>JASEVX010000005.1:24566343-24611343 GCA_031761405.1 Serripes groenlandicus
ACCAAGAAATTCATGAGCAGATGAACTGGCCGCAGTGATATGACTTAGAAAATGTTAAAAACGGCGTTAAACCCCAATCAATCAATCTACCTCAACGTCTAAGTGATGCCAGAACAAACTGTACTGTAGACTCTGACACAGATTGTAACAGTGATTCTAACTCTGATTCTGATGGATACTGAGAAGGATGATGAACTGTGCAATAAAGCAAGATAAGCATCATTGGACAAAGTGTTTAGAAATAACTGTGTTATTGTTGGCCAAGGATCTTGATTCAAGTCTTTCGGTAGCCATTTTGGCAGCCATTTTGAATGTTCTTGGTCAAGGTAAGCACTTTTACTTTTGAAAGTTGTAAAGTTGAAATTGCCATGTCAGAAAACATATTATTAGACACTAAAATTATTAGAATCGGACAATGTTAACTGTGTTGGTGAATTTGACCGCCTGTCAAAAGTGCGTTGACTTTTCGACGTTTTTTTACCATAGCGCCCTCATTTAAGGCAGGAGGCTAATTTATGTTAACCTTTTAGCAGCCATTTTGAAATGTCAAGGTTATGGTAACCACTTTTACTTTTAAAAGTTGCTTAGGTGAATTGGCCATGTCAGAAAACATATTATAAACACACTAAAATCGTTAGAATCGAAAAATGTTAACTGTGTTGGTGAATTTGACCGCCAGTCAAACGTGCGAGGACCTTTCGACGTTTTTGACCATAGCACCCTCATAAAAGGTAGGATTTATAAAAAGCTATACATTTTTGAAATCCTCATGACTAGACTAAGTCACTAATTTGATATGCATATCGACACGATTGGAGTCAAAATTGTTCGGTATTCATCAGGGAACACAAAAACACTTTCAAACCTTTGTTCCCAGAATTTGGTCAGGCTGGTCTCCTACCTACTATATATATGTATGTATATATATATTCATCAAAGTTATGGTTTATGATAAGATGAGCGTTAAACAGTTAAAGTTGAAGACGATATGTTTGGACTCTGCGGAATGTGTCGATCCAGATCAGCATGCGCAGTCCGCGCAGGCTAATCCGGACCGACACATTCCGTCTCAGGGGGACAGAGGTATAGAGTAATGATTCCTGAAACAGAAAATATACAGGAGGCGAAAAGTGTCTGTCCGGGTTAGCCTGCGCAGCATGCTTAAGGTGATCCGGGTCGATACTTTACGCAGAGTCCAGAATGTTGGTTTTCTCATGGAACGGCTCAAATGTGTACTAGGATTGTGTCAGGTTACTAGTGTCTTGGGTCATAACGCGCTGCAAAATAATAGATAAACTTACATTAATGAAGAACAATTATTGAATAAGGTTGAAAACATTGTGGAGAAAAGAGGAGATTATTTACGATGATCAATTTCTCTTTTTGCCACAATGTTTTCCAAACGATGTCTGCTGCAAATGCGTCAGAATGAGTCTGCAAGAGGGAAATGGGTAAAACCAAGTTCAATCCCCCTTTCCAACATACAGCAAAACTGCAGCAGACGACTTTGAAAGAACATTGGCAAAAACGTGAAAAATAAGTAGAAAGCTAAAAAGGGGAGTTTTACTATTAAATTTATTAAATAGAGTTAAAAAGATGTGGCAAAAGGAAATATTTCCGAGAATGAGCCTCTTTCTCCTCCCACCCGCCACCCCACCCCCACTTGTAACAATGTTTTCAAAAAGAGTAGGCTGCAAATGGTCTCATAAATCGTCTGTATGTGGGAAAGTGTTAACTATGGCGGTCCTGTCGATTATTCTTGATGAACTTAGAGTATACCCTTACAGGATACCAGTTTATATTTGACCTCAGCTCCTCTGGTCTAGTGACCATATACACCAATTTAGATGGAAGCAATTCTTATTTTAAACTCGCAGGAAAAGTGTATTATTTTCAAATTCTGATTGTTCTAAATATTTAGCATAATAATGTATTTAGAATGATTTGTAGATTCGAGCCCAGACCACAACCCCTCGTTTTCCCGATATTTTCATAACTTGTTTGTCTTACAAAAATGTGCTAGTGTCAGGGGCGTAGACATCTGCGTAATGTATCGACCAGATCAGCCTGCGCTGTCCGCGCAGACTGATCCGACCGACACATTCCGTCTTAGGGGGATAGATGTATAGAGAAGTTATTCCTGAAACAGAAAATCCACAGGAGGCGAACAGTGTCTATCCGGATAGGCCTGTGTGGCATGCTTATGCTGATCCGGGTCGATACTTTACGCAGAGTCCACAGTGTTAATTTTCTCACGAGACATTGATTATTGCAAATCTACACCACTGAGTGCAACAAGCTGACTTCGAAACGAAGACGTTCACAGTGGGTAGAGTGTCCCATACTGATAAAACAAGATGACATATAACTTATTTGTTGCACTCGTTACACTATTTTATTGAGATTGCATGGACGACATGTTTATAAAGTACACAATTTACAAAAGAAATTTGTCATTGGGACATGCGTCTTTCGTCTTCCACAATGGGCAAACAGTCAATGTGGAAAAGTAGCCAGTTGCTTGGAAAGTATGTTGTTTGGAGTACTGGTGTGAGAAAGCCTGGAAACATATGAGTAGGTGAACTGGCCGGCGTGATATGACTGAAAAATTATTGAAAACGGCGTTCAACTCCAATCAATCAATCAATCAACACATTTTCCAAGTTAAAACTTACACTGCTGAATTACTGCAACCGGTTTCATCATCATGTTTGTTTTTTATGTTGATGAACTTGCCCTTTAATTTAGGTTGGCGAGTTAGTGGCGAGCAATCTAACCGAGTTAAGAACGAACCAATACGCTGACTTAAATTGGTCTTCATTGGTCTCATCTGTTTTACCCTTTCCCACATATGGACGCATAGTAACGCATATGTAGTATACGACGTTAGAAAACATTGTGGTAAAAGAAGAAATTGCTCCTCACAGTGTTTTCAACTTTATTTAATTATCATAGTTTCATATATTAAGTTGTCGAGTCTTGTCTACATTTATTTTTAAATCTTCTACTGCTCATTTGCTGTATGTGGGAAAGAGTTAAGTTCGATTGTAAATTAATACTCAAATGTTGTTTTAACCCTTTCCCACATACCATAAATCTGCAGCAGACGACTTTGAAACAAACTATCAACTCCAAAATTTAGAAAATTCTCTATTAACGATACTGTTATGATTTAATAGAGTTGAAATCATTGTAGCAAATGGAAATGTTGCTCATTATGAGCATTTTTTTCTATTTGCCACAATGACTTCAAATGTCGTCTTCTGCAGGGGCATCATAAAGCGTATATATGTGGGAAAGGGTTAAATAAGTGCACAGCAGGATGAGGGTGTCTAGAGCAGCATGAATGTGTTTACTTTATATTTTCGGTTTCGGTCGCTTATCTATTATAAGAAGCTTGTCTTATATTTACCGCGAAACATGACACAATGTCCTAAAATACAATTTTTAGAAATCCAGACCTTCCTGGGGTATTTAAAAGCAAATATAACTTGGCACACGTTCAGTTCGTTTATCTACGTAAGAAAGAATGGACAACACAAAAGAAGTGCAAAAGGTAGTTGTTCATATTCATAATTTTTTATTAAATCTTTTATAAACCTGATTTTGTACATATAAGTAACTAATTTGCATTGATATTAATTTAAAAAAATAAGAAATAATTATAATAATGACATTAGAAATAATGATAATGAAATAAAATAATTAATAGTCCTATCATTGCATTTCATTAGATTTATATTTTTATTATGTTGTTGATGATGATGATGATGATGATGATGATGATGATGATGATGATCAGTTGATCACCATCATCGTCATCATCATCATCACCAGCATCATTTATATGAATGATTATAAAAAATGCTTTTGCACGAATTCTTTCATAGAGACAGGTAATAATTTTTCACATTTTTAGAAATTGTGGAAAAGGGAAAAAAATGTTCATTTTAATTTTTGCCAAAATATTGTTTTAAACATCTATTCAATACTTGATATTTCATAGATAAACATTGTCCACAGTTGTTTTTAAGATGCTTTGAAAATCATCTACTGCAGATGTGTTGTATGTTGGAAACGATTAATCAATTACATTTGCTATACCAATGACTTCCGAGTTAACGGATATACTTAGGAAATACTAGGTTTCTTTTTATGTTCGGTAATGTTATGTTCGAGTCAGAGGTAGAGTGATTTAAAGGTTTCGAGTTCGAGTCCCATGAGAGAGAGAATTATATATATATTTTGGGAGACCTTGCTTCACCAACGACGTAAACTATATCATTATATAATTTTCGATTTTCACTCGAAACAACATAAATATTATCCTCATCTTATGTATTGCCACTTTAAATCACTTTTAAGCAAACATCGAACTAACTATTATGTACACTTTAATTACAGTCTGTTGTGTACATCCTCCTTGAAGAATTCCTATAAATAACACCATAGCGCATTGACCCTCCCTTTCCCACATGCAGACGTATTCTGACACGTCTGACCAGACAATTAAAATAGGAATCAAATACCTAGGAATTTAACACTTCCCCCCACACAGCAAACCTGTAACAAACGACCTTGAAAATGTCTGCACAAAGATATGGAAAATATCTTTAATTGTAGGTATAATTACTGAAAAAAGTTTGAAAACATTGTGGCAATAGGATTCTCCTTTTGTCACGATGTTTTCAAAAGTCGTCTGCTGCAGATGCGTCAAAATGCGTCTATAGGTTAGAAATGGTTAATTAATGGATAACTATATTTCAAAGAAAGACATTAGATATGGAATCAATAACCGATATGTGTTACGTGCAGTTCAGACCTGTCTAAAGTTAGGAAAAACGAGGAAATTGACGTTCCCACATGGAGACGCAATTTGACGCAACTGCTGCTGCAGATACTTTAAAAAAAAACATTATGGCAACATGATAATTATTTTTAAATTAGTCATTTGCATAGCTATTCTCATAACTAATCGAACATTCTACTTTCATTTTTAAGAGATATTCCCCTCTGTGTTTGAAGTCCTTGATTACAGATGACTTCTTTGATGACATAATTACACACGACACGTCTCATTGTTAAAGTTTGTCTGGGTTACAGCGTTTGGAAATATGGAAGTGTATTTTGATGCGTCTGCAGCTGATACATTTTGACAATTGTGTGGCAAAATGAGAAATTTCTTAAAATAAGCATGATTTCCAGTTGCATTTATTTTCTCAAAATAAGCATTTTTTTTTCTTTTGCATCAATGTTCTCAACTCTAATCAATAATTCTACGATTATTTTGTGAGATTTTCAATACTTCCCCTTTGATGGTTTTAAAGTCGTCTTTTGTGGATGACTTTTATGAGGAAATAATTTAACACGAGACGTCTTATTGTTAACGTCTGTCTGGGTTACAGAGTAGAGTGTAGGAACGGAAATTATTTATCCTAAACATTGTAAACTTACTTTGAGTTATCGACGCCTTCGAGTGATGGCTGGATTTTACTAAAGCTATTTATCTATTGTCAGTCTTGTAGTTCATTTATATCTACGCGCTTATTATATAGATCAAACCATTGATATAATCATATGAAGAAAAACAGTTCAGCAGCAGTTCTGGTTGTTAGCATGCTAAATAAGAACAAGTGTTACACTGTTGTCCTAAGACGGTTTTGTTCAAGACATTGGTTCGGGTTAAACGATGTGTTCAAGAAATCGCATGGTTGAGTCAACGCGAGTCCACTTTCGTTGTTGATTTCATCTGACAGAATTAAAAACGTTAGGCCAGATTTACTCGATATGGGTGGACCTATAGGAAAAGCAACACTAAGACAGTGAAGTTGTAGACACGGATCATTAAACATCCATTCTACAAAACCGAAGTGTATACCGTATTATAGATATTTCTTATATGCTTCCGAGTCTTAATTGTTTAAAACATTGTTGTTGTTTTTCTTCTTATTGAAAAATGATGAGGACTACTTTTTTATGCGGTGAATCACAAGTTCTTATGAAGAATATGTTATTCGGTCTTTGTTTTGATGTTGTCAATATTTTTCATTAAAACACACTGTTTAGGTGATAAAAAGAATCCATCACTCGTTTTTCTTTGGAGAAGATTTCTTAAATTCGTCTCGAAAAAGAGAGTTATTAACCTCGCCAAGAGGCTCGGTTAATACTTTTCTAGACTCATTTAAGAAATCTTGATCTCCAAAGAAAACTCATGATGGATCCTATATTTATTACATACCTATCCAAATTTTGCATTGAAATTTAAGTGACATAAAATCAATATCAATTTAAAAAAAAAAGATAACTAACACTGTGACGATAACACTTTTAGTTTTTTTTTATATCATCACTAGTGATGATATCATTTTTGCCGGAACTACTTTATTTAGATTTGGAACATCTTTGGAATTTAAAGTGGGTTTAATACTAGGAATTTAAAAAAAACTGAGACCGAATACTAGGAAAATGACGTCACGTCAGCGGTTTTGACGTCATAACGCTAGTCATTTGGCGCCAAATAGAAGCAGCAGTATTTGGTTACGTAACATTCATACGCCTAAGGCCAAGTCATTTTTTTTTATATATATTTCTTTAAAATAAAGGGGAGATTTATTCCAGATATATAATAAATAGAATAACTAACTGCATGTTTTTGATATCGAATTTATGTCACTCGGGAACAAAGGGGTAATTTGGTGTAAAATCACTCAACCTACGGTTTCGTGATTTTAACCAAATTACCCCTTTTTTCCCTTGTGACATAAATTCTATATCAAAAACATGCAGTTAGTTATTCTCTATTTCCTTGTTAGTGTTATCGTTTTTTAGTCAAATGCAATTTCCTCACACGAATATGATTTCTAGAAATTATCGCGGTGAACAAGAAAAGTTGCTTTATTTGATAGATTTATCCTACTACCATTATGTTTTAACCTTTTAACCCTGTCAAACGTTTGCATTAGTTATTAATATCTCTGATTCACATGTTGAAGCATATGATCGTGCAAATCGCAAAGCTTATAAATTTATCGTTTAGACGATAATGTGTATAACTTCCGCCTATTAACCCTTTCCCTCATATAGACGCTTTCTGACACCTCTGCAGCAGACGGCTTTTTGAAAACAGTGACAAAAGAAGAAATTGCTCAAAACGAGCAATTTCTCCTTTTGCCACAATGTTTTCCCCGTTTAGTCGTAGGTTATCCATTCAATTAAAGAGATTTTCTATTTTTTGACAACATTTGTTCAAAGTCGTCTGTTGCAGATGTGTCGTATAAGGGAAAGGGTTAAGTGCGTGCCTCTTTATACAAGTACACGCCATTACGTTTAATATTAACACGTTCCGAAGTGATTGAATCGCTTAACCCTTTACCTCATATAAACGCTTTCTGACGCCTCTGCTGCAGACGGCTTTTTGAAAACATAGTGACAAAAGAAGAAATTGCTCAAAACGAGCAATTTCTCCTTTTGCCACAATGTTTTCCACATTCAGTCATATGTTATCCATTCCATTATAGAGATATTCCATCTTCTGACAAAACATGTTCAAAGTCGTCTGCTGCAGAATTGTTGTATGAGGAAAAGGCTTAAGTATTCGTGTGGCGTATGACTAGCAATTCCAAGAAAGATTGAATCACTAAATGACGGGCATAGAAATGACCAATCAGACTACTCTACAGCATTGGTTGACCTGAGTATTCGGTAATTTCGAAATCTACTTCAGGTCGGATATAAGGTGACGCGGTTACATTTAGTATCACCGGACCAAATAGGAAATTTGAGCCGTTCCACGAAAAAAAAAAAAAAAACGCATTGTGGACTCTGTATAAAGTTTCGACCCGGATCAGCCTAAGCATAACGCGCAGGCTAACCCGGACAGACACTTTTGTCCCCCTGTGGATTTTTTGTTTCAGGAATCATTACTCTATACCTCTATCCCCCTGAGACAGAATGTGTCGGCCCGGATTTGCCTGATCTTGGTCGATACATTACGCAGAGGTCATAATGTTGGTTTTCACGTGGAACGACTCATTTGTACTACCCCAGAACACCCTTTCCCTCATATAGACGCTTTCTGACGCCTCTGCAGCAGACGGCTTTTTGAAAACATAGTGACAAAAGAAGAAATTGCACAAAACGTGCAATTTCTCCTTTTGACACGATGTTTTCCACTTTTAGTCATAGGTTATCCATTCTACTATGGAGATTTTCTATGTTTTGGCAAAATAAGTTCAAAGTCGTCTGCTTCAGAATTGTCGTATGAGGGAAAGGGTTAAGCATAGCAAATACAGTTTGGTTAAAACCATTGGGGTTACACTTCAATGTTTTTGCAAATCAAGCGTGATTAATAAAAGCTGAAAGCTCGTTTCGCAATTGATGTTAAATAAATAAGTTTAAACATGGAGTACTGACAGCGTCAATTATATGTCTAATTATTAGGCATTGCTAACCCTTGTCCCTCGTTGGTTTGAGTTGTTCAAGATTTGTGTTCTGTTCTGATATCGTTTAAGGAATATCTATTCATTATACTAATAGATTAGCGAGTTGGAAAGGGTTAAGATATCAAATATGATTCGGATCTAATTGGATACTTGTACATTTTTCGTGTATTATTTTCCATTCTCCAAATAACTTCGGGAATTTTGAATGTTAAAAATGCGAAGAAGCTAGATGTGAAGGGAACGACTTGTCTTTGTCTTCGCTAAGGATAGTCCCGTAGGTCGGTTGACATCGTTCAATTCTTGATTTCTTTGTTTCACAGTCGTGGAGTGAATCGCCTAAAGAGGAGGAGACGTACCAAGAAGGAAGGACGACGTTTATGTTTTCGGTGAAAGAACCCAAGAACATTGGTGACGTTCTAAACGTTTTGAAGGTTGGTCATTATTTAATATGAATGAGCGATTTGGGGGTCTTGTTTGTTGTTGCGACTTGAATATGGCATCACTTGCAGTTGCACAGGCACACTGTTAGTTGGGCTACACTTGTAGAGTTGTGCCTAATGATGCATCATGGACTTTATCACATGTAGACGGACAGTTACGGCTCTGGTAAGTACTTGCGGAAGCCCGAATCGTGAGTGTACGCACGCATTTGCAACAAGACCCCAATCCGCTAGACGGAGCGCATATGTGACAAAACCACAATCCGCTAGACGGAGCGCATGTGTGACAAAACCACAATCCGCTAGACGGAGCGCATGTGCAACAAAACCACAATGTACTAGACGGAGCACTTGACTTATGTTATCGTAAACTCATGGCGACAAGGAAACTTGTTGTATTCTTTAGGTATATCTGTTAAGAAGGCGTCCATACATTCACTAGCCGGACATTTGTCCCATACAATTTGTCCCATACTGACGCTTAGCGGTATGTTTTGAACAGAAGACTTTTAAGAACATTGCTCGTTTTGGACAATTCCTCCTTTTCACGTAAATCTTTCAACGATGCATCAAACACATATTAAATACTTCCTTTTCATGCATTGTTTTATTTTTTTTTTCTTAGATGATTAACAACGTACGTCTTGTAAAGATTAACAAAAAAAGATCCGAAGGAATAAAACACTTTTTGGATTTGCGCCAAATTTAGATCAAGATCAACATGCAAATCTGGGCAGATTGCCTATTTCGCAAATAAGTCACATAATACTTCAAACACTTCTGACAGCATTGTCCATTTGGGTTTTATGGTCTTAAAATGTTAAGATGATTTATATTTACTGTTGTACATATATATTTATACTGTTGTACATTGAAGTGGGCTGGTGGTCTAGTGGTTAACACGCTGGACTGTCAATCAAAAGGTCTGGGCTTCAAATCCAGGTCCGGGTTCTGGATTTTTTTTAAAGCTGCTTTAAGTGTCTCCCATTCAACTAGAGGTCAAGTTCCCTTCATGGAAAAGGTGCCTCACGTGTATCAATGCTACACACTGAGCACGTTAAAGCGACTGAAATCCAGATGGCACGAAAAAAAAAAAAAAAAAAAAAAAAGAACCTCGAATTCGCCCTAAATGTTATTCTTTATGTTATCCAAGTAAAACCAGGGTAGAAAATGTATCGTATTTTATCAATAAAGTGAACTTGAGTCGTTTTCAATTGTCCCGATGAAGGGGTTTCCTATTTAAAAATACTTACCCCGTTACTGACAGGGTGGATTTTGCGATGGAAAAAGTATCGAAAACAAGAAAATCTCACCGATTATAGGGGTATGTAATATGTCAGTTATCATATTTTAATGCCCCAAATACAAAAATAACACTTATTTTCTTAAAATTGGATTATTTTTTTTCGACAGTTGGGTATCTGGAGTTCAGTCGCTTTAAAGAAACAAGTGGTCTTTGTTTCTAACTCTGTCTCATGAATTTATCTGCACCTTTCAGATGCTTGTACACGACATAGTGTACGCTATTAAATCGGCCTACAGAAGCTAAAAAGTTTACATTACATACATACTAGAAGGTTGTAACATCCCTGGGTAATCCTCTGTCTTTAAATTAACCCTTTACTACATTGACACGTCTTCGAAAATATCAAGGAACAATTTGGAGAATCTCTATAAATGAACGGATACTATTAAAAAAAACTTGTCATCAATGTGACAGTAGGAGAAGTAATTTCAATACTGTTTTCAAACGCCGCCTGCTGCGTGTTGGAAGGTGAAACTATGTAGGTAACTTATAAATATCTACCAAATATAAACAAGAATACATTCCAAACGGAGATATTTCAGTCTTTATGACACTATTACGGACAAGAATACATCTAGTTTCTCGTTGTTTACAGAATGTGAATATAAATGTCGTTCACCTGGAGTCACGACAAAATCAAAAGGGAGCTGGGGACCTTGAGTATTTCTGTACTTGTGAGACAGGGGAAGACGGACTTGGTCCGGCTCAGAAAGATGTAGAACTTTACACGAACAATTGTGATATCTTAGCACAGGAACCAGGTACGTCATATTTCTGTTTGCCCTGACATTTAGTTGGAAACAACGAGTGAATATTGTTTCGAAGTACAGCTGCACTAACATTACATCCGACAATAAAAAACCGATTGTGTTTGTTTGTATTCCATTGATTGCCTAAAAGTGCTATCTGTGAAGAACGGTGTTCCGTTAGGGCCATCGTGCTATCGCGCTGTCAACAAGCACACGCAATGGCACGATAGCACGATGACACGATGGTGATGGTACGATGACACGATGATGATGACACGATAGCACGATGACGATGACGCGATGACACGATGACACGACGGTGATGGAGCGATGTTACGATGGCACGATGACGATGACGCGATATTACATCGCGTCATCGTCATCGTGCCATCGTGCCATCACCATCGTGTCATCGTTCCATCACCATCGTGTCATCGTGCTATCGTGGCATCGCGTGTGCGCGATAGCACGATGGCCCTAAAGGAACACCGTAGTGAAGACACTAGCTGTTTTATGGGGTGCTGGTATGGACAAGACAGCGCTTAATTTGGCTGTACATATTGCAGTTGAAAATGGCGTTACATGTAAGCACCGATCAAAACAGAATTTTATATACGAGACAGGTGATAAACAACTGAAATAAACATTTTAACATGATCACGGTGATCTCAATATATTGCTTAACCCTTTTCCACATACAGCAATTCTGCAGCAGACGACTTTGAAAACATAGTGACAAAAACCTAAAAAATCAACATAAAAGATAGTTCAATCGTAATATAAAGTTTAAAACATTGTGGTCAAAAGAGAAATTGCTCATCATGAGCAATTTCACCTTTGGCCATAATGTTTTAAAGAGTCGTCTGCTGCTATTGCGTAAAAATGTGTTTGCAGGTGGGAAAGGGTTAACACCGCTGACACGACATTAAAAAAGATGTTGGTATTGCTGAACATTGTAATAGATATGTCCGCCTTAATTCAATGATTGAGTGACTGACAATTGATTGATTGATTGTATAAGTAATTGATTGATCAATTTTTCTAAAGTCAATTATAAGAACACTATCTAGTACATGTATCACCAACATGTCAGTCACTCCCATACTGACAGACAATACAGATCTAACTAGCTAAACAAAAGAACACTCATGAATACATGCAATGTAACACAGCATGACGAAACAAAAGAACATTCATGTATACATGAAATTTGATATTGTTTGGGTGACGTAATTATTTGTAAAATACTCGAAAACCAATCCTGGTATACCAGGATTAGTTTATAGAAGAAAACAGTCAACACTGCAAGTGATTTGATTTTTATAATAAATTTCAAAACATTGAAAAGGAAGAAATTGCTCATCAATAGCCATTTCTTGGCCGACACATTCCGCCTTAGGGGGATAGATGTATAGAGTACAGAAAATCCACAGGATGCGAAAAGTGTCTATCCGGGTAAGCCTGCGCGGCATGCTTAGGCTGTTCCGGGTCTATACTTTACGCAGAGTCCACACTGTTGGTTTTCTCACGGGACGGCTCAAATGTTGGTACCAGCGATACTACAGACCGGTTATGATCCATCCCGATGCCACGTTACTGCAAAGTTTCATCAAATTTGCATCATATATTTATATGAATTGCCAGTCATAAAAAACGTTGTTAAAAATGTTCAGCTGGTTCATAAAGAGTTGTACTTTCAGCCGTGCCGTGGTTTCCGACCTATATTACCGAACTGGATCGATTTGCAACCCGTGTATTGAGTGCTGGGAAAGAGTTAGAGAGTGACCATCCCGGATTTACTGACCCCGTGTACAGAGAGAGAAGGGAATATTTTGCCGACATCGCCATAAAATACAAACAGTAAGTATATTATCCATTTCTAGTTTACTTTGTGGACGTTGTCATTGGTTTTGGATGCATGTGGTCATTTGGATACACAGACCATATCGAGGGCTTGGCGTGAAACGGTTGTAACTAATAACCTATTTTGAAAACCCTGGTTTAGGGGCAATTTTGACCCCTTTGTAAACAATGCACATTTAAGTGCCATTGCTCAGAACGAGCAATGGCACCTAAATTTCCATTGTTTACCAAGAAAAAATATTTAACTCTTATAAAGACTTTATGGCGAGGTGATTAACCTTGGTAAACAAAATACCAATTTTAGTTATAACCGTTTCACGCCAAGCCCTCGATATGCCATTAATGATATTACTCGAAAAACGGACGCCTTTTAAGGGAGCTAAGGGAATAAAGCCAAATCCGTCCAAATATACTTCGAGACGCATCGCCGCAGACGACTTTTAAATTTTGTTATAAATCGAGAATTTACCCATAATGAGTAAATTATACTTTTACAACAAAGTCGTCTGCTGCATATTTGTTGAACGTGGTCAAATGTTTAATTAGTAAAACTGTATCTTTTTATAAGTCGGAAGTTCTTTTCAATGGTCCCCTGTATTTCAACTATTCATTTTTAAAAAAAAAAATGAGTTAATGCATGTTTTTTTTTTTTTTGTAGTGGAGAAACAATCCCAGAAGTTACGTACACAAAAGCTGAGACAGACACCTGGTAAGAAAAATATTTATCTATATAAAATGGAAAAGAAAATACAAAACTATTTGTAAGACTAATGTTGATAGCGAACGAATTAGCTAAATTGTTTTAGAGATTCTCAGCACGAGTTAGAATTGCAATTCGGAAACGGACGAGGAACCTGCACTTCTCGTGAACTGATCAAAAATAATCATACTATGGTGATTAGCGGATTTAATATTTGAGCCGTTCCGTGAGAAAACCAACATAATGGTCTCTGCGTAATGCATCGACCCAAATCAGCCTGCACAGTCCGCGCAGGGTAATCTGGGCCGAAACATTCCGTCTAAGGTGGATAGAGGTATAGAGTAAAGATTCCTGAAAAATAAAATCCACAGGAGGCGAAAATTGTATGTCCGGGTTAGCCTGTGCGGCATGCTTAGGCAGATCCGGGTCGCCAATTCTCGGAGAAACATAGGCCTAAAAGTATTTAAACTGACCCGGTTGTCCTCAAGGATTGCTTTGAAGACAATGGTGGACAAAAGGGACAGTGGACATGCCGACACGTATTTTTTCTGTTGCTTGCAGGACAACAATATTCACCAAATTAACACAGCTGTACCCCACCCACGCTTGTAAGGAGTACAACGATATTTTCCCTATGCTCAAAGAAAAGTGTGGATACAGATCAGATAACATTCCACAGCTGGAGGACATTTCTAACTTTCTTCAAGGTACTCGAAAATGTCAATATTTGATGCATTATCATGGACTGTTATTTACCCTTTAATTAAGATGTGAAGAATCCGTTACGATATATGTTACACCAAGCAAGATTGGCCTGATGTGCAAAGACTCCTGTATTGATACATGTATCACCAAGCAATATTGACATGATGTGCATAGACTCCTGTATTGATACATGTATCACCAGGCAATATTGACATGATGTGCATAGACTCTTGTATTGATACATGTATCACCAGGCAGTATTGACATGATGTGCATAGACTCCTGTATTGATACATGTATCACCAGGCAGTATTGACATGATATGCATACATTCCTGTATTGATACATGTATCACCAGGCAATATTGACATGATGTGCATAGACTCTTGTATTGATACATGTATCACCAGGCAGTATTGGCCTGATGTGCATAGACTCTTGTATTGATATATGTATCACCAGGCAATATTGACATGATGTGCATAGACTCCTGTATTACTACATGTATCACCGGGCAATATTGGCCTGATGTGCATAGACTCCTGTATTGATACATGTCTCACCAGGCAATATTAGCCTGATGTGCATAGACTCCTGTATTGATACATGTATCACCAGGCAATATTGACATGATGTACATAGACTCCTGTATTGATACATGTATCACGAGGCAATATTGACATGATGTGCATAGACTCCTGTATTGTGATACATGTATCACCAGGCAATATTGACATGATGTGCATATACTCTTGTATTGATACATGTATCACCAGGCAGTATTGGCCTGATGTGGATAGACTCCTGTATTGATACATGTATCACCAGGCAATATTGGCCTGATGTGCATAGACTCCTGTATTGATACATGTATCACCAGGCAGTATTGACATGATGTGCATAGACTCCTGTATTGATATATGTATCACCAGGCAATATTGACATGATGTGCATAGACTCCTGTATTACTACATGTATCACCGGGCAATATTGGCCTGATGTGCATAGACTCCTGTATTGATACATGTCTCACCAGGCAATATTGACATGATGTTTATAGACTCCTGTATTGATACATGTATCACCAGGCAATATTGGCCTGATGTGCATAGACGCCTGTATTGATACATGTATCACCAGGGAATATTGATATGATGTGCATAGACTCCTGTATTGATACATGTTTCACCAGGGAATATTGATATGATGTGCATAGACTCCTGTATTGATACATGTATCACCAGGCACTATTGGCCTGATGTGCATAGACTCTTGTATTGATACATGTATCACCAGGCAGTATTGACATGATGTGCATAGACTCCTGTATTGATACATGTATCACCAGGCAGTATTGACATGATGTGCATATACTCCTGTATTGATACATGTATCACCAGGGAATATTGACATGATGTGCATAGACTCCTGTATTGATACATGTATCACCAGGCAATATTGGCCTGATGTGCATAGACTCCTGTATTGATACATGTATCACCAGGCAGTATTGACATGATGTGCATAGACTCCTGTATTGATACATGTATCACCAGGCAGTATTGACATGATGTTTATAGACTCCTGTATTGATACATGTATCACCAGGCAATATTGACATGATGTTTATAGACTCCTGTATTGATACATGTATCACCAGGCAATATTGGCCTGATGTGCATAGACTCCTGTATTGATACATGTATCACCAGGCAATATTGACATGATGTGCATAGACTCCTGTATTAATACATGTATCACCAGGCAATATTGGCCTGATGTGCATAGACTCCTGTATTGATACATGTATCACCAGGCAATATTGACATGATGTGCATATACTCCTGTATTGATACATGTATCACCAGGCAATATTGACATGATGTGCATAGACTCCTGTATTGATACATGTATCACCAGGCAATATTGGCCTGATGTGCATAGACTCCTGTATTGATACATGTATCACCAGGCAATATTGGCCTGATGTGCATAGACTCCTGTATTGATACGTGTATCACCAAGCAATATTGACATGATGTGCATAGACTCCTGTATTGATACATGTATCACCAGGCAATATTGACATGATATGCATATACTCCTGTATTGATACATGTATCACCAGGCAATATTGGCCTGATGTGCATAGACTCCTGTATTGATACATGTATCACCAGGCAGTATTGACATGATGTGCATAGACTCCTGTATTGATACATGTATCACCAAGCAGTATTGACATGATGTGCATATACTCCTGTATTGATACATGTATCACCAGGCAAAAGCAAACAATTCTCATGATTAGTTATCTCTCCTTGTGTCACAGTGTTCTCAACTTAATTCAATCACTTTATTTCATTTAAAGAATGTTCCAGATGTTAAAACTATTGTTTTCAAAGATGTTGCACGTTTTGAAGCGAGACAGGGTTAATAATGTGAGACCGGCATGCATGCTAAAGGACGGTTTCAACCATCACTAGTGCCACATCCGTTTACCATCATGACTTACGTTCAGCCGAGCTTCGGTAGCTTCGTCGTCAACCCCAGCTCGGCCAATATTCTTTCCGACGTTTGACAAAAGTCACTGTGACATGCGTCATTCGTCTTTCACCAGTGGGTTAACAGTCTATGTGGAAAAGCAGCCAGTTGCTTGGAAAGGATGTTGTGTAGAGCACTGGTGTGAGCAAACCAGGAAACATATGAGTAGGTGAACTGAACGCCACGATATGACTGAAAAATTGTTGAAGACGGCGGTAAACCCCAATCAATTAATCAATACGTTAAGTTTTAACTTATTTTGAACGCAAGCCTATGCAAAGTATGCAAAGTATGCTTATCACTTTTTCAAAATATTCTTAATTATGTTGAATAATTCATAATCGTCATTTTTCATAGGCAGGACTGGTTTCCGTCTACGTCCAGTAGCAGGGCTTCTGTCGTCACGTGACTTTCTAGCTGGCTTGGCGTTTCGAGTGTTTCATTCGACCCAATATATCCGCCACGGTTCAAACCCCATGTACACCCCGGAACCGTGAGTACATTATCTCTCCATATGAGCCGTCCCGTGAGAAAACCAACATAATGGCATCTGCGTAATGTATCGACCCAGATCAGCCTGCGCTGTCCGCGCAGACTGATCCGGCCGACACATTCCGTCTTAGGGGGATAGGTGTATAGAGTAGTGATTCCTGAAACAGAAAATCCATAGCAGGCGAAAAGTGTATGACCGGATTAGCCTGTGCGGCATGCTTATGCTGATCCGGATTGACACTTTACGCAGATACCACAATGTTGGTTTTCTTAACCAGCAACATAGTATTTGTGACAACATATCTACAGGTCAGTCAATGCATCCATACTGTTGATAAGGGAATGAGTTAACCCTTTACCATCTGCAGATGCAATAGCAGCAGACGACTTTTGAAAACATTGTGGCCAAATGTGAAATTGCTGATGTTGAGCAATTTCTCCTTTGGCCACAATGTTTTCATCTTTATTTAACAATAAAGCTATTTTTTATGAAGATTTTTTCTATTTTTGTCCAGATGTTTTCAATGTCGTCTGCTGCAGATGTGTTGTATGTGGGAAAGGGTTAAGCATACATATACTTCACAAAAGTAAAGTATTTTGACTAAATATTCCATTCAAAAAGGTGTCATGGATACACGTCAATGCAATGTGGAATATAATGATTTTTGATAAACTTGTCGACCTTTGCATTTTAAATTATCCGTAGCAATTTTTTGGAATATTAGGACAAAACTATTGAGTTAAGTTGGGCTGCCAATGGTATGGAGCCATGTCAGACGGCGCAGATGAGCAGCTTGTCTGACTCTATACTGTTGGCACAGACAAAACGCAAAACAGTGGAATGGTTAGTCTATACCAACTCTTTATTTTATTATGATTTATCAGAGATAATATGACTGAGCCGTCCCGCGAGAAAACCATATAAAATCTTATGGCCTCTGCGTTATGTATAGATCAAGATCAGCCTGCGCAGTCCGCGCAGTCTGATCCGGGCCGGCACAGGGGGATAGAGGTATAGAGTAATGATTCCTGAAACAGAAAATCCACAGGAGGCGAAAACTGTATATCCGGGTAAGCCTGCTCGGCATGCTTAGGCTGTTCCGGGTCGATACTTTACGCAGAGTCCACAATGTTTTCATGAGTTATGCTCTTTTACGACATGAGTTATGCTCTTTTACGACATGAGTGTTGATTTATTCAGGGATGTGTGCCACGAACTCCTCGGTCATGTTCCATTGTTTGCCGACCCAGAATTCGCCGAATTTTCACAGGAGATAGGGATGGCCTCCATTGGAGCCCCGGATGAGTATGTCAAACAGCTGGCCACAGTAAGTACATAGAGGACTACCACATGACCTTCCTACATTCCGTTTTGTTTTTGTTTCGACACTTGCCCACATTAAGATGCATTTTAACGCACCAGCAGCTGTTGAAGAGGCGCTGCCTATCGAGATATTTGCTGTTTGAAATATCTCACATTTCGAATGACATGCCAAACTATGATTAGCTGTTAACAATTTTTTTTAGTGATTCACGAAATATAATTTAACTAAAATATAGTCAGTAGTATCATAACTGTATTGTCAAGATCATTTCTTTTGACGTGTGACTCTAAATTATTGAACTCGGTCATTAGCCTTCTTAACAACAATGTTTACTATCGTATTGTTTCAGTTGTATTGGTTTACCATTGAGTTTGGGCTATGCAGACAAGGTGACAAAGTAAAGGCTTATGGAGCAGGACTTCTATCCTCGTTTGGGGAATTGGAGGTAGGCTATAACATTGCAGCTGGAAAATAATGCCTTTTCCGACGTATGACTAAACACGTTTAATAATGCCGTAAAAAGAACTAATATGATATTAAAATTACAGTAACATTAACAACAGACATTTCAGTTTGATAAAATAAATGTTTGTCGTTTGAAGCATTTAATTCAAAGGTACTTAAGTCACAAACTCTCTACATCAACGGAAAAAACCCACGAATCATCTTCCAATCAAATGATTTATGTGCCCTGTCTTAATTACAGTATTGTATGACGGATAAACCCGAGTGTCGATCATTCGAACCGGCCAAGGCAGCCGACCAAGAGTACCCGATAACAAAGTTTCAGCCAATCTACTATGTGGCCGACAGTTTCGAGTCAGCTAAACAGAAAATGAGGTACAGTTAAAATATATTTGACTGATAACATTGTTCTTTGTAATTTTCTATACGAAGGTATAAACACATAATCCGGCTGTAAGTCTTTCAATCTCTTTTTGTTCCATACTTGGCTGTAATAAGAATAGAAGAGATACAAATAGTTTGAAAACAAATCATCAAAAAGGAAATTTCTGGGGGAACAAAAAGTTCAGTACTTGATTGCGTCAGTTGAAGCTAAGAGTCTAGTTAAAATTCATTAGCCATGGATTTTATTATTGTCATTCTAACAAACTTGAAAATCGAGGGCTTGGCGTGAAACGGTTGTATTAAAAAACTTATTTTAAAAACCCTGGTTTTGGGGCAATTTTGACCCCTTCGTAAACAATGCAAATTTAGATGCCATTGCTCAGAACGAGCAATGGCACCTACATTTCCATTGTTTACCAAGAAAAATGATTTAACGCTTATAAAGACTTTATGGCGAGGTGATTAACCTTGGTACAAAAATACTAATTTTAGTTACAACCGTTTCACGCCAAGCCCTCGAAATGTAAATCTTGTATGACAGGTTTTCATTTGAGAGAAGTAAACACAAATATTTATTTAGTTTAAATGCATTGCTTTTGAATTCATTTTAAATCCCAACATTTTGAAAGAGTTTATTGCAGCGGTGTTAAATGACAATTGCACCACTGATATCGGCAATTTATAAGACAAAAAATATCATATTTTTCTTATAAAAAAGAATTATCTGCCCAGAGCGGGAATCGAACTCAAGTCTCCCGCTTCACGGACGAACATGCTAACCGCTACGTTACGCGGCCACTTCGATGGTTGTCATTTATAACATAATTATAAACCAATACACGAGTTAGCGAAATATTTAGTATTGAAACGTTTTATCTTGATAAAAAACAAATGTTATTTAAATCATTTGTTTTATAACTGGGACTTGACTATCTTATTCCGTCTGCTGGGGTTGTTCAGGTTAATTTTGGTTGAGAATTTGATGTATTTACCTAGGAATCTAAAATGAAATACTCTAGTAGTCCTGAGTATTGTTACCGCTGAAAATACATTTTATTCGAAAGGATTTTTGGAAATTACGACGCCTAGGCTCACTTGCACATTTATCGTATATATGTTATATTTTGTCAACTATTTATTTTATTATCATTCAAATAATTTGAATGTTTGAGTATATATGTTATCATTGGGACTCATTTATCTGAATTTGTTTTGAGTCGGAATCGAAAAGTTGCCTTTTCTCCATTCGATTTACAATATTTAGGAATTACCAATGAACTTTACGCGCGATCAAGTATGTTGAAAGCGTAGAAATACATTTTAATTATTAATCATGTAATTCATATATTTTAACATAAAATTTCTTTCGAGTTATTTCTTTTGGGTTAGTGATGTCGAATCAAATCAATTTTTGGCTTCATATGTCAACAAGTTACCGTATTTTGATGTTTAGACAGGAACTATTGGCGGTTCAAGATGACCAACATGGGAATTAGCTGGCAACAGTCATTTCATTTTTAACATAATTTTCCACAAATCAACCACTTTCATTGACATTATGTACGATCTGCAACCACCAATACATCTATATGAAGTCGAGATCGTGTTCAGAAACGGAGAGCTGATGTAGAAAGACAGATGTGAAGTAATTCTATGCCGATATCGTAAAACGCCTGTCTAGATTTCAGTCTCAAAATGATGGCGTCGTTTCGAAAATTAGCTATTATAGCAATTGGCTCTAACGAGCCCCTTGCTAAAAACGGTGTTCAACCCCAATCAATCAATCAATCCAACAGTATTTCAGTTATGTCATCGCGTTACCTGTTTAAATGACCAGTACTACCGATCAGATTATCCCGACACAAGCCCATCGTTTGTAACGCAATACTATAGCCATCATATTATACCCTAGAGGGGCAGGATAATTGTTCTTGTATTTATCCCGACACAAGCGGATCGTTTGTAACGCAATACTAGCCATCATGTTATACCCTAGAGGGGCAGGATAATTGTTCTTGTATATGACATGATTTTTATTCTCTCCACAGAGACTTTGCGGCTTCCATCCCCAGACCTTTCTCCGTGAGATACAACGCATTTACCAACACGATAGAAGTGATCCAATCCAAAAACCAACTCCTCGGTCTCGCCAAAAATATGAAAGGTAAATAAAATGAAGCATGCCCTTAACCCTTTCCCTCATATAAACGCTTTCTGACGCCTCTGCAGCAGACGGCTTTTTGAAAACATAGTGACAAAAGAAGAAATTGCACAAAACGTGCAATTTCTCCTTTTGCCACAATGTTTTCCACTTTTCGTCATAGGTTATCCATTCAATTATGGAGAATTTCTATGTTTTGACAAAATACGTTCAAAGTCGTCTGCTGCAGAATTGTCGTATGAGGGAAAGGGTTAAATATATAACTTGTAGTGCTAAGGCATTTTGACAAGTCGATCGCAGAAGACATTTGAAGACTGTGGTAAATGGGATATTATAAGCAAAGTTTTAATTACCCCAAATTTACCACGTGCCATTTCAATTTGGCATATCAGGTAATGAGTCAAAGAGTTTACAAAACATACATTGATAAGTGAGCGAAAACGTTCGAACTGTTTACTGTGATAGGTTATTGACCACGGATACACGAAAGCGTTTTGTTTTTATTAAATGGTGTAGATTTAATATTCATCATACAATTTATAATTCATGCAAATGTATTCCGTTATTCTACTTTCTATTGTGTCTTAATATGTGTACGAGTATATCTTGAGTGTTGAAAAGAATCCTAATTTCGGGATATTTAATCTATTTATAACATTTGTCTCATTTCAGCTGAGCTGTCATTTCTGGAGGATGCCATCGCTAAGTTTAGTTAAATGAATTAAAAGATTCAGAAACTATTAATCCAATGTGAATCGTGACGATTTAACAGTAATATATCATTATATATATATATATATATACAGTATATGTATCATTGTGGATACAATTGTTTAAATACCAACCTACTCCCGTTGTACATGGAAGTGTTAATTGTTTGTCTTTTATTAGTACTAGTATTTCTCACTAACAGTGTTCCACGAAGCATTTAAAGTAGCTAGGTATCGATATATCAGGAACTGTTTCTTGAAACCAAAATCAAATACAAAATATTTAAACCTAGAGCAAACTAACTGATACGAACAAATTGCCATAGGCACAGGGTTATAAATGATTGGAATAATGTCTCTCCTCAGATAGTCGAAGCACCAACACTCAATGCATTCAAATTCAGACCAAATAAGCTCTAGTATGTTCCAAATAAATTTCATGCCAATTGTTACAACCCCTACTAAATTAATGAATTAACAATAATATTAGAACTAAGATTAAAAAAAAAATAACAGTAAATAAAGCAAAGTTCAAACAGGTAAAGAGAAATATTGTAGCAGGACGATCTAACTACTTCCTACAGACACCAATTCTGCAGCGGGCGGTTCTGAAATTTTCAGGGCAGTGAATGTAAAATTCTCCGTAATTCAAACAATAAAGGAGACTAAATTGGATGCACTCGGACAGGAAAAGGGATCCGCATTACGATCGATTTCTCCCCTTGTCAGATTGATTCCGTTTGTCCAGTTGGTTTTGACAGACGTCTGCTGTAGAGGTGTCAGTGTGAAGGAAGGGGCTAGGCGAGTACAAAACGTGTGTGTCATAGACACATATGTATAGTTGTAAATAATTTTAAAATTGATTCCATATTGGAGTGTAAACATAAAATGAAAGTAACAGTAATAAATCAGTCTTGTTTAAAAGACTGAACAAAAAACCCATGTGATTAACAATAAACACATAATTCCAACATGGGAAAACAAACAATTAAAGGACCGACAAAGCATTCATGCTTATACGTCTTAACCCTTTCCCTCATATAGACGTTTTCTGACGCCTCTGCAGCAGACGGCTTTTTAAAAACATAGTGACAAAAGAAGAAATTGCACAAAACGTGCAATTTCTCCTTTTGCCACAATGCTTTCCACTTTTTGTCATAGGTGATCCATTCAATTATGGAGATTTTTCTAGTGTTTGACAAAATACGTTCAAAGTCGTCTGCTGCAGAATTGCCGTATCAGGGAAAGGGTTAAACAAACCTTATCTGGTTTCTAAAACTACATGAACTACATGAATCAAACATTATCTGGTTTCTAAAACTACATGAACTACACGAACCAAACCTTATCTGGTTTCTAAAACTACATGAACTACATGAATCAAACTTTATCTGGTTTCTAAAACTACATGAACTACATGAATCAAACCTTATCTGGTTTCTAAAACTACATGAACTACTATATGAACTACATGAACTACATGAACTACTACATGAACTACATGAACTACATGAACTACTACATGAACTACATGGATCAATTGAAGGCGTACGACAATGACATCGCAATATCAAGGCCGTAATCAACGCTTAGATCTAGATCTTAGATCCTCAACATTGGCGGATTCAGAATGTCCTAACACTCCAGGTTTGTGCTACGTGAAAATCAACCAATCACATAGAACATTTTGACGAGCACTCATCGAGCACTCGGTGTGTAAGGACAATATGAGTACGCCCAAGTTGTCCGATCAAATTTAACATACCAGCAGAAATTAATATGTTTATACTTACTTTACAACAAAAGTAAAGACATTTAGCTTTCTTATAATAAATAGTGATTTAAGTGTCTTATATCAGACATTCTCTCAAATAAATCTAATGAAACGGATGACCGAAAAATGCATAATTGGGAACGACACCAATCCTTACGTAATACATTTTACATCGCCTTAGCATAAAAGGACAATACGAATTGGAATAAACCGATATAACTCTAACGCGTTCTACATTAATAAAAACAAACAGAGCAAATTGTGTAGTTCGGATTCTAATACTTTCTGACATAGAGACTGAGAAAAGTCCCACAAGAAAATCCAACATTGTGGATTATGCGTAAAGTATCGACCCGGATCAGCCTAAGCATGTCGCGCAGGCTTACCCGGACAGACACTTTTCGCCTCCTGTGGATTTTCTGTTTCGAGGATCATTCCTCTATACATCTTTCTCCATGAGACGGAATGTGTCGGCCCGGACTAGTCTGCGCGGACTGCGCAGGCTGATCTGGATTGATATATTACGCAGAGTCCATAATGTTGGTCTTTTCTCGTGGAACGGCTCATGTATTTGAACCGTGTCTAGGGATAAGGGTTACCCATAACAATGCACCCACAATTTATGTGATGCATTCTTTAGTTTCAGACAGATAAGCTAAAATGTTTCGACCGAATAAATAACGTTAAATGTAAGGAAAATGTAATTCTAAATTCTAACTACAAACTATTAATTTTTATTTTATTATTTATATTGTAAATTTGAAGGATCCCTAAACGTCGTACTTGAATATGTACAAGTTTATCTCTTTAAACACTAAAGGAGAACTATGGTTTAATTATCAACAACTTCTATTACAACAATAATCTGCTATAACTTATTTATATTAGGAATCACAATGAAGTTTATGTCATGTCATTGGATATGTGAAGGATATCTAAAACTAGTACTTATATAGGTACGAATTCGGCTTTTTCAACATTCTAAGAAAAACTATACTACGGTTTAATAATCAAATTTACAATTTAAATGACAGCAAAATTAATTAGAGTTAACTCACACACTTCTGAATAAAAGACATTCCACTCGAAAAACAGGAAGGGTTGTTGATAAACTACATCACTCGTCTTATGGACTGTGGTTCATCCTTCACTTTTCAGCATTAGTTTAGCTTAGAAATGTTAGTTGAAGAACGTCTGCAATTTGGTAGACATGACTTTCGCCTTATGTTATGTGTTTATATATATAAGCAGTACAATGGTCTTGTAACAGGTCATTTAATCTAACGTTATTTTAATTAATTACAAGCACAAACAATTATCAGAACACGTATGCATCACATATATGGGCCGTCCCACGAGAAAACCAACATTGTGGCCTCTGCGTAAAGTATCGACCCGGATCAACCTTAGCATGCCGCGCAGGATTACACGGACAGACACTTTTCGCTTCCTGTAGATGTTATATGTTTCATGAATCATTACTCGACACCTTTATCCCCCTGAGACGGAATGTGTCGGCCCTGATGAGCCTGCGGATACATTACGCAGAGTCCATAATGTTGGTTTTCTCGTTGAACGACTCATATATCCTAGTCAATATGACATTGAATGAATGGGACATATTACTGCTACACAAACATATAAGTAAGATGCTAAACGACTTGACAGTAGATAGTTACTTTCAAAATGATATAACAACATGACATATTTGTACATTAGGTACAAAGCATTTTAAAAATTTACTTTGTATTAAAAAAAATTCACATATATTATCTGTGTACTCATAACCTTTATCCGACAAGACGAGAGCTATATATAACATCTGCTTATTGTTCTATAGAAGACCGACAACTGTAGTTTTGCACTTTACCAATCAAGATCAGCATCCATATTCGTATATCATATAGGTTTATAGACTTATAAATATGTACTTAGATTCATTAACGTTTTATGTTATTGTTTTCACTTGATTTATATTTCTATTACGCAGTCTTTTTGTTTCGTGGTATGTTGTAAACCAATAATAAATGTAAATGTAATTCTAATTTGACTTTTTTATTCGAGCTTATAAACGTTTTCGTTTACATCTGAACCACTCTGTATAGTTTGTTAGCTAGCCTAATGTGTATTCAAATTTACCTAACATATCTAGAGGTCGGTTTGCCTACCTTACTTTTTAAAGTCCATCAAGTTTTGAGCGACAATAACGTTAACTTGCTAGGTTAACGTCATGGAGTCCACTAACAATATAATATCTTAGTTAACATATGAGTCGTTCCACGAGATAACCGATATTATGGACTCTGCGTAAAGTATCGACCCAGATCAGCCTAAGCATGCCGCGAAGGCTTACCCGGACAGACTCTTTTCGCCTTCTGTAGATTTTCTGTTTTAGTAATCATTACTCTATACTTCTTTTCCCCCCTATCACGGAATGTGTCGACCCAGATTAGCCTGTGCGTACTGCGCATGCTGATATGGGTCGATACATTACGCAGAGTCCATTCTGTTGTTTTTTACTCATTAGTACAGGGATTGTTAGCCTTACACAAATGGTAAGAACAATGTTAGAACTAGCTAAACACCTGTGTGCTAATCGAGTTAGGGTAAAACTTAACTCACCTGAAGTCCAACCTCGCTCAAAGATGTAGCAGACGACATTGCAGGCATCAAGGCAAAGCTATAGAAACTATCTATTAACCCTTTCCCTCATATAGACAGCTTTATAGACGCTTTCTGACGCCTCTGTAGCAGACGGCTTTTTGAAAACATAGTGACAAAAGAAGAAATTGCACAAAACGTGCAATTTCTCCTTTTGCCACAATGTTTTGCACTTTTTGTCATAGGTTATCCATTCAATTATGGAGATTTTCTATTTTTTGACAAAATACGTTCAAAGTCGTCTGCTGCAGAATTGCCGTATGAGGGAAAGGGTTATTGAACATAACATATAACTACTGTATTGACTAGGGTTGAAATCATTGTGACAAATGGAGAATTTGCTCATCATGAGCAAGTTCTCCTTTTTGCTACAGTGATACAAAAACAACAACATCCGCTTCATTTTGTTTTCGTTTCCTGTGTAGAAGTTTCAGTTTCTCCCTTGTATTAGCTCGTCTGTTTTTCAACGAAAAAAGCCGAGTTATTGTGATACCCTTGGCGTCGTCGTCGTCACAAAACTTTAACCATACACCACAGGGACTTGCTCCTCTAAAAATAGACATTACCCTATATATGCATAGATATTATTTTAGAGGAGCAAGTCCCTGTGCATACACCATAACTCAGAAACAGTTACACATATTCAAATGAACTTGGTACACGTGTTCCTAGAAACAATACGCATGTCAATACCAAGTCACATAACTCTGGCTTTAACTCTTTCAGCGCCGAATTGTTTAAAGTAGACTTTTCAATATTCAAAATCGGGCGTTTCCATTTCTCTTGTAATAAGAGTTTATGAATATTTTTATAACTCAAAGGCAAACAATGCTGATTTCAGGTGACTCACCTGAATCTGTATTGTTTGCAAAAACCTCAATATTGCCTTTGGCGCTGAAAGAGTTAATTAATACTTATTCAGTAATGCCCCAAATAATGTCAAATACAATCTCAAGGAATTGGTGCTCAAAGTTAACATAGAAAACTTTCCTAGTAGTTGTAGTAAAGAATTTGAAATAAATCGTCAAAAAGGGTTACACCCTTCATAGAGTAAAACATTGTTGTAGAGGGGGGGCTTCTAGCTGCACATTTTAACTATTTCAATATTCAATGCAGGTAGAGCATTAACACCGACCTAAAACTTAAATATACTTGTTCAAATATTTGAAAGGGTGATTTATGCTAATCCAATCTGTCATTATAAACTTAAATGTTATACGTCGCTTGATTTGGATATCTAGACATCCGAAACCATACCATTTGGTTGAAAAGAGAAAACACGTCATGACAGATAAAAGTAAGGGAATAAAAAAACCTCGAATACAAAACTCGGTGTTAAGAAAAGGATACCAACTGTATTCATTTAACAGGAATCCGCCGTGGTCGAGTGGTTAGCGTCGGGGATTTGAAACCGGCCGTCCCGTGTTCGAACCTCAGTTGCGGCACGACGGTCATGGTGGAGTGTCCTTGGACAAGGCACATTTCCTAGCCTAGTACTGGTTTACGGTGGCACAGAGGTGACATACGTATGTTTTTATTGTCGTGCGCACGAGATACTTAAGTCGTGCGCACGAGATAAATAAAAACATACACATGTCACCTCTGTGCCACCGTACTGGTTTGATTACTAAATCATATATAACTGAAATATTGTTAAACACGGCGTAAAACCCCCAAAAAAGCAAAAGCTTTGAAGTAACCCTTGCACTTGTGAATATCACATGATTTAACGAGTGTACGGTTCCCATATTCTTTAGTAGACATTTTCAAAGTCATCAGCTGCAGATTTGCTGTATGTGGGAAACAGTTAATATATACACACACTGCTTAATCAGAGCTGTAGATAAGGAGCGTTTTTCATGTTCTAAAATCCTTATTTGACCTCCAAAACCTATGTTGTGGGTACTCAGAAGAAGACGATTCTTTTGAGTACCCACAACATAGGTTGTAGGAGAGATAAGTTATTAGAAATACCTATTAACTCCTCTTTATCTAGTCCAGTGCAGTGCTATTATACCAATCTTCACATTCGTACAGTTTGATCTTGATCTATAAATACCGATTGAACACTATTTAAAGTGGTATTCCATACTGATCCCATCCCAGTTCAGGATTAGATTAGAACAGATCATAAAATCGAGTCAGTCGTTCATGCCGAGTTCACATTAAACATTTTCAGACCAACTTCTTTTAAATTTATGTGGTAATTTTGCCAGAAAATGTCACTGAGAAAAGAAGCACGCGATATAGATAAGGATTAGGCATCACAAATGAGCAGACTGATCTTGTTGTAAATCGTTGTCAAAGTAATAAACAGGATAAGGATAAAAGCGTTGGTTGGACGATTTCCAAATACCTGTGCTTCAGCGTAACGTAACGAATGTGTTTCGCATTATATAACATTTTTGAGTTTCTTTGATTTAGTCATTTACGATATCAATTTTCAGTTTCGAAACTGTTTTACATGTAATGCGTGTTTTGTCGATATCCTGTACACATATAATTGTGATGACTCATCTTCAAACATTTTGTTTTAAGGCTTATTATTGAAACACCTTCGCCGCCACTGCTGTTTTTCTTATAAACATGAGAAACAAAGTAATTGCTTGAAATGAAACTGTTTCCCAACACATCAGCACAGTCATATCAAGGTATACACCGTTGCCAAGTTGTTACCTTTGGTGATTCGGGATCGGGCTTCACGAATTCGATCCCCATCCATGGCGGTCATGATGGAGTGTTATTGGGGAAGACACATTTGAGCCGTCCCGTGAGAAAACCAACGTTCTGGACTCTGTGTAAAGTATCGACCCGGGTCAGCCTAAGCATGCACAGCAGGCTTACCCGGCAATACACTGTTCTCCTCCTGTGGAGTTTCTGTTTCAGAAATCATTACCCTATACCTCTATACCCCTGAGACGTATGGTGTCGGCCCGGATTAGTCTGCGCGGACTGCGCAGGCTGATCTGGGTCGATACATTTCGCAGAGGTCATATTGTTGGTTTTCACGTGGAATGGCTCATGTTATAGCCTAGTATGTGTTTTGTCGCCATCATATGAATGAAATACTGCTGGACATATCACTTATATTTCAGAAGTTACATTTCCTATTTAGATGTTCTCAAAGCCGATGTCAGTATGCGGATCATATGAAGCAAACTACTTAGAATACTTTAAGATCGTGGATTACAACGTCAAGGCTGGTCCATACCACAGGAGAATGTACTTTCAGACGTTTCTAAGTAAATAACAGTTGAGATACAATACCACAATGTAAGTCTTGTCTCTTGTCGCAGATTGGTATCCTCGTGGGTCCTGAAGGTCACTTGTACGACAAGACGGCGGTAGGGTAAGCTGATTGGTATCCCCGTTGGTCCTGAAGGTCGCTTTTCGTGTGACAGCACCCAATCGATATACTTGAACACGAATGATTGTTTCAGGAAACCAATTGTCAAGTACTTCAGACATGTTTAGGTAAAGATCTGTCTGGGTTGACATACTGTCGTATTCAAGCAGAGTACCGGTATCTCAGTTGGTAACGACACGGGCTGTCACTATAGGGGTTGTGAGTTCGAACTCCTGCTTAGACAACATTCTTTTCGAAGTTTAACAAAATTCAATGCGACACGCGTCATTCGTCCTTCACCAATTGGCTTACAGTTTATGTGGAAGACCAGCCAGTTACCTGAAAAATACTGTTGTGTATATAACTGGTGTGAGAAAGCAAGGAAACACATAGGTAGATAAATTGGCGGCCGTGATATTACTGAAGAACAGTTTAAAACAGCGTTAAACCACCACAGATTAGTTTTATTTAAGAACCCACTGGTGATCAGATTGGTTTGACTTGCAACAGATCCGATCACCATCTAAATGCGTGGGTACATACGTTAATCTTGATCTACACTATTGCAAATTTCTAATTTATTTATTGTTTGTTTTTATTTACCCTCGCCGTGCAGAATTAACTATTTGGCGAGCAGACAAAGTTAGATACAAGGCAGTTCGGGTGCGATACCCTAGCTCTTTCCGAAAAGACCCCTTGTTCTTTTACGTGCCCGATGTATAGCACCGATACACGCGAGGTTATATTTCCTGGAAGTGACCAGTGGTAGACGCTGAAAAGCACCCTTAAATTTCCAGAACCCGGACCGGGATTTGAACCTCAGACCTCTGGATTGACAGTCCAGTGGGTTAACCACTGGACTACCCCGCCACTCCTGAAAGCAATTTTCTAAACGTCGGTTCGCATGAGATAGAGTTACGCTCAGGGTTTTCTTGTGTGATCTTTTCAATGTTAAACAAATACTCTTCTGTGAAGCGCTGGATGACTAAGTATTAAATACTCAACCTTTTCCCACGTAAATAGGATTCACGATTTATATTTTTAACATGCGTTTGCAACTGGGTTATGGTTAACCTAAACCACCCAGAGTTGCTTTCGATTTCATTCCTAGCTCGAGAAATTAACGTTTTGTGGCAGCCCCGGAATTTATATTTCGTGGAGTCAATATCGAAACTACATAACACTTGTTTTTTATTATCATACAGATAATTATGTCGCATATGTAAAGGGCCTGTTGCACATATTTGCTTTTATAAAAAAAAAACTTGAGGATTTTCTGTTAAAAAAACCCAAACCCTTTCCTTGATACAGATTAAAATTGACGCAATAGGTAGGATCCCGCGACTTTTGAAAACATGACGGTAAAAAGAGAAATTGGGTGTAATGAATTCGTGTTCTATCGCACCCCATTAAAATCCCCGCAAAATGGAAGAAAGAGAAAAAGAAAGATATTGGGGCAATTATCGATTTAAGATTTTTATTTCACAAAAGCCAATATACTTAAGAAGACTATTGAAATGATCAGCTCAAGAAAGCGGAGTGTGTGTGTGTGTGTGTGTGTGTGTTTGTGTGTGATCATCTCCCTCGTTTTTTTATATAAAAAAACCTCAATACTTATAGCGATGTCCAATATTATAATTTTGAATGGGTATAGAAGCAGTATCATTTTTGCAAACATTCTATACGTTTATCTGTCCCGTATATACCCGTAAGAAAACATGGAAAATAATAATGCAGAGCAAAAGGTAATTGTTTATATTCATAACTTTTTAAATATACCTGTTTGTCGTGTTGCATGGCGTTGTAAGCCGCTTTCTTCAGTTTTTCAGTTATGTCATGGCGATTGCTGGCTGAGTTACCAGTAACCATGGTCCATTTATCCTACCCATGATGTTTCCTGGGTAAGTTACCAGTACATATAGTCCATTCATCCTACCCATGGCGTTTCCTGGTTAAGTTACCAGTACATATGGTCCATTCATCCTACCCATGGCGTTTCCTGGTTAAGTTACCAGTACATATGGTCCATTCATCCTACCCATGGCGTTTCCTGGTTAAGTTACCAGTACATATTATAAGTTATTGGGTCAGTAACAAACCCAATAATGTATTTATTTCGTCGACCACTTTAAACTGAACTATACTGTAACTTATTGATATGTGTTGGTAGCATAATATGACGTCATGAGTAAAAGATCTATCAATATTGATTGAATTGGAATAGATATATTATTTAAAAAAATACACGGGTTCAACATGAACACATTTATTTCAATTCATTTCATTTCTTTCTGGATAACTGGTAACATTTGAGAGCCACTTTACAAAAACCAACCTTTGAACTGACTTTTGTACTTTACTCACCCCCTATGGAATTTACTCACCCCCTATAGAAATATAGGGGGTATGCACGTGACACGCTTTAACTAATGAAATTGCTAGAATTTCGTGGGAGGCGAAATAAAGTCCATTTATCCTACCAATGATGTTTCCTGGTTAAGTTACCAGTACATATGGTCCATTCATCCTACTCATGGCGTTTCTTGGATAAGTTACAAGTACATGTGGTCATATGGTCCATTTATCCTACCCATGGCACTTCCTGGGTAAGTTACCAGTACATATGGTCCATTCATCCTACACATGGCGTTTCTTGGGTAAGTTACCAGTACATATAGTCCATTTATCCTACCCATGATGTTTCCTGGGTAAGTTACCAGTACATATAGTCCATTTATCCTACACATGTCATTTCCTGGATAAGTTACCAGTACATATGGTCCATTCGTCCTACCCATGTCATTTCCTGGATAAGTTACCAGTACATATAGTCCATTTATCCTACACATGTCATTTCCTGGATAAGTTACCAGTACATATAGTCCATTTATCCTACACATGTCATTTCCTGGATAAGTTACCAGTATATATGGTCCATTCATCCTACACATGTCATTTCCTGGATAAGTTACCAGTACATATAGTCCATTTATCCTACACATGGCATTTCCTGGATAAGTTACCAGTACATATAGTCCATTTATCCTACACATGGCGTTTCCTGGTTAAGTTACCAGTACATATGGTCTATTTATCCTACCCATGATGTTTCCTGGTTAAGTTACCAGTACATATGGTCCATTTATCCTACCCATGTGTTTCCTGGTTAAGTTACCCGTACATATAGTCCATTTATCCTACACATGGCGTTTCCTGGATAAGTTACCAGTACATATGGTCTATTTATCATACTCATGGCATTTCCTGGGTAAGTTACCAGTACATATGGTCCATTTATCCTACCAATGGCGTTTCCTGGTTACGTTACCAGTACATATGGTCCATTTATCCTACCCCTGGCATTTCTTGGGTAAGTTACCAGTACATATGGTCCATTCATCCTACCCATGGCATTTCCTGGGTAAGTTACCAGTACATATAGTCCATTTATCCTACACATGGCGTTTCCTGGATATGTTACCAGTACATATGGTCCATTTATCCTACACATGGCATTTCCTGGGTAAGTTACCAGTACATATAGTCCATTCATCCTACCCATGGCGTTTCCTGGTTACGTTACCAGTACATATGGTCCATTCATCCTACCCATGTTATTTCCTGGGTAAGTTACCAGTACATATAGTCCATTTATCCTACACATGGCGTTTCCTGATTAAGTTACCAGTACATATGGTCCATTTATCCTACACATGGCGTTTCTTGGGTAAGTTACCAGTACATATGGTCCATTCATCCTACCCATGGCATTTCCTGGGTAAGTTACCAGTACATATAGTCCGTTCATCCTACCCATGCCGTTTCCTGGTTACCTTACCAGTACATATGGTCCATTCATCCTACCCATGGCGTTTCTTGGGTAAGTTACCAGTACATATGGTCCATTCATCTTACCCATGGCGTTTCTTGGGTAAGTTACCAGTACATATGGTCCATTCATCCTACCCATGGCGTTTCTTGGGTAAGTAACGAGTACATATAGTCCATTTATCCTACACATGGCATTTCCTGGGTAAGTTACCAGTACATATGGTCCATTCATCCTACCCATGGCGTTTCCTGGTTACGTTACCAGTACATATGGTCCATTCATCCTACCCATGACATTTCCTGGGTAAGTTACCAGTACATATAGTCCATTTATCCTACACATGGCGTTTCCTGATTAGGTTACCAGTACATATGGTCCATTTATCCTACACATGGCGTTTCTTGGGTAAGTTACCAGTACATATGGTCTATTCATCCTACCCATGGCATTTCCTGGGTAAGTTACCAGTACATATAGTCCGTTCATCCTACCCATGCCGTTTCCTGGTTACGTTACCAGTACATATGGTCCATTCATCATACCCATGGCGTTTCTTGGGTAAGTTACCAGTACATATGGTCCATTCATCTTACCCATGGCGTTTCTTGGGTAAGTTACCAGTACATATGGTCCATTCATCCTACCCATTGCGTTTCTTGGGTAAGTAACCAGTACATATAGTCCATTTATCCTACACATGGCGTTTCTTGGGTAAGTAACCAGTACATATGGTCCATTCATCTTACCTATGGCGTTTCCTGGTTAAGTTACCAGTACATATGGTCCATTCATCCTACCACCAGCAAGTCAGTCGTAAACCCCACAACCCTGAGCGAAAACGTGGGAAAGCTACTATTTTTAAAGTCTTTATAATGACCGGAGCGAGGATCGAAAACGAGACATCCCGCATCGAAACGGACACTCTAACACTACACAACTGAGGTTAGACATGTTTTGGAAATCATCCGATTTGTGGTAGGTGGGAAAGATCAAATACAATTACATTTCAAAGTAACAAATATGTCTTTGCTTCGACATCTGGGAAACCGTGGCTTTCATTTTCTGTCCGGCTATTTTATGTTCACATCAATTGTGCGGAACGTTCTTCTATTATCCCAGTTGTGACCTCTATACATATTCAGAAGGAGAATATTGACTGGTTGTTAACTTTTTTGACGCATTTGCAGCAGACGACTTTTAAAAGCATTGCGACAAAAGAAGAAATTGCTCAAAACAAGCAATGTCTCCTTTTGCCTCAATGTTTTCAACTTTTTTTCAGTAATTATACCTACAATTATCCATATGTTTGCTGCTGCAGATTTGTCATATCGAGGGCTAACGGTTGTAACTCAAAACATATTCTGAAAACCCTGGATTAGGGGCAATTTTGACCCTTTTGTAAACAATGCAAATTTAGGTGCCATTGCTCAGAACGAGCAATGGCACCTAAATTTCCATTGTTTACCAAGAAAAATGATTTAACGCTTATGAAGACTTTATGGCGAGGTAAATAACGTTGGTAAAAAAATACCAATTTTAGTTACAACCGTTTCACGCCAAGCCCTCGATATGTGGGAAAAAGGGTAACGTGTCCAGGAAACAAACAAAAACGAGGATATATATAGTTTGTTAGACTTTGCTTTACAAACAATGTAAACTATTTAAGTATACCATTGTCCATTGTTCACTCGAAACAATACGATCCGAATTACGAGAAAACCAAAATTGAGGACTCTGCGTAAAATACCGACCCGGATCAGCCTAACACATGATAACCCGGACAGACACTTTTCTCCTCCTGTGGATTTTCTATTTAAGGAATCATTACTCTATACCTTTATCACTCTGAGACGGAATATATCGGCCCGGATTAGCCTCCGCGGACTGCGCAGGCTGATCTGGGTCGATACATTACGCAGAGTCAATACTATTGGTTGTCACGTGGAACGGCTCATATGGTTGTTATCGTCCTATGTATTACCAATTAAAATAACATAAGCCAATATTGTAGGTCAAGATCGAAATGACCATACTAATTATAATCGTTATTGTACATCCTCCTGTATCTCGTGTGCCGAGTCCCGGTAGCTCAGTCGGTAGCGAGCTGTCAATACAGGAGGTGTGAGTTCGAATCCCAGCTTGTCAAATATTCTTTCCCACATTTGACAACAGTCACTGTGACATTCGTCTTTCACCAATGGGCTAAAAGTCTATGTGGAAAAACAGCCAGTTGTGTGGAGTACTGGAGAGAGAATGCTAGGAAACACATGAGAAGGTGAACTGGCCGCCGTAATATGACAGAAAACGGCGTTAAGCCCCAATAAATAAATAAATCAACCTTTATATAGTCTTTTATTTTTAATTTGGAAAGGGTCAAAAGCCAATTAAGATTTGGATCTTTTTTGAAACTTGTTCATCTTTCGTGTGTTAAATATAATATAAATATAATTTCCATTCTCCAAACTATTCGGGAATCTTGAATCCTGTCGCTGCCAAAGGCAATTAGACGCCTTTTGCAAACAATGCAGATACAGCTGTCTCCTGAAATCTTCATTGTTTTCCACTTACATTTAACTAAATTTCCTGTTGGACGAAAAATGGAGTGGTCCAATTTTCAGGATGGAAGAGTCGACTTTGTGAAAGAGTTTTAAAAGCGAAGAAGGTGGACCCTGACACAACAGTCTAAACGGATAGACTACTCTTGGTTTTCCCTCAAAGCAAAGTCCCGGCGGTTAGTTGTTCTTTGATATGGATCATTTCTTTTTTAATTTGTTTCTCAGTCGTTGAGTGAATCGCCTAAAGACGATGAGACGTTTCAAGAAGGAAGGAAGTTTTCCTTATCTACTGTCAAAGAACCGAAGAACATTGGTGACGTTCTCAACTCTTTGAAGGTTGGTAATTACTTAAGGAGATTTATAATCAAGCATGGTTGTAGTTGGTTTTTTTAACTGGCACTTGAACGTTTATTTTTGTTATCATTGACGCCGCGTGGAAGCGCGCCGTCAGTATGGGATAGGTTTTAATTTTGTTCCATGGGGTGACGTAATCGAAAAGGGAGCAACCAACATTATTATTGTTAAGAAAAATTATGTTGCATGTTTGAAAAAAAAAACCTGTATGAATCAATAAATTGTATTAACGGATTTAAAGAAAACAAGATACAAAATACGTTTGTCTTCTACCGTTATTACAAAACTTTAGACACATTTAATTTGTATTTAATAACTTTTCCCCAACTGCCTAGGCTACGCTGTTTTTGATTGTTTGGTTTACGGCCCTGACCCAATTCATCAAAGCTATGAAAAAAAGTTCACTTTTCACAAACTTTCTAGGCTACGCGTTTTTAATTGTTTGGTTTACGGGCCGAAAATTCGCCGGATGTTTTTGCCTATTTATAACATTCTGTTGTATTTCTAAACTTAAAACGTTCCCTCATACAGTTTGTTCATTCAGACTATTGTATTCTTGCTATATGTTGACTATACATGTGAACTTCTTCTTTTAATTTCATAAATGCTCAATTTTGATCATAAATATCTTTAAACTCTGTAAAATTACTTCGTATAATTTTTTGTTTATATACTCCCGTTTTTAGCTCCACTGGCTGAAAGCCAGTGGAACTTATGCCATGGGGAATTGTCCGTCCTGTGTTCGTGCGTGCGTCCGTGCGTCCGTACTGATGGCCGAGTACTTGTGGGGTGTGGTGTTCTCCTAATGCCCAAATCACCACCCTTAAACACGCACCCACAAGTACTCTCTCATGCGGACGTGCGTCCGTACTGATGGCCGAGTACTTGTGGGGTGTGGTGTTCTCCTAAAGCCCAATCACCACCCTTAAACACGCACCCACAAGTACTCTCTCATGCGGATGTGCGTCCGTACTGATGGCCGAGTACTTGTGGGGTGTGATGTTTTCCTAAAGCCCACTCACCACCCTTATAAAGACACTTAGATAAATATATTTTTTTTATTTTTTATAACGGGTATCTCATTTGCATATCAATGTTATTCATTCCGTAAAAGGGGGTTAATTACGGAATGAATTGCATACTTGTGGGGTGCACCACACTACACTTCATCAGTACATCCGTCCGTCCGTAAACGTTTTGCTTCAAACGATTTCTCCTACCTAACCACTTTACCAATTAGGATGAAACTTCATAGGAAGCATCCTCTCAATGTCCTCTCCTAAGTTCCTCAAACTGTTTGGGATCCATGCAAAATTCTGGTTTCCATGGAAACAGAAAAAAAAAATAGTTAAGACTTAAAAAATATTTTTCTCCTCCGTAGGTATCAGGCCGATTTTCAAATAATTGTGTAGAAATGTTGCTTGGGTGACCTTCTTTCAGATTCCTTCGAGCCAAATTCATTGGTCAAAAACTATGGCCGCCAGAGGGCGGGGCTACTTTTGTCTTATAATATAGCTATAGTGAAAACTATTTTATATATATATGACTCTCTATCAGATTCCTTCAAGCCATGTTGATTGGTAAAAAAACATGGCAACCAGGGGGCGGGGCTGTTTGGAGATTTAATGGCAGTGGAGCAATACTGGCCCTCTTGGACCTCTTGTTGTTATCATACTTCTGATAAACTGGAAGGAGAATAGACTTCCCCCTCTCCTTCTAAAGCTTGTATCACACTTAACTTATAACTAGAGGCATTAAATGTTAATATTTAAGCACCTAAGTGATTTTTTTATCTATATGATCTAGTTAGAGCAGATTTGAAACCGGTTATTGGTAAAAAATTAAGAAACTGCATTTTGTATGGTAACCTTTTATTATAGGCTATGGTAGCAAGGTGAGCAATATAGGCACATCTTGGCCTTCTTGGTTAAGATAAAGGGACATTTGACCTTCTTGTTCGAAATATTTACATCCTGTCTGTTTTCACACGTTATTTAAATGTACTGAACTACATTTGCTTCCTTTAAGTCATGCTTCAAAATCATGCGCGGCGTCTTTGATGCTTTGCATCAAAATTCGTCTTGTACATTATTTTACATAGGTAACACATTTCATGGTAGCTGTATACAATTTTCAAAGGAAAAGAAAATAAACGAAATTTTCCAATGTACTATGTTTGTAGTTTAGTGTTATTCCCCACGGTTAGTTGTTCCTGCAATATCCCGCCGGTTAGTGTTATTCTTTAATATGGTTCATTTCTTTTTAAATTTATTACTCAGTCGTTGAGTGGATCGCCAAGAGATGATGAGACGTTCCAAGAAGGAAGGACGTCTTTCTTATTTACTGTGAAAGAACCCAAGAACGTTGGTGACGTTCTCAACGTTTTGAAGGTTGGTCATCACTTAAGGAGATTTATAATCAAGTAGTTTAGTTGTATTCCCCCATACCCCCCCCCCCCCCCCCCCCCCCATCTAAATGACCGATTCTGGGGTCTTGCTTATTGTTGCTACTCAAATTTAGCACCACTTACACGTGCACAGGCACAATGGTAGTTGGACTACACTTATAGAGTTTTGTATAATGTTGCACAATGGACTATATTACATGTAGACGGACAGTTAATGATCTGGTAAGGATGTGCGGAAGCACGTGCTCGCCTAAATTCATCACTGTACGCATATGAAACAATACCCCCTATAATCGCAAGACGGAGTTCATCTTAGTGAATGTCAATAAACAGTGTATGGTACTTGTTGACTTATTTCATAAGTCGTTGTATTCTGCTGTCATATCTTTTAGGAACGCTTCCTTCCACTCGTTCACTATTCGGCTTTTGTCCCCCACTAAAGACTTATGGTGACCTTTTCAGGGGCGTAGCTTTGCAATAATCAATGTATAGGCCGTCTTGTGAGAAAATCAACATTGTGGACTCTGCGTAAAGTATCGACCCGGATCAGCCTAAGCATGCCACACAGGCCTACCCGGATAGACACTTTTCGCCTCCTGTGGATTTCCTGTTTCGGGAATAACTACTCTATACATGTATCTCCCTAAGACGGAATGTGTCGGCCGGATCAGTCTGCGCGGACAGCGCAGGCTGATCTGTTCGATACATTACGCAGATGTCTATCGCCGGAGCTGCATGTTGGGGCATTTTAAGATAAAATGTGTAGGCACGTGCCTACAGTGCCTAAAGGGAGCTACGCCCCTGCTTTTAACAGACGACTTTTAAGAACACTGCTCGCTTTAGACAATTTTTCCACTTTTCACATAATTTTTTTAACAATTTATCAAACTTATATTATAAACTTTTATTGTCATGCATTGTATTATTTTCCTTAGATGTTTCACGCCATATTATCTTACATAGTATACAGGTGAACTGTTAAGACACCATCATCGCCCTAAGAAAATGAACCTAAATGCACTAATAATCTTGTATATCAAGATCAACATGCACATTTGGGCAGACTGCACATTAAATATTTCACAAATAAGTCACAGTAAGTTTACTAAACTTCTGACAACATTGTAAATTTGGATTATATGATGTTAACTTGACAAGAGGATTTATGCTTACACCTTTGTCTTGTCATACATATACATATATACGCTAATGTTGGTTTTCCTTGACCACGGCTCGGGTGCAACATACCTCGGTAAATTGTCTTTAACTATTAACCATTTAACGGATAAACAAATCTGAAGCAACCGTCTTCGAAAACATCAATGCAAAATATGGTAGTTCTACTCGTATGTTATTCAAATAGACTATAAAGAAATATGGCAATGAAGAAATTACTCATCTCGAGTTATTTCCTCAGGTTTCTTTTTAATGTTTTACAATGTCGCCTGCTGCATATGCGTATTCATGTAGGAAAGGGGTAATTATATAGGTTACTAAAACATGGCTACTATTGGACAAGAATCCATTTCATATGGAAATAATTCAGTCTTTGATGCCACTATTGCGGATTCGATTTTTTACAGAATTCCAACATTAATGTCCTCCATCTTGAGTCCAGACACTCTACACATGGTGTTGGTGACCTGGAGTATTTCTGTACCTGTGAGACAGGGGATGACGGACTACATCAGGCTAAGAAAGAAATTCAACCTTACACGAACAGTTGTGTTATCCTGGTACGGGAACCAGGTAAGTCACATTTCTGTTTACCATGGCGTTTAGTTGGTAACAAGGAGTATTGTGTATATTGTTTCGAAGCACAGCTCCGCAAACATTGAATCCGGCAATCAAAAAATATCGTTTTCTTTTCAATTATTAACTAAACATTTTTTTCTCTCTTAAAACATATAGCTACCTCTATGGTGTGAAACTGCGAAAAGGCTAGAGAATATATGGTTAGGCAAGATAAAGCCCTCACAAAGCATTTATAATCCAATATATAAGAGGCTGGTGATTAGAGATTCAGCTCATTTACCATTTCCTTCATGCAAAACGGATTATTATGAATCGGCAGTTGACGTCGTTTAAAATCAGTGTGGTCAGAAAAGAGACAATTTTTCTACTGAGCAATCACTTCTTTGGCCACCAGGGGCGTAGCTCCCTTTAGGCACTGTAGGCACGTGCCTACACATTTGTTCTCAAAATGCCCCCAAAATACAGCTGCGGCGATAGACATTTGCGTAATGTATCGACCAGATCAGCCTGCGCTGTCCGCGCAGACTGATCCGACCGACACAGTCCGTCTTAGGGGGAAAGTTGTATAGAGTAGTGATTCCTGAAAAAGAAAATCCAGAGGAGGCGAAAAGTGTCTATCGGGGTAGGCCTGTGTGGCATGCTTAGGCTGATCCGGGTCGATACTTTACGCAGAGTCCACATTATTGATTGTCTCACGAGACGGCCTACACATTGGTTATTGCAAAGATACGCCCCTGATGTTCCTACTGAGCAATCACTTCTTTGGCCACAATGAAACAAACCGTGTAAACCTTCTGACATTTAACAAACGTTAGGAGGGCACTGTGATATTGATACGAGCTGTTCCACGAAAAAACCAACATTATGGACCGAGATTAGCCTGCGATGTCCACGCAGGCTAATCCGGGCCGACACATTCTGTCTAAGGGGGTATAGAGGTATAGAGTAATGATTTCTGAAACAGAAAATCACAGGAGGCGAAAAGTGTCTGTCGGGGTTAGCCTGCGCGGCATGCTTAGGCTGATCCGGGTCGATATATAACGCAGAGTCCACAATGTTGGTTTTCTCGTTGAACGGCTCATATACGCAATAATTAACACCGCCCACTGATCAACAAAATGATCTGGTATAGGTGAACAGTCGCCTTTAATAACCTTTGTGAGTGACTGTCAACGGATCGATTGACTGTATAATTAATTCATCGATCTATTGATCTAAAAATCGATTTAAAGAATCATAACTAGAAGCCTCAACAAAAGTGCATGAATATACGAAAGGCGATATATAAAACAGAAAAAGAAAATACTCTTATAGTTAATCAGAAAATCGATACTGAATACCAAGATTACAAGTAGTATATATAGAAGAAAACAGTTTACATTGAAAAGAGAGTTAAAAAGTCGCTTAATCTGATTTTAATATCGGCAAAACTGATTAGATGGTATATAGTGTTTTTAGATTTAGCACATTAAATAATACTTCTATATGTGGAACGTTTAATCAAAGCAGATACTAGAATAAACTGAAAGTTATTCTAAAGTTACAAGAGAGTTGTGACTCGAAGACATTTCACTGTTTTCATATTGCTTAATAAATAGCCCAATAGCCCGATATTCGGGACTTTTTTAGCAGTAATAATCTAGATTAGCCTGAGCCTACGTAGTCTGATCAAGGTCTTCTCTGTTCACCATCTTCATGAAAACATCTTGGAAGCCACTGGTGAACGGTTTTGACCAACCATCGAGTATACGCAATTGGAGGGTAATTGCCATTATTTTAAAACCTCCGAAAGTCGGTCTGTTGCATATATGGTCCAAATTATAACGTAACATCAGAGTAAAAGGAATTACTGATGTCAAACTAGGCTTTTGTTGCACGAATATGGGCTTGAAACGAATAACTGCAACAGTGGAAGTAAACAAAACTGCATGCTACAACGGTAATTACCGGTTTACTATGATGCCGTAGGACCAGAGTAACCCGATATGGGTTATTGAGTAGACACTTTTATACTAAATGTAATGGAATACAATAACATTTTCAAAAACAAATGCATTTCTATAGAACAAACACAGTCCTTACACAGTCTAAAATGTGCATGATATTCAATGGATATACATTGTATGTCTCTATGAAGAGCATTCCAACCCTTTCGGCCCAACCACAGCTAATGATCTGTCAGAGATTCTAGTACTTGTTCTTGATCTTGGAAAGCACATATTTAACGTCGTTAACATCTGGACAACACTACTACCAGAGGCGTCTTAACCTTCTCCCCACATACAAACGCCTTCTGACGCATATGCAGCAGACGACTATCGAAAACACTGTGACAAAAGGAGAAATTTCTCATGATGAGCAATTTTTCCTTTTACCACAATGTTTTCAACCCTTTTTTTTTATAAATAAACTCTCATTATTGGAGCTTTTGTTCACATATTTGCCTAGTTGATTTCAAAGTCGTCTGCTGCAGTTTGTCGTTTGTGGGAAAAGGTTAATTCTAAGCCTAAGCCATATATCTTTGTTAAAAAAAAAGAGCGCAGATTGAATATCTGAAAAGAGAACTATTGAAACTGTTGACACGTATGTATGTCTTTTTTTATTTATAAGAACGAGATCAGCGGTTCTCCTTTTACGACAATACGCTGTGTTATTTTAGAAATGTTCTTCTTTTTAACCATTTCCCACATGCAGACGCAATAGCAGCAGACGACATTTGAAAACATTGTAGCCAAAGGTGAAATTGCTCATGATGAGCAATTTCTCCATTGACCACAATGTTTTCAACTTGATTTAACAATTAAGCTATCTTTTATTGAGAATTTTCAGGTTTTTGTTTAAATGTTTTCAAAGTCGTCTGCTGCAGAATTGTTGTATGAGGGAAAGGGTTAAATAAAAAAGAACGCACCTGCATAGTTCAGACCGGTTATGATCCATATCCATGCAATGCATCACATATACATATAAAACACACAATAACATCTGATAAATTGCAACTGACTTTCTTAACGGACATGGGGTTCTTTCAGTTATGAATTGCCAGTCGTAAAACGTCCTTAAAATGTATATTTGGTTCATTAAGAGTTGTACTTACAGCCGTGCCGTGGTTTCCGACATCTATGTCCGAGCTGGACCGATTTGCGACCCGTGTATTGAGTGATGGAGCCGAGTTAGGGAGTGACCATCCCGGATTTACTGACCCCGTGTACAGAGAGAGAAGGAAATATTTTGCCGACATCGCCATAAAATACAAACAGTAAGTATATTATAAATGTCTAGTTTACTTTATGGACAGTGTTTAGGGGCTTGGCTGAACAATATATTTGTATATGCAGACCATATGTCATTAAGAGTATTACTCGAAAATCCTCCGAAAGTTTCATGTTAAAGATTCTAGGTTCAAAGCTGGAAATCGATATCTCACATGAATCAGAAAGACTAATGCTCGAACACTTTTTGGTGCATGCCTTTTAACTGCCTTAGGAACCTAGTGTATTCTCTGTGATCGGAAATCACACACAGTTCCAAAATGCACCTAACTGCTTTCTGTGCTGGAATAATCAAATTTTAAGGATGACACATGGTCATAAAGCACATATCCATGAAGAAAAGCAGTAAATCTCTCTATATAACAGGGTATATATCCATATTACTATTTATACATTCACGCTTTATATTCGTAGACTTGTGTTTATTTGATATTTATCAATCTCCACTAGGAGGAATTAAAATGAATAAATAAATAAACAAGAGAAAGTTGATGCAACGCATCAATGTCGCCGGAAATCCATACTGCAGTTATGCATAACACTAACATTATAGTAGTTGAATAAACAGTTATCAACTGAGGGGCATATTGGAACATCAGGGGTGGGGTCAAGTGAAAATGTTTCATAACTTGCATTGTTTTGTCAACGAAGTGAATGCTAAGTGAAGACTTTCATTGTTTATGATCAATCTCCATTCCAAAGTAGGTTGATCATACGCACAACCAACTAATTATTGATCATAAACAGTAACAGAAATGAGTA
>JASEVX010000005.1:24616343-24650321 GCA_031761405.1 Serripes groenlandicus
TTCCCTCATATAGACGCGTTAAGACGCCTCTGCAGCAGACAGCTTTTTGAAAACATAGTGACAAAAGAATAAATTGCACAAAACTTGCAATTTCTCCTTTTGCCACAATGTTTTCCACTTTTTGTCATCCATTGTCAGGTTATCCATTCAATTATGGCGATTTTCTATGTTTTGACAAAATACGTTCAAAGTCGTCTGCTGCAGAATTGTCGTATGAGGGAAAGGGTAAACTTCAATGTACAGAGATTTAATTAATTATTTATGAAAAGATATGAGTTATGGCATTTTTTCTTGAAGTGGAGAACTAATCCCAGAAGTTACCTACACAGAAGCCGAAACCAAGACCTGGTAAGAACACATGATTTATCTATATAATATGGAAAAGAAAAGACAAAATTAATTGAATGTCGCATGTTGAAAGAGAACAACTTACGCAGGAACATTATTCTAAAGATCTTGGGCTCTAGTTAGCACTAACCGAAATTTCGGACATGTGCTAGTCGATTCAATCAATAAAATACGACGGATGTTCGAAATGCATTGTTAATTTTTGATTACGCGCAGTTTCAACGAACATTAATTTACCACATAAGTAGCAGGCGACGTTTGGAACAAAAGAACGCTATTGGACTGTGGGAAAGAGTTAACTCTTTCAGCGCCAAAGGCAATATTGAGCTTTTTGCAAACAATACTGATTCAGGTGAGTCAGCTCGTAACGAGCTGACTCACCTGAAATCAGCATTGTTTGCCTTATGGTTATCCAAATATTCCAAAACTATTAAAGCATATACAATAGAGTCGCCCTTTGAAATTTGAACATGGAAGAGTCTACTTTAAATAATTCGGCGCTGAATGAGTTAAAACGGTCTTGAAACTATAAGCACAATTCCTCAATGACACATACGAATTGCGTGTTTTGCAATTGCTTCTCTAGCGAACACAGCCGTATATAAACTGATTAACCCTTTCAGCGCCGAATTGTTTAAAGTAGACTCTTCCATGTTCTGCCTTTGGCGCTGAAAGAGTTAAGAAATGGCGACACGCAATTTTTCTTTTGATTGCAGGACAACAGTATTCACTACGTTAACGCAGCTGTACCCCACCCACGCCTGTAAGGAGTACAACGATAGTTTCCCTATGCTAAAAGAAAAGTGTGGATACAGATCAGATAACATTCCACAGCTGGAGGACATCTCTAACTTCCTTCAAGGTACTCGTTAATTTCAATATGTGATTCATTATCATGAACTGTTATTTACCCTTTTTGGCCAAGATGCGCTCTCTTCCGTTTTGATACATCAGGTATACTAGGTTACATTGAAATGAAGTGTAACAATATAGGTCATACCGACGTACGCGCGTTATTCATCAAATGTGTGACTGGTTTAAAAGTGTGTTCATCTTATATATATTGAACCAGTATCCTGCTTACTTAAATATGCCATTATGCAACAACAAATGCTTATCCTCTTAGTATCAACCGCAAAAAGTCGATGGGATACTGGTATGACGGTTCCGTCCGTCCTTCCGTCTGTCGTGTGAAATAATGTAATGGACATAGGTTATGAATTCGCCAGGTAAACTGTCACTCAATGCATGCGTGCTCACGCGAAAGACATGTACCGTTGAAAAGCAACCTACTGGGTATAAATAAGACCGATTCAATTCAGTAAGGCAACTTGGCTTGCAAGTCGAAGCGCTTGCTAAGCTTATTACTATGCTATATATGTATTAAAATTACTTCATGGAGGGCCACCCTGAACATGTATTTGACCTGTCAGTTCCCATCCGTCCGTAGCCATATTAAAAGCATGTTGGGTGGATTTGATTACAACTATATAGATACAATGTATGTTGAATACCAAAGGGAAGTTTCACCAAGTTGTCTTTAGATACACACAAGTTATGACACCTTAAATTTATAAAGTGTACACATTCTATATTTAAATCAAATGGAAAGGGGGATAACCCCTTTAAAATCTAATTTCAATTATAACAATTTATCTCCCTAACATCAGTGGTTATCTCAATCACCTTAGAAACACTCTAAAAGCCACCTTCATGGAAGGTCATCAGAACATTCATATACATCACACCTGGGTCATTAGGGACAAACAACAAGGGAACCAGGTCAAGTTTTAGAAACCCTTGTTAATACTCTAGATGCCTTTTGCATGAGAGGTTCACCAGAACATCAAGTCTAGTTTATATTTGAAGCTTGGTCAAAAACAAGTTCAGTCATTGAAATTGAACAATGTAGGGACACCCGACATAGTCCACGCATTTTAATCATTGTTTTTGTTACTGGTATACCTTTTTGCGGGGTATCTCAATTCAACGAATTGAATTACTCACGACTTTGAGCGACATTTGAGAACAATGTAACCATTCATGAAGTCCAAGCTTGTTCTACAGTGTTTGATGCTTCGTCTTAGGTCTAGTTCCAAGCAAAAACTACTGAGATTGTTATTAAGGATTTATAAAAATCAAGCATGATGATAGCAATTGCAGGAATTAAGTAGGTAGGATAAGTGTTTAAGCAAGTATAGATTGCTCGACAACCACTGTCATACAGTATTGAGCATTACTAGACAGTATCAGAGGAAACAGTTATAACTTTTGGAAAAAGTATTTGGTGCTTTGTCGTGCCATCAGAAACTATATATCAAACACTTAAGGGATGAGCTTAGGAGTAAAGATATTGAAATAAATTAGTTCCAAGTCACAAATCCCTTTCCCACCTGCAGATGCATTTTGACTCATCTGTAGGAGACAATATGTTGGAAACATTTTTGGCAAAAGCAAAATTGCTAATCATCAGCAATTTCTTCTTTTGCCACATTGTTCTCACCTTATCTCAATTATTTTATTTCATTTAAAGAGACTTTTGACATGTCTGTCTATATACATTCAAAAAGAGTTGTCTGCTGCACATATGTAAGAAGAAAATGGTTAAAGATGTGATCCGGGTATAACTGCTAACTGACGAGTTTAACCATATCGTTTATTTAAATGACTAACGTTACGTTTTCATTCCCTTTTAACGCATTTAACCTTTATCTACAAAGTATGTTCCTAATCATTTCAAAAGATTTTATTCTGTTAACCATAACGTTCATTCAAATGACTAACGTTACGTTTTAATTCCATTTTAAAGCATTTACGCTTTATCTACAAAGTATGTTCATAATAATTTCAAAGGATTTAATTCTGTTGAATGATTTATGATAATCTTTGTCAAAGCCAGGACTGGTTTCCGTCTACGTCCAGTAGCAGGGCTTCTGTCGTCACGTGACTTTCTAGCTGGCTTGGCGTTTCGAGTGTTTCATTCGACGCAATATATCCGACACGGTTCAACACCAATGTTCACCCCGGAGCCGTGAGTACATGATTTCTTTATATACTTAAGCAATACTTAAGCTTACTATACATAAGCCATACTCTAGCATAAGCAACGCATTGCTCGCCAAATGGCAGTATTGCCGAGTGCGAGGGTAAACAACGCCAACAAACAACAACAATAATCAACGCATAGTATTTGGGACAAACATATATACAGGTCAGTCAATGAATCTAATTCCGAATTAAAAGAACTTCTATCTCCATGTTTATGTCACTAATTAGTGAATAATGCAGAACTAGATCAGACCACGCGGTCTCGTTTGATCTAAGGCTGACATTCCTTGTGCTCGTTTCAAGAATGCATTTGAGCCGTTCTGCGAGAAAACCAACATTATGGCATCTGCGTAATGTATCGACAAGATCAGCCTGCGCTGTCCGCGCAGACTGATCCGGGCCGACACATTCCGTCTATAGAGGAATAATTCATGAAACAGAAAATCCACAGTGGGCGAAACGTGCCTGTCCGGGTTAGCCTGCGCGGCATGCTTAGGCTGATCAGGATCGGCACTTTACGCAGAGTCCATAATGTTGGTTTTCTCGCGACACGGCTCATTTGTATTAATCAATCATAGGTTTAGGATACAAAGCGCCTCATTATAATGGACTTTATGTAGGGTATTAGGCCTTTTGACAGCAGGGGTGGGGCGTATTCAGATTGTCCTAACACGTCGAACTCTTGGACATGTGTTTGCCGAATGAACCAATCAAATTACAGCTTTTAGTCAGCACTCGCCGAGCACTCGGTGTGATAGTACACATCTTAACTTTTTGCAAATAATCAAGTTATCTTTGCATGTACACACATGTATGCAACGAATATCTAGATCAGCACAATCCTTTTTGAAGCATCTTCAGCATACTTTTTTTTTAGAACGCTGTTGCGACATGAGAAAATGATCATAATGAGCGATCTCTTCCTTTTCATCAATTTTTACCACATAGTTTTCAATAATTTTGCCTTCATTTATGGAGGATACTAGGTGATAACAAGGCGTTCTATTGTTGATTTGTTATTTTCGGAAATTGATTCATCATACTTATATTTAAATAAAGTTTCGTAATTTGAAAGACCTTGAAGTAAGTCGACAAAACTCCGATATTCGAAACCATGCGCTTACTCGAAAGTAAAGATATACCCGCGTATTCTTTTAATAGTCATTCAAGCTCTTCAACTATGAAATTTCTAAAATTGTCATACAAGTTACGGAACTGTAGAAACTAATTATACCTTTTAATACTGATTGTTTTAATGGACTTGTCCAGTTTTGCTTTTGGAAGAAGCCATAGACAATATAAAGAATATCAAGATAAAAATGCTGAATTGAGTTGAGCAGCCAACAGTATTGAGTCTGGCCTTGCTGGCTCTAAAATGTTGGCACAGCCAATACACAAAACTGAGTCCAGCAGTCGAAAGGTTAGTCTAAACAAACATTTCATTATCTTATGAATCTTCAGATATAATAAGTTTTCATGCTCTGTTGATTTATTCAGGGATGTGTGCCACGAACTCCTCGGTCATGTTCCATTGTTTGCTGACCCAGAATTCGCCGAATTCTCACAGGAGATAGGGATGGCCTCTCTCGGAGCCCCGGATGATTATATTAAAAAGCTGGCCACAGTAAGTACATAGAGGACTACCACATGGCCTCCGGTATCCTTTTTGTTTTTATTTTGACACATGCCCACACGAGGACGCTTTGTGTCGCATCTGCAGCTGTTGTAGCTTATCTGTATCTTCGCTCTTTTCAAATATAAGTTCGTTATACGTTGCCTAAATATGACAAGCTGTTTACAATATTTCGTTATGATACAATAAATATATTTTAAGCATAATATCAGTAGTAATTTTTTGTTGTAGACACTAAGGAAAGTGTAAATTGCATAGAGCATCATTTGAAAGTATTATAAGAAAGTGGTTTTCGTCAAGATATTGTCTTTTGAAGTCTGACTTTTATGTAAGTGCTTTTGTTTGCACTCCTTGGTTTGTTTGGTCTTCCTAAACACCAAACATTGTTGTCGTATTTTTTCAGTTATATGTGTTCACCATTGAGTTTGGGCTATGTCGACAAGGAGATAAAGTCAAAGCCTATGGAGCAGGCCTCCTCTCGTCATTTGGGGAATTGGAGGTATAAATCATTGCAGATGAATCTTTTTTTTCTTTTTAAATCATGCCTATTAAATGTTGACATATTGGTAAACAAGTTTGTTAATGTCAAAGAAGAACTAATATTAATATATTACTATTACATTAGCTTTAAAAGTAAGATTTTGAAAAAGTATAATTTATGTATGTGACGTGCAGCTTCAAACAGGCTTTTTATCAGAGGCCCAATTTCTACACACAGGAAAACGGATAAGAATGACAGCAGGCGTTCAGACATTTATAATTATGTTGCTTTCAATAAAAATACAAATTGATCATCTTCAAATGTAGCATAAGGACAAGTTATCAACATTTAAAAACAAAACTGACTATTCTACTTACCAATTGAATTATGTGCCATGTCTTAGTTTAAACCTATTTGTTTTACATCGATGGCGAAACAAGCTTTAAGCTTAAATTAATTGCGCTCGATGTCTGCTTCCTGGTTACCTAACCAGTACTCGCGCCGTTTGTGTGGAAATATCCCAAAGGCAGAACCCGCTCATCACGGGATTCGAACCCGGGACCTTTGGTACAAGAGGCCGAAGCTCTACCTCTGTACCACTGTCTTCCACTGTACCACTGGCTTAATTACAGTATTGTATGACGGAGTCACCCGAGTGTCGACCATTCGAGCCGGCCAAGGCAGCCGACCAAGATTATCCGATTACAAAGTTTCAGCCAATCTACTATGTGGCCGACAGTTTCGAGTCCGCTAAACAGAAAATGAGGTACAGTTTAAGTATATTCGAATGAAATAATTTTCTATGTAAAACCTTTTATCCGGATGGCAAGTTACTCTTTCTTTCCTGACTGTAATTATAATATATCCTTTTCAGGTCAAAGGGAGATAAACATCAATTTGAAAAATAATCAAGATTTTTTATCCAGAAATAGCTATACAACTTGAGTGTGTCAATTGAAGCTTATCTTCAAGTGAAAACTCATATGCCGTAAATCTCTTTCTTACCACTTTAGAAAAAACCTTAAGTTTATCAAACTTGTATGGCAGGTATTTGAGATAATAAAACACCACACATGTATTTACATGTCAAAAAGTCCAAACCTTGACAACATCGAATCTTACGTTGAGAAGTCTCGGTTTGAATCGTACAAAGGTGTTTTTCAATGTTTATACTATAAATAATTTCGAATTCTTTCATCTCAATCGAACGAAATAATTGTTTATTATAGGAATACGGGTAAGCATATATAATTCGATACTATCCTTTGTTATCATTGGTGACTTTACATGGTATCCGGTACAACAACAACTTCGACAATAAGTGTACCTATCCCAAAAATAGAAAATATCAAAATTTAAGGGGCTACTTTTCCTTTTATACCCTTGCCTTGTTTGTTTTGATTAAATGGCTTTCAACAGTATTTCATGTTTTTTTTACCGCATACCAGTGCTACCGGTTTAGCAATATTGAAACAAGCGAATTACTGGTAATCATGTTATACCTTAGAGGGACAGGATAATTGTTCTTGTATATGACTTGTTTTTAATTCTCTCCACAGAGAGTATGCTGCTACCATCCCCAGACCTTTCTCTCTGAGATACAACGCATTTACTAACACGGTAGAAGTGATCCAATCCAAAAATCAACTCCTCGGTCTCGCCAAAAGTATGAAAGGTAAATTAGAATAAGTATAATCTTAAACGTTTTACTCGTAGAGCTCAGGCACTTTGACATGTCGGTCGCAGAAAACATTTGAAAACTGAGGTCAAAAGTAAAATAATGTTATATGATTTCATAGCAGGTTATGGCTCAACTATTTAACGAAACATGCATTGATGAAACAGGGAGCAACAACGTTCGAACTATATTTTGTGATCGATAATTGACGAATTTGTTTAACTTATTAGGATGTTGATATAATTATCATGATAAACTTTACAAAGATTTTAAGTCCTTCTCTTTGCTTTTGTTTCCTTATAATTGAATCGATACATCTTGAGCGTTATTAAAAAAATTGGAATATTTGATCTAAGTATTATATTTGTATCATTTCAGCTGAGCTGTCATTTTTGGAGGATGCTATCGCTAAGTTTACTTAAATGAGTTAACAGATTTAGAAACTATTAATCCAATGTGGATTGTGACCGACGATTTTAACAGCATTATATTTAAGGCATTATTGTGGATACTATATTGTAAATGACTTTCCTCATACTGACGTACGTATAAATGTAAGTTGGTGGTTTGCTGTAAGGAAATTAGCGTTTAATAATTATTTCACACTAACAGTATTCTCCAAACCACTTAAAGCAGCTACAGTATCATCAACTGTGGTACTGTTTCTTGTAATCCACATAGTACTTGCTTCCCTCAATGGTGCGTCAGTCATACCAATTTGTTAGAATTAATAGAACCGGCTTCCCTACTTTGTGCGTTAGTCATACCAATGTGTTAGAATTAAAACTACCGGCTAACCGCCTTGGTGTGTCAGTCATACCAATGTGTTAGGATAAATAGCACCGGCTCAACTCCTTGGTGCGTCAGTCATACCAATTTGTTAGAATTAAAAGTACCAGATTCCCTCCTTGGTGCGTTAGTCATACCAATGTGTTAGAATTAATACTACCAGATTCACTTCTTGGTGCGTCAGTCATACCAATGTGTTAGAATAAATACTACTGGCTACCCTCCTTGGTGTATCAGTTATACCAATGTGTTAGAATTAATACTACCGAATTCCCTCCTTTTTTTTGGTGCGTCAGTCATACCAATGTGTTAGAATTAATACTACTGGCTACCCTCCTTTGTGCGTCAGTCATACCAATGTGTTAGAATTAAAAGTACCAGATTCCCTCCTTGGTGCGTTAGTCATACCAATGTGTTAGAATAAATACTACCAGATTCACTTCTTGGTGCGTCAGTCATACCAATGTGTTAGAATTAATACTACCGGCTACCCTCCTTGGTGTATCAGTCATACTAATGTGTTAGAATTAATACTACCGGCTACCCTCCTTGGTGTATCAGTCATACCAATGTGTTAGAATTAATACTACCGGCTACCCTCCTTGGTGTATCAGTCATACCAATGTGTTAGAATTAATACTACCGGCTACCCTCCTTGGTGTATCAGTCATACTAATGTGTTAGAATTAATACTACTGGCTACCCTCCTTGGTGTATCAGTCATACCAATGTGTTAGAATTAATACTACTGGCTACCCTCCTTGGTGTATCAGTCATACTAATGTGTTAGAATTAATACTACTGGCTACCCTCCTTGGTGTATCAGTCATACCAATGTGTTAGAATTAATACTACTGGCTACCCTCCTTGGTGTATCAGTCATACTAATTTGTTAGAATTAATACTACTGGCTACCCTCCTTGGTGTATCAGTCATACCAATGTGTTAGAATTAATACTACTGGCTACCCTCCTTGGTGTATCAGTCATACCAATGTGTTAGAATTAATACTACCGGCTACCCTCCTTGGTGTATCAGTCATACCAATGTGTTAGAATTAATACTACTGGCTACCCTCCTTGGTGTATCAGTCATACCAATGTGTTAGAATTAATACTACCGGCTACCCTCCTTGGTGTATCAGTCATACTAATGTGTTAGAATTAATACTACTGGCTACCCTCCTTGGTGTATCAGTCATACCAATGTGTTAGAATTAAAAGTACCAGATTCCCTCCTTGGTGTATCAGTCATACCAATGTGTTAGAATTAATACTACCGGCTACCCTCCTTGGTGTATCAGTCATACCAATGTGTTAGAATTAATACTACTGGCTACCCTCCTTGGTGTATCAGTCATACCAATGTGTTAGAATTAATACTACTGGCTACCCTCCTTGGTGTATCAGTCATACCAATGTGTTAGAATAAATACTACTGGCTACCCTCCTTGGTGTATCAGTCATACTAATGTGTTAGAATTAATACTACTGGCTACCCTCCTTGGTGTATCAGTCATACCAATGTGTTAGAATTAATACTACCGGCTACCCTCCTTGGTGTATCAGTCATACTAATGTGTTAGAATTAATACTACTGGCTACCCTCCTTGGTGTATCAGTCATACCAATGTGTTAGAATTAATACTACTGGCTACCCTCCTTGGTGCGTCAGTCATACCAATGTGTTAGAATAAATACTACTGGCTACCCTCCTTGGTGTATCAGTCATACCAATGTGTTAGAATTAATACTACTGGCTACCCTCCTTGGTGTATCAGTCATACCAATGTGTTAGAATTAATACTACTGGCTACCCTCCTTGGTGTATCAGTCATACCAATGTGTTAGAATTAATACTACCGGCTACCCTCCTTGGTGTATCAGTCATACTAATGTGTTAGAATTAATACTACTGGCTACCCTCCTTGGTGTATCAGTCATACCAATGTGTTAGAATTAATACTACTGGCTACCCTCCTTGGTGTATCAGTCATACTAATGTGTTAGAATTAATACTACTGGCTACCCTCCTTGGTGTATCAGTCATACCAATGTGTTAGAATTAATACTACTGGCTACCCTCCTTGGTGTATCAGTCATACCAATGTGTTAGAATTAATACTACTGGCTACCCTCCTTGGTGTATCAGTCATACTAATGTGTTAGAATTAATACTACTGGCTACCCTCCTTGGTGTATCAGTCATACCAATGTGTTAGAATTAATACTACTGGCTACCCTCCTTGGTGTATCAGTCATACCAATGTGTTAGAATTAATACTACTGGCTACCCTCCTTGGTGTATCAGTCATACTAATGTGTTAGAATTAATACTACTGGCTACCCTCCTTGGTGTATCAGTCATACCAATGTGTTAGAATTAATACTACCGGCTACCCTCCTTGGTGTATCAGTCATACTAATGTGTTAGAATTAATACTACTGGCTACCCTCCTTGGTGTATCAGTCATACCAATGTGTTAGAATTAAAAGTACCAGATTCCCTCCTTGGTGTATCAGTCATACCAATGTGTTAGAATTAATACTACCGGCTACCCTCCTTGGTGTATCAGTCATACCAATGTGTTAGAATTAATACTACTGGCTACCCTCCTTGGTGTATCAGTCATACCAATGTGTTAGAATTAATACTACTGGCTACCCTCCTTGGTGTATCAGTCATACCAATGTGTTAGAATAAATACTACTGGCTACCCTCCTTGGTGTATCAGTCATACTAATGTGTTAGAATTAATACTACTGGCTACCCTCCTTGGTGTATCAGTCATACCAATGTGTTAGAATTAATACTACTGGCTACCCTCCTTGGTGTATCAGTCATACCAATGTGTTAGAATTAATACTACCGGCTACCCTCCTTGGTGTATCAGTCATACCAATGTGTTAGAATTAATACTACTGGCTACCCTCCTTGGTGTATCAGTCATACTAATGTGTTAGAATTAATACTACTGGCTACCCTCCTTGGTGTATCAGTCATACCAATGTGTTAGAATTAATACTACCGGCTACCCTCCTTGGTGTATCAGTCATACCAATGTGTTAGAATTAATACTACCGGCTACCCTCCTTGGTGTATCAGTCATACTAATGTGTTAGAATTAATACTACCGGCTACCCTCCTTGGTGTATCAGTCATACCAATGTGTTAGAATAAATACTACTGGCTACCCTCCTTGGTGTATCAGTCATACCAATGTGTTAGAATTAATACTACTGGCTACCCTCCTTGGTGTATCAGTCATACCAATGTGTTAGAATTAATACTACTGGCTACACTCCTTGGTGTATCAGTCATACTAATGTGTTAGAATTAATACTACCGGCTACCCTCCTTGGTGTATCAGTCATACCAATGTGTTAGAATTAATACTACTGGCTACCCTCCTTGGTGTATCAGTCATACTAATGTGTTAGAATTAATACTACTGGCTACCCTCCTTGGTGTATCAGTCATACCAATGTGTTAGAATAAATACTACTGGCTACCCTCCTTGGTGTATCAGTCATACCAATGTGTTAGAATTAATACTACCGGCTACCCTCCTTGGTGTATCAGTCATACCAATGTGTTAGAATTAATACTACTGGCTACCCTCCTTGGTGTATCAGTCATACTAATGTGTTAGAATTAATACTACTGGCTACCCTCCTTGGTGTATCAGTCATACCAATGTGTTAGAATTAATACTACCGGCTACCCTCCTTGGTGTATCAGTCATACCAATGTGTTAGAATTAATACTACTGGCTACCCTCCTTGGTGTATCAGTCATACTAATTTGTTAGAATTAATACTACCGGCTACCCTCCTTGGTGTATCAGTCATACCAATGTGTTAGAATTAATACTACTGGCTACCCTCCTTGGTGTATCAGTCATACCAATGTGTTAGAATTAATACTACTGGCTACCCTCCTTGGTGTATCAGTCATACTAATGTGTTAGAATTAATACTACTGGCTACCCTCCTTGGTGTATCAGTCATACCAATGTGTTAGAATTAATACTACTGGCTACCCTCCTTGGTGTATCAGTCATACCAATGTGTTAGAATTAATACTACTGGCTACCCTCCTTGGTGTATCAGTCATACCAATGTGTTAGAATTAATACTACTGGCTACCCTCCTTGGTGTATCAGTCATACCAATGTGTTAGAATTAATACTACCGGCTACCCTCCTTGGTGTATCAGTCATACCAATGTGTTAGAATTAATACTACTGGCTACCCTCCTTGGTGTATCAGTCATACCAATGTGTTAGAATTAATACTACTGGCTACCCTCCTTGGTGTATCAGTCATACTAATGTGTTAGAATTAATACTACTGGCTACCCTCCTTGGTGTATCAGTCATACCAATGTGTTAGAATTAATACTACTGGCTACCCTCCTTGGTGTATCAGTCATACTAATGTGTTAGAATTAATACTACTGGCTACCCTCCTTGGTGTATCAGTCATACTAATGTGTTAGAATTAATACTACTGGCTACCCTCCTTGGTGTATCAGTCATACCAATGTGTTAGAATTAATACTACTGGCTACCCTCCTTGGTGTATCAGTCATACCAATGTGTTAGAATAAATACTACCGGCTACCCTCCTTGGTGTATCAGTCATACCAATGTGTTAGAATTAATACTACTGGCTACCCTCCTTGGTGTATCAGTCATACCAATGTGTTAGAATTAATACTACTGGCTACCCTCCTTGGTGTATCAGTCATACTAATTTGTTAGAATTAATACTACCGGCTACCCTCCTTGGTGTATCAGTCATACCAATGTGTTAGAATTAATACTACTGGCTACCCTCCTTGGTGTATCAGTCATACCAATGTGTTAGAATTAATACTACCGGCTACCCTCCTTGGTGTATCAGTCATACCAATGTGTTAGAATTAATACTACTGGCTACCCTCCTTGGTGTATCAGTCATACCAATGTGTTAGAATTAATACTACTGGCTACCCTCCTTGGTGTATCAGTCATACCAATGTGTTAGAATTAATACTACCGGCTACCCTCCTTGGTGTATCAGTCATACCAATGTGTTAGAATTAATACTACTGGCTACCCTCCTTGGTGTATCAGTCATACTAATGTGTTAGAATTAATACTACTGGCTACCCTCCTTGGTGTATCAGTCATACCAATGTGTTAGAATAAATACTACTGGCTACCCTCCTTGGTGTATCAGTCATACCAATGTGTTAGAATTAATACTACTGGCTACCCTCCTTGGTGTATCAGTCATACCAATGTGTTAGAATTAATACTACCGGCTACCCTCCTTGGTGTATCAGTCATACCAATGTGTTAGAATTAATACTACCGGCTACCCTCCTTGGTGTATCAGTCATACCAATGTGTTAGAATTAATACTACTGGCTACCCTCCTTGGTGTATCAGTCATACTAATGTGTTAGAATAAATACTACCGGCTACCCTCCTTGGTGTATCAGTCATACCAATGTGTTAGAATAAATACTACCGGCTACCCTCCTTGGTGTATCAGTCATACCAATGTGTTAGAATAAATACTACCGGCTACCCTCCTTGGTGTATCAGTCATACTAATGTGTTAGAATTAATACTACTGGCTACCCTCCTTGGTGTATCAGTCATACTAATGTGTTAGAATTAATACTACTGGCTACCCTCCTTGGTGTATCAGTCATACTAATGTGTTAGAATAAATACTACCGGCTACCCTCCTTGGTGTATCAGTCATACTAATTTGTTAGAATCAAACGTTCAGGCTTCCCTCCTTGGTGCGTCAATCATACCAATTTATTAGAATTAAAAGTTTAGGCTTCCCTCCTTGGTGCGTCAGTCATACCAATGCATTATAATTAATAGTTTAGGCTTCCCTCCTTGGTGCGTCAGTCATACCAATTTGTTAGAATTAATAGTTCGGGCTTCCCCTCCTGGCGCGTCAGTCATACCAATGTGTTATAATTAATAGTTCAGGCTTCCCGCATTGGTGTATCAGTCATACCAATTTATTAGAATTAAAAGTTCAGGCTTCCCTCCTTGGTGCGTCAGTCATACCAATTTATTATAATTAATAGTTCAAGCTTCCCCTCTTGGTGCGTCAGTCATACCAATTTGTTAGAATTGTTAGTTCAGGCTTCCCTCCATGGTGCGTCAGTCATACCAATGTGTTAGAATTAATAGTTCAGGCTTCCTGCATTGGTGCGTCAGTCATGCCAATGTGTTAGAATTAATAGTTCAGGCTTCCCGCATTGCTGTGTCTGTCATACCAATGTGTTAGAATTAATAGTTCAGGCTTCCCGCAATGTTTGCGTCAGTCATACTAATGTGTTAGAATTAATAGTTCAGGCTTCCCGCATTGGTGCGTCAGTCATACCAATTTATAAGCATTAATAGTTCAGGCTTCCCGCATTGGTGCGTCAGTCATACCAATTTATAAGCATTAATAGTTCAGGCTTCCCGCATTGGTGCGTCAGTCATACCAATTTTTCAGGAATAAGAAGTACCGGCTTCCCTCCGTGGCGCGCTTGGTTGCGGTGATAACGATCGACAGGTTTAGTTATTTTTAGTGCTGGTGATTCATTAGGGATACGCCGCTAAATACTTTTAATAATTTTTAACACGACAAACAGCACAAAACACAGACATGAACTTATTGTTATATAGTATGTACCGGTATTGTCAATCATGGCGAATAGAGGTAAATGTTAAAACATCAAGCGTCATTGTGTTCATCAAGAAGCGTTATGAGCCAAGGGTTGGAATCCTGTATGGGCAACATTTTCTCCCGCAAGATAAATCGATGACACATTTAGGCATCATCCATGATTCGAACCTGAAACTAGGTAATCGTTTAAAGGAACGCATTCAAAAGTCTCGTAACGCTCTCTTTTAGATGGTTGGCCAGGGGGTTAATCCACAGGGAGTAAATCCAATTGTTTCAGCAAACCTTTATTGCAAGATTATATTACCCATCCTCCTATATGGATCAGAACTTTGGAACAATATGACGAACACCGACTTAAATCAGATCGTAATATTCCAACATTTTGTTGCAAAGAAATTACAGGGATTTGCAAGAAGAACTAGATCGGATATTGCAGAGTCTATGCTAGGTCTATGTAGAATAAGCAGTCTTATAGAGACAAGAAAATTAATGTTTTTACACAAAATATTGTGTTTACCAGAGGCTTGCATTACAAAGGAAATATTCATTAGAAAATATTTCATGTACCTCTCAGACAAAAATTCCGTCACTCTTGGATTTATCCCTGACATATGCCTTACAGTTATTAAGTACAACTTGCAGCCTATTCTAAATAACTTCTTTTGTTACAACTCACTGCCCTCTAAATATTCATGGAAGAATACTGTCCGTAATGCAGTTCGTGTACGAGAACAGCTAATGTGGGATGATCGTTTGTCTAACAACCCAGATTGTGCCTTCTTCCGCCTTTTGCATCCGTATATCCATCCTTGCATACTATACAGGGTATCCAAATCTAGCTCATTCAGATCAACCATGAATACAATAGCTAAAATATGGTCACGTCCCGTCTTAACATGTAATACAGTCTGTACTGAATGCGGCAAAACATTTCAGGAAGAGCTGGGCCACATTCTATCTGAGTGTACTCTAATAGAAGAAGCGAAATCGCACTTAAAATTGGAATTATCATCCAAATATGGAACTACATTTGCCGATGACCTCTTTGAACAGGATAGCTTAATATTTACGCTACGTATATTCCCATACCTTGACGAGCTGGATAACCTACAGCTGCTAGATTGTACTTTTAGATACATATACCGGTGTCTTCAAATGTATTACTCTGGTTAAAAGCGATATATTGAAGCACTGGTATGTGCCAGCACCAAACGAGCACTATATATTTATTCTCTGCAAAACTGCACACACGCTTTATACATAGTATGTAAATGACGATCTGTCATGCGTGTATATACATTGATATACATTATTTTCTTAGGTTTTTGTTTTGTTTTTTGTTTTGCTGTTTTTCTTTTTCTTCTCCTTCACAAATCCAACTATGGATAATCTTTAACCTGTATTGTTGTTTGTTTGTATTTCTGTTAATCGTGAAAAATTGTACATGTACTTACAATATCTCCTTGAAAGGGGGCAATGAAGAAATTGTATTGTATTGTATTGTATTGACCGTAAATGTTATAAGATCAAGTTATATTTAGTGATATGAAAATATATAAAAAAGTTAATACAAAAGAGTTGTGTTCGTGTATATCATTTATTTACTTGGAGTTTATTCACCATTACCAAAGAAACCTATTTTCCTTTTTCGAATTCTTCAAATGTACGAATATGCCAGAATAATCTTATTTACTGTTCGCTAGAAAGTCCTCCAATGAATATTTAGAATCTCTACATTTGCGCGTACACGACAGAACTATAGTTGTACGCACGTGCACCTGCACGCGTACCTGCACAAGAAACCCCAATGGCCGAACGGTTAGCGTACGGGATCCCTGAGAGAGGCGGCCCTCGAGTAAAGCGTATTCACTAGCCTAGTATTGAACGGTTAGCGTACGGGATCCCTGAGAGAGGCGGCCCTCGAGTAAAGCGTATTCACTAGCCTAGTATTGAACGGTTAGCGTACGGGATCCCTGAGAGAGGCGGCCCTCGAGTAAGCGTATTTACTAGCCTAGTATTGAACGGTTAGCGTACGGTATCCCTGAGCGAGGCGGCCCTCGAGTAAAGCGTATTTACTAGCCTAGTATTGAACAGTTAGCGTACGGGATCCCTGAGAGAGGCGGCCCTCGAGTAAGCGTATTTACTAGCCTAGTATTGAACGGTTAGCGTACGGGATCCCTGAGAGAGGCGGCCCTCGAGTAAAGCGTATTCACTAGCCTAGTATTGAACGGTTAGCGTACGGTATCCCTGAGCGAGGCGGCCCTCGAGTAAAGCGTATTCACTAGCCTAGTATTGAACGGTTAGCGTACGGGATCCCTGAGAGAGGCGGCCCTCGAGTAAAGCGTATTCACTAGCCTAGTATTGAACGGTTAGCGTACGGTATCCCTGAGAGAGGCGGCCCTCGAGTAAAGCGTATTCACTAGCTTATTATTGAACGGTTAGCGTACGGTATCCCTGAGAGAGGCGGCCCTCGAGTAAAGCGTATTCACTAGCCTAGTATTGAACGGTTAGCGTACGGTATCCCTAAGAGAGGCTGCCCTCGAGTAAAGCGTATTCACTAGCTTATTATTGAACGGTTAGCGTACGGGATCCCTGAGCGAGGCTGCCCTCGATTAAAGCGTATTCACTAGCCTCGTATTGAACGGTTAGCGTACGGGATCCCTGAGAGAGGCGGCCCTCGAGTAAAGCGTATTTACTAGCCTAGTATTGAACGGTTAGCGTACGGGATCCCTGAGAGAGACGGCCCTCGAGTTAAGCGCATTCACTAGCCTAGTATTGAACGGGTAGCGTGAGGGATCCCTGAGCGAGGCGGCCCTCGAGTAAAGCGTATTCACTAGCCTAGTATTGAACGGTTAGCGTACGGGATCCCTGAGCGAGGCGGCCCTCGAGTAAAGCGTATTCACTAGCCTAGTATTGAACGGTTAGCGTACGAGATCCCTGAGAGAGGCGGCCCTCGAGTAAAGCGTATTCACTAGCCTAGTAATGATTATTTAGCCAAAGTTTAAGCATAAATGTTATGTCAACGCGATATAACATAAGTATTGTTGAAAACGATACAAAACCATAATAATACAAAACTACCTGATACAACTGGTATATAGTTAACCCCTTTCTACATACAACAATTCTGCAGCATATTTCTTTGAAAACATCTTAACACAAAAATGAAAAACACTTTAAATGAATGTGTTACTATTGTTAAGAGTTAAAAATATTGTGTCAAAAGGGGGAAAATTGCTCACTCTGAGCAATTTCTCCTTTTTGTCACAATGTTTTCGGAAGTCATTTGCCGCAGAAGCGTCAGAAAGCGTCTGTATTTGGGAAAGAGTAAACTCTCACAACGCGGTTCAGTCCATAACAACGTCTGAAATTACTGAGTAACAGTCCTAACTAGGTTTAATTGTGTAAAATGCAAACATCGTGGGAATTCCAACAAACTGGCACACCGATCAAGTCTCAGATGCACATATCCTTTGACTTAGTTTCATTAGACACGTTTGCTTACTTTACTGATTATCCAAAAGGGTTTTCGCAAACACTGACTTATGGAAGGTATCTATTAATAAAAAGGAAATACTTTGAAAAGAGTTGAAAACATCGCGATGAAAATAAATATGAGCAGTTTTACTTTGGCCACAATGTTTTAAAAGGTATGTATGAACCGTCCCGCAATAAAACCAACATTGTGGATTCTGCGTAAAGTATCGACCCGGATCAGCATAAGCATGCCGCGAGGGCTTACCTGGATAGACACTTTTCGCCTCCTGCGGATTTTCTGTTTCATGAAGCATTACTACTATACCTCTATCCGCATGAAACGGAATGTATCGGCCCGGATCAGTCTGCGCGGACTGCGCAGGCTGATCTGGGTCGATATATTACGCAGATGCAATAATGTTGGTTTTCTCGCGGGACGGCTTATATTAGTATAAATTGCAGCTGCATGTTGGAACACGTTAACACCACGAGAGGAACATGATATGCGATATGTTGTTTGTCGTTTAGCCTACTCAATTTGTGATTTCTACACTGGAGGCACACCGAGCAAGTCGATCAGAGCTCTTCAAATAACTGTGGAACTCGCATGAACAAAGAAAATCAAAATGTAAAGTCAATACGTTATTAACTCGGCTCTCAAAAGTCTGATGTATTTGCAGTTTTTTCCCGATTACATCATAATTATGCAACTCTTGTTGAAATATCAGATGTGACAAATCTCAAATGTTACAATTATCCCAGCATTCATAGGCAAAATCAAAAGAGTTGAATTATTAATAATGGATCAACCCTTTCCAAAATACAATATATCAGACGACTGTTAAAACGTCGAGGCAAATTATTAAAAATCTCTTCAAATGAAAGAATAATTAAAACAAATATTTGAAAATAGTGTGGCAAAAGGAGAAATAGCTTATTTCGAGAGCGATTTCATCTTTTGCCATAAAGTTTCCAAAAGTCGGCTGCTGCATTGGCGTCACAAATGTGTCTGCAAATGGGAAAGGTTGAATATTGATCTTGCGATATTACGAAATAAACTTCGTTATCTGTGTGTTCAAATGTTCCATTATTGACAGCCATGATTGACATCCATCGTGAACCCCGTGGAACATAACTAGGTATCCTTTAACCTTCATCGCTGCGAATGAGGACGAAGCATCATCAGGAACGCTTGACACACATCTTTTTGTAGGGATACCTGCTGATATTGAAGAAGTTCCATTGTCCGTTTGCACGCGCCGTTCTTCGCAAATTTCCTTAGAACTACTCGAATCTTCATCACGTTCTAGTTGTTGATCTGCATCTGTTAAGACAGTTACACTGTTTGTGTTTTTGTTAACTGCATCATCCGTAGAGGTGTCACCATCCAACGTCACACCTCCTTGTGTTCCCATGTCCTTGTTACTAACACTGTATGGTGTGTCTGGAGTTTGTTGATTGAAGTGACCTCTACCATACACTATACGATCAGCTGTTTTAACACAGAGGTAACTGGTATCATTGAGATGGAATGAGTACGGTCCGTTATCACTAATATCCATCAGATTTGTAATGGCAGTAACATCCTCAGTAGAGAGGTGTAATGTCCCTTTGGAGAAACACGTGTTTCCATTGTCGTCGTATAGATTTATATCAAAGAGTTTTCCTTTACTGAACACCTCACAGTAGTTCATCAGTTTTCGATGCATCTTCAAATTCCGTTTCCTGTCCTTTGCTTATTCTGTTTTCTTAAATCGTATTTTGCTAAATTATCTGGGTTTTTTTCAAAACAGTTCAACAGCCATACATGCTCTGTATAGCCAGGGCAGGAACGTTAGGCAGTGTTACTTCTCCGAGCCTTACCTGGCATTACTGTGAGCCGGATACTTCCTCAACTCGGTTTCGTATATATCATTTCTAAAAGTATAAAAAGATAAATACATGACTTTAACCCTTTCCCTCATACAGCGAATCTGCAGCATACGACTTTGAAAACATTTAATTAAAAATATGGAAAATCTCTATAAATGAACGTACAATAACGGAAAAAAATTGAAAACATTTTGGCAAATGGAGAAAGTTCTCTTTTTGAGCGATTTCTCCTTTTGCCAACATGTTTCAAAAGTTGTCTGCTGCAGATGCGTCAAAATACGTCTATAGGTGGGAAAGGGTTAACATATCTCAGTGAAATGTGAAAAATAAATATTGTAAAGTAACGACAGTTCCTAGAAAAGAATGCTAAAGATATTCACTTATATTAAATCCAAACTAATCCTACTGAATGATAAATATGGCAAGCTCATTCTGTCAGGCAAAACGTAGTACAGTTTTGTTTAGTTTGTATTTGCATGATGGACAGTTCTGTCTTTTGTTTGTTAATAAACTTAAACTTAAAACTTAAATATTTAACCCTTTCCCACATACAACAAAGCTACAGCATACAACTTCAAGATACACACAGGGTGAGTATCTAGAAATGAAGGTATATTCATTGAAAAGAGTTGAAAATATTGTATCAAATGGATACATTGCTCATTTTAAGAATAAAAATCTATTGCCATATTAGTTATTAAATATGCTTTACAAAACTTAAAATGCATCTGTAAGTTTGAAAGGTTTGATCGACAGTTAAAAATATAAAACACACATCTACTACAAAAAGTACGGAAATAACGTCAAATACAACACTCTTCGATAACTCCGTTAGTAACACAATGATAACAATGCATTGAAAACTTCGATCGTCAAACCTAGCTATAATCATTAACTCACTTATTCTGGTATAATATTCCAATACAGTTGGTGACTTTCTACTAAATGATGTAATTTCTGTGCACGTCTTTCCAGTCATTCATGCATACATTTATTCCACGATACACCATTTCTTTATAACGTCAATTGTTGTTCTTATAATCCATACTTTGCAAGCTGTTGTTTATTACTACAATTATCTTAGTAGTTTCATCACAGTGTATTCAACTGGTTTAAACAATATGTATTTGTATATTTAACATGTAGAGCAAAGGGATAAAAATCAATGCTGCTCGCCTGCACCGGTTGAACGTCACGTGACTATAATATTGTTTACAGAAATATTGGTGAAACTGGTCATCACGCTATGCGACAGTAAAGCAGGGTGTGCAACCTTTAACCCATTCCGACATACAACATGTCTGTAGCAGACGACTTCTAAAACATCTTGATCAATTGTTTAAAGTTCAAAAGTTTATTTGTAAAGAAAGGCCTCCAGCCCATAATACAATATACAAAATACAATACCATCAAATATTTGAGTTGCGTTTTCTTATAAATAATAATTTACAATTATTGTTTAGTTTTGAATTTCCTTATTTCATTAACGACAAAAAAGCTATGTTTTTTATTTTGTCAGCTTTTAAACTTTGCAGAAGAGTTATTTAATTTTGGAAATCCTCTCTTCCTTTATACCATGAATTCATATGTAATTGTCGTTCTTGTCTGTAATTATAACATTTAAAGAGTACATAGAATTAGTCTTCTGCACTTCTGATATCAAAATTAACAAAAAAGTTTCCAAAAGTAGTTTGCTGCAAAATGCGTCTGCTAGTTGGAAAGGGTGAACCAATACCCTGATCATTTTGCTTAACCCTTTCCCACATACAACAAATCTGCAGCACACGACTTGGAAAACATAGTGACACAAACCTGAAAAATCTCCATAAAAGATAACTTAATTGTTTAATAAAGTTGAAAACATTGAGGCCAAAGGAGAAATTGCTCATCATAAGCAATTTCACCTTTGGCCACAATGTTTTCAAAAGTCGTCTGCTGCTATTGCGTCAACATGCCAATAACCTGATAATTTTGCTTAACCCTTTCCCACAAACAACAAATCTGCAGCAGACGACTTTGAAAACATAGTGACAAAAACCTGAAAATCTCCATAAAAGATAGCTTAATTGTTCAATCAAGTTGAAAACATGGTGGCCAAAGGAGAAATTGCTCATCATGAGCAATTTCACCTTTGGCCACAATGTTTTCAAAAGTCGTCTGCTGCTATTGCGTCAAAATACGTCTGCAGGTTTGGAAAGGGTTAAAACACTCCCAAAACGGAAAACAAAACTAAGGAAGCCAATGATGAGATCTGAGTAAAGAAACGTGTAAATTTGATATAAAGACGAAAATGCAATTAGCAATTTCTCTTGTATTCTAAAATATTTTCTAAAGAAATCCGTTGCTCTCAAAAGTGTTTTTATCAGGAAAAGGGTTAAACTGTGTCTCTGGTTTTATCTTTCGTAAACTAATTAATATTGCCCTCCAACACACAATAGACGTTGTTGCGTTCGTTAAATTGGGTCGAAATTAATCATTTGACTCGGAGCCATTATAATTATCTATCAAAATATGATGTTCGACGTCACTAGACCTTCTTTTAAACTTTTTTGCTCAAATTTTCTGATATTTCAAATCAATGCAACTTGCAATGTAAAATATATGTTGCTACATGTATTTTAGAATATATGCAAACAATTAAGAACACAATGTAGACTAATATCTCCAAGGCACCATTTAATGTGCTCTACTAGGGGAATCCTATTTTGTTTCTATATAAATGCATCAACATGACAATCCCTTTTATCATAACAACCTTTATCTGCAAGGTCATTGACATACAAACATCTGAGGAAAAGCTGTGAATACAAAGGTGAAACAAAGTTTCCTTGTCACATATGTCAAAAATCGATTAATGTTTATGAGTCATATTTACGGGACAATGTTTGCCATTTCAAGCAAGGATATCTGATCAACATCAGCGACTGTTATATAATATCGATTAATAATTCACGAGTGTTGGGTGATTTTGAACAGGGAAGGATACGTTTACCCCGGCGAACTATGGGCCTTAAACTACATGTATGAATTATCCATGCGCCCGTATAACCAATTTCACATTTCAAGTTCACATAACCCTTTCCCACATACAACAAATCTGCAGCAGACGACTTTATTAACATATTGGCAAAAATGTGACAAAATTCCATAAATTAGAATTACATTATTAGATATAGGCGTAAGCAAGTGTCTGTACAAGCATAAGCAAGAGTCTGTACAAGCGTAAAAAAGTGTCTGTACAAGCGTAAACAAGTGTCTGTATAAGCGTAAGAAAGTGTCTGTATAAGCGTAAAAAAGTGTCTGTATTAGCGTAAAAAGTGTCTGTATAAGCGTAAAAAAGCGTCTGTATAAGTGTAAAAAAGTGTCTGTATAAGCGTAAAAAAGTGTCTGTATAAGCGTAAAACAGTGTCTGTACAAGCGTAAAAAAGTGTCTGTACACGCGTAAAAAAGTGTCTGTATGAGCGTAAAAAAGTGTGTACAAGCGTAAAAAAGTGTCTGTATAAGTGTAAAGAAGCGTCTGTATAAGCGTAAAAAAGTGTATAAGCGTAAAAAAGTGTCTGTACAAGCGTAAAAAAGTGTCTGTACAAGCGTAAAAAAGTGTCTGTATAAGCTTAAAAAAGTGTCTGTACATGCGTAAAAAAGTGTCTGTATAAGTGTAAGAAAGTGTCTGTATAAGCGTAAAAAAGTGTCTGTATAAGCGTAAAAAAGTGTCTGTACACGCGTAAAAAAGTGTCTGTATAAGCGTAAAAAAGTTTCTGTAAGCGTAAAAAAGTGTCTGTATAAGCGTAAAAAAGTGTCTGTATAAGCGTAAAAAAGTGTCTGTATAAGCGTAAAAAAGTGTCTGTATAAGCGTAAAAAAGTGTCTGTACAAGCGTAAAAAGTGTCTGTATAAGCGTAAAAAAGTGTCTGTACATGCGTAAAAAAGTGTCTGTATAAGTGTAAGAAAGTGTCTGTATAAGCGGAAAAAAGTGTCTGTATAAGCGTAAAAAAGTGTCTGTACACGCGTAAAAAAGTGTCTGTATAAGTGTAAGAAAGTGTCTGTATAAGCGTAAAAAAGTGTCTGTATAAGCGTAAAAAAGTGTCTGTATTAGGGTAAAAAAGTGTCTGTATAAGTGTAAAAAAGTGTCTGTATAAGCGTAAGAAAGTGTCTGTATAAGCGTAAAAAAAGTGTCTGTATAAGCGTAAAAAGTGTCTGTATAAGCGTAAACAAGTGTCTATACAATCGTAAAAAAGTGTCTGTATAAGTGCAAAAACGTGTCTGTATAAGCGTAGAAAAGTGTCTGTATAAGGGTAAAGAAGTGTCTGTATAAGTGTAAAAAAGTGTCTGTATAAGCGTAAACAAATGTCTGTATAAGCGTAAGAAAGTGTCTGTATAAGCGTAAAAAAGTGTCTGTATAAGCGTAAGAAAGTGTCTGTATAGACTTAAGAAAGCCTCTGTATAGGCGTAATAAAGTGTCTGTATAGGCGTAATAAAGTATCTGTATAGACTTAAGAAAGCGTCTGTATAGGCGTAATAAAGTGTCTGTATAAGCGTAAGAAAGTGTCTGTATAGGCGTAATAAAGTGTATGTATATACTTAAGAAAGTGTCTGTATAGGCGTAATAAAGTGTCTGTATATACTTAAGAAAGTGTATGTATAGGCGTAATAAAGTGTCTGTATAAGCGTAAGAAAGTGTCTGTATAAGCGTAAGAAAGTGTCTGTATAAGCATAAGAAAGTGTCTGTATAGACGTAAGAAAGCGTCTGTATAGGCGAAATAAAGTGTCTGTATAGACTTAAGAAAGCGTCTGTATAAGCGTAATAAAGTGTATGTATAGACTTAAGAAAGCGTCTGTATAGGCGTAATAATGTGTCTGTATAAGCATAAGAAAGTGTCTGTATAGACTTAAGAAAGCGTCTGTATAGGCGTAATAAAGTGTCTGTATAGGCGTAATAAAGTGTCTGTATAGACTTAAGAAAGCGTCTGTATAGGCGTTATAAAGTGTCTGTATAAGCGTAAGAAAGTGTCTGTATAGACTTAAGAAAGCGTCTGTATAGGCGAAATAAAGTGTCTGTATAAGCGTAAGAAAGTGTCTGTATAGGCGTAATAAAGTGTCTGTATATACTTAAGAAAGCGTCTGTATAAGCGTAATAAAGTGTCTGTATAGACTTAAGAAAGCGTCTGTATAGGCGTAATAAAGTGTCTGTATATACTTAAGAAAGCGTCTGTATAGGTGTAATAAAGTGTCTGTAAAAACTTAAGAAAACGTCTGTATAGGCGTAATAATGTGTCTGTATAAGCGTAAGAAAGTGTCTGTATATGCGTAATAAAGTGTCTGTATAGACTTAAGAAAGCGTCTGTATAGGCATAAGAAATCGTCTGTATAGACTTAAGAAAGCGTATGTACAGGAGTAAAAAAGCGTCTGTAAAGGCGTAAGCTAGCGCCTGTATATGAGTACTGTAAGTGTCCGTATAGGAGTAAGAAAGCGTCTGTATAGGCTAAAGAAATCGTCTGTACAGGAGTAAAAAAAAGTCTGTAAAGGCGTAAGTTAGCGTCTGTATATGAGTACCGTAAGTGTCCGTATAGGAGTAAGAAAGCGTCTGTATAGGCGTAAGAAATCGTCTGTACAGGAGTAAAAAAAAGTATGTAAAGGTGTAAGCTAGCGTCTGTATATGAGTAACGTAAGTGTCCGTATAGGAGTAAGAAAGCGTCTGTATAAGCGTAAGCAAGCGTCTGCATATAATTAAGAAAGCGTCTTTCTAAGAGTAAGAAAGCGTCTGTATAGGCCTAAGTAAGCGTCTGTATAGGAGTAAGAAAGCGTCTGTATAGGCGTAAGCAAGCGTCTGCATAGGAGTAAGAAAGTGTCTTTCTAATAGTAAGAAAGCGTGTGTATAGGCGTAAGCAAGCGTCTGCATAGGAGTAAGAAAGCGTCTGCATAGGCGTAAACAAGCGTCTGTATGTGGGAAAGGGTTAATAGTGTATTGTGCATCGTTATTAACTTAAAAACAAATGTTAAAGTAAAGGCATGTCAGAATTTACTCAAAAAGCTTTAGTTACTGAATAGCAAACAGTGCAGATATATATCATTCTGCAACGGTGCGCAAATTAATCGCAATTGCCCTAAGTGTGGTTCTCAATTTGAAAACCTCGTGAAACTCAACGATTTCATTTCTCGGTAACATTTCGGTTTCCAAAAATGCAAGGTACATGTACGGCTATAGTCGAAGTTGTCCATACATTGGAAAACCTCGGCAAAATTCACACAAATTCTCACTAACATTTCAACTTCCCTTAGTTACATGTAGATACGATTCCAGTTTGATAGCAAAGTTCATTGAAGGTTAGTTTCAATTTAACGCTTTCTGACGCCTATCCCGTAAGTTCTCCTTTTGTAACAATGTTTTCAACTGTATTTAATAAATTTCCTGTCATTTATAGAGAGTTTCCATATTTTTGACTGAATTTGTTCACAGAGGTCAGCAGATGTGTTGTATGTGGGTTTAAAGCGGAAACCGTTATTTATATTAATTTGAATTTGCCTGTATCAGGCGAAAGTTATTAACCCTTTCCCTCATATAGACGCTTTCTGACGCATCTGCAGCAGACGGCTTTTTGAAAACATAGTGACAAAAGATGAAATTGCTCAAAACGAGCAATTTCTCCTTTTGCCACAATGTTTTCCACTTTAAGTCATAGGATATCCATTCAATTATAGAGATTTTCTATTTTTTGACAAAATAAGATCAAAGTCGTCTGCTGCAGAATTGCTGTATGAGGGATAGGGTTAAAACGTTAGTAAAGAGCCTAGAGATGCACGACTTATATTTCACGTGACAAAGAATAATATGATACAGCAGCTGTTATTGATCGCCATAAAAGTGAATGTATGTATTATCAATGTCGTTTAAAAAGTTTACCCAAACGTTTTCTTGACCAGCGATTTAATGTCAGCATATTCTGTCTCGTCGTCTTCACTGTGTGCTGCTTTTAAATCATTAAATCATTACAGGAGTATGTTGAACATGGTTAACTGTATAAGATATGGCGGTAATATATCTTCATCTATCGAGTACGTTATTATAAATGGGCGAATACCGACCGCTTCAACCAAAAGAAGATCTTGTTTGATCATCGTTACTCATAATAATAATAATAATAATAATAATAATAATAATAATATATTTATTTAATAAAGGTACTTTATTAAGATGTATTTTGATGTACAAAGAAAATAATCTTATCTAGCATATGGCCTTCAACTTCTGTACAGTCATTCATGCACACACACACACATACGTACACCCATATAAATACTTACATAAACATATATGCATACACATATATACATACACATACATACCCATATACTTACATACACATACAAATCCTCATATAAACTTCGCGACAGACACTCAGCAGCTTATATACTTAATATGACACACTTTTTCATATCATCACATAACGGTGTTTCTTAACAACGCCATCTTGCTACAGAACTTCCATTTTGTCATAAATATGAGCCGTTCCACGAGAAAACCAACATTATGGACTCTGTGTAAGATATCGACCCAAATCAGCCTGCCCACCACGCGCAGGCTAAGCCGGGCCGACACATTCCGTTTTAGGGGGATAGAGGAATAGAGTAATGATTCCTGAAACAGAAAAGTGTCCCTCCGGGTAACATCATGGCCTCTGCGTAATGTATCGACCCAGATCAGCCTGCGCAGTCCGCGCAGACTGATCCGGGCCGACACATTCCGTATGAGGGGGACAGATGTATAGAGTAATGATAATCCACAGGAGGCGAAAGGCGTCTCTCCGGATTATCCTGCGCGGCAAGCTTAGGCTGATCCGGGTCGATACTTTACGCAGAGTCAACGCATGTGTGTTTCCTCTTGGAACGGCTCAATTATGTATACAAGGTTTTTTTGAGCATTATCGCATATTTAACAAGACCCTTTTCGCATAAATTACACCTCACGAATAGTTTGCGTTCTTCGCGTGAATTTAAAGTGTCACACATATGGGGCAGTAAAAGGGAAAGGGGTAAAAGTTGACATTTCTGAAGTGTAGGTTCAATTCATCTTGTGCAAATGCCAGACTTATCAGAATCTACATAATTTGACAGAAAATTTTACTAAGCTTGTGTCAATGATATGTGAACAGTGTAGATCTTGTTAAGACTGTACGGATGCACAGGCTGATCTGGATCTGTACTGTTCTGAATTAGCGAGCGTGTATATTTTCTCAGGGCATTTGCTCATACATAATTTGTCAGAATATATCATCCTGTATAGGCCTGTGTCCAAAGGTTGTAGGTTGACTTGTCTTCTGGCCTTGAGAGATTCTACGATTTTTTTCTAAATTAACTAGCACTGTTGTCGCCTAAGCAAGTACGAACGTGTATATGAAAGATCTGATAGCCTTACAACATGCTTATATGTATGTTCAACCCTTTCCCACATGCATACGCATTTTCACGCAATCGCAGCAGACAACTTTTGAAAACAGTGTGGCCAAAGGTGAAATTGCTCATAATGAGCAATTTCTCCTTTGGTCACACTGTTTTCAACTTTATTTATCAATAAAGCTATTTTTTATGAAGATTTTCAGGTTTTTATCACTATGTTTTCAAAGTCGTCTGCTGCAGATGTGTTTTATGTGGGAAAGGGTTAAAGCGAAAACCATTTAGACATACACCTAACACCTAACGTTGTGTTAGGTAAATCCGTATACACCCATCTTAACCCTTTCACACATACAACACATCCGCAGCAGACGACATAGAAAACAACCAGAGGAAGGAAATGAAAATGTCTTTATATAAAAGTTTAGTTTCGGAATGGAGTTGAAATCATTATGACAAAAGACGAAATTGTTCGTCATGGGTAATTTCTCCTCTTGTAACACTGTTTTAAAAAGTCACCTGATGCAGGCACATCAGAAAGCGTATTTATGTGGGAAAAGGTTAAAACTAGTCGATATTCATAAGAGTTGTCATATTTGCATATATTTGTTATGTAGCCACAGCACTCCGAATGCATGACTTCGAACAGTAAATAGCCTCATCAGACTCTGCGCGGGTCGTTAAGTTATGTAAGTCGGCTATCAAGTAGGATAAATAACGTTGTATAATGAGATTTATCATATTCATAAACACATGAGCCGTCTCGCGCGGAAACAAACATTGTAGACTCTGCGTAAAGTATCGACCCGGATCAGCCTAAGCATGCCGCACAGGCTAACCCGGACAGACACTTTTCGCCTCCTGTGGATTTTCTGTTTCAGGAATCACTACTCTATACATCTTTACCCCTAAAACGGAATGTGTCGGCCGGATCAGTCTGCGCGGACAGCGCAGGCTGATCTGGTCGATACATTACACAGATGATATGAGCCGTACCGCGCGGAGACAAACATTGTGGACTCTGCGTAAAGTATCGACCCGGATCAGTCTAATCATGCCGCGTAGGCTAATCCGGGCAAACGCTTTTCGCCTCCTGTGGATTATCATTACTCTATACATATGTCTATGTCGGCCCTGATCAGTCTGCGCTGACTGCGCAGTCTGATCTGGATCGATACATTACGCAGAGACCATAATGTTGGTTTTCTCGCGGGACGGCTCATATCATCGTCCGAAACCCAGCTAGAGGGATATATTGTTTTCTCTTCAGACAGATGGTACGCTGGTGGAATATACGAGTCTATTAAAGGGAGATTACTACGTTCCCACTATGAATTCACTTTGAACGGATTACATATCTTTACAAAGTCAGCAACGATAAACGAATCGAATTACAACCAATCAAAAGCAAGAAGAGTATGCGAAGCTATTCGTCTTTAACCGTTTACCTCATACAACATACGTTCAGTCGTTTGACAAAAGTCATTGTGACACACTTCATTCGTCTTCCACCAGTGGGCTAACAGTCTATGTGGAAAAAAGCAGCCAGTTGCTTGGGCAGTATGTTGTGTGGATTACTGGTGCGAAAAAAGCTAGGAAACACGTGAGTATGTGAACAGGTCGCCATAATATGACTGAAAATTGTTGAAAACGGCGTTATAACCCTAATCAACAAACTATCGTCAAATTTAACGCAAGACTTCAATTTACTACACATACAGTTGTCAGCATTTTGCAGCGAAGTCCTGCATGAATCGGCTGCCTAGAAGTTTCATGTCAATTGCATTTGGTAAAAATAAATACTAACCTTATGCTCAAAATTATGGGTTCTGCGTAATGTATCGACCCGGATCAGCCTTAGCATGCCGCGCAGGTTAACTCTGACAGACACTTTTCGACTACTGTGGATTTTCTGTTTCAGGAATCATTACTCTATACATCTATTCACCTTAGACGGAATGTGTCGGCCCGGATTAGCTTGCGCATGCTGATCTGGGTCGATACATTACACAGAGTCAAATATGTTGGTTTATGCGTGGGAAGGCTTATATAGATGCTAGAATGCGAACATTTATGAATGTATTTTGTCTACCTATCTACGAGTGCAGTAGGGTGATTGAGATGTATTCCCATTTACGCGGTCAGCTTTTTGTCTTATATACAACTATTTAGAACTGTTATATGGAGTCATCAAGGTTGATGTTTGGAGAACTCTCGCTTCCACATTCACATTAACGGGAAACAACACAGTTGTATCACTTTGCCACCATGTCGGTTAAACGATCTGTCAAAAGAAAGCTTAAAAAATGAAAATCAAATGTAAATCATCCCAAAAGTCAATGGGGGGAAAGACTTCTAACAAATGAATCATTTAGGAAGCAAGACATGATAGAGGAACTGGTAATGGATATCAACAGAGCTAGCAATGCCTTTATGTTATTGAACTATGTGTGCAGAACAAGGCCAGCAAACCAACATTTAAGTCATATCAAAGCTATGTTCTGGTAATCCCCCCCCCCCCCCCCCCCCCCCCCCCCAAAAAAAGAACTGCCAGAAAATCCATCGCATATTTTGGTTTGCAACAATATCAAATCAATACATTCTGATTAGATGTAAATAAGTAAATATGGAGGAGAATTCTTTAAAAAGATGATGGATATGGATTATACATGCGCTCAGAAAAGAGACAAAATTACACACTTACCATTACATTGGACGCCAGATTGATTTATTGTGTTGTGCTTTACGCCGCATTAAATAAGTCATTATTATGTCCTGCGACCTCCCGCACCCGAGGTTGACGTGCTTCCACTTCACCAGCGAGGCGGACGTGGACACCAGAATGTAAAATTGAATGAACAAGGACTAGCCTTACATAGAATATCAGAAATTAAAGGGAAAAGAAAAAACACCATGGCGTCGCACTAAGTGGAGGATCTGAAGAACATCAAAAGATGGTCCAGAACTGATTGATTGGGGTTTAACTCCGTTTTCAACATTGTGTTCAGTCATATCACGGATGCCAGTTCACATTACCATGTGTTTTCCGGCTTTCTAACAACAGTTCCCCTCACAAAATGACTTTCCAAGCAACTGGCTGCTTTTCCACATATACTGTTTGTGAAAAACGAATGACGCTTGTCACTGTGACTTTTGTCAAACGTCGGAAGAATGTTGGCTGAGCTGGTATTCGAACTCACAAACCCTGGATTGTCAGCCCGCGTCGCTAGCGACTGAGCTACCGGTGCTGACGGGAGTGGATACCACGTGTTTCTGACATACATATCAACAAGGCATAATGCGCAGTTATTAAATAGTTATAGATGAAATGACAAACAGCATGTCTCATTTAAATATGAGCCCTACTCGACAAGTGTATACACATATCACCCTTCACGTGCACACTGTCTGATCAAGGTCTCTCAGTATCACCATCTCATCGCACATCGCTCGTAACGAGCTGTCTCACCTGAAATCTGCATTGTTTGGCTGTGAGTTATACAAATATTCCAAAAATCCTATAACATGAAAATAGAGTCGTCCTAGTTTGAACATGGAAGAGTTTACTTTAAACAATTCGGCGCTGAAAGGGTTAATAAGAATCAGAAAAACTGTACAAATATACAATTTTAGAAACAATAATCGTGTATTTCTTAAGAACCTTCGAAGCTCGGTGTTCCTGTGAAGTTGTACAAATGCATGTCAAGTTTAGAGCCAGTCCATCGAAAAAGATACAAGTTAGCATTTATGAATTATTCCTTTCCTACAAACCAAATATGCCTTACACGTCTCAAAGATATCCAGTTCAAAAGATGGTTAACCTCCCATAAATAAAACTTTAATCAACGAATAGAGTTGAAAACATTGTTGCAAAAGGAGAAGTTGCTCATTAAAAGCAATTTCCCCTTTTGGCTAAAATGTTTTCAAAAGTCTACTGCTGCAGATGTGTCAAATGTGCATATATAAATGTGAAAGGGTATACGGGATCGGATCAGAACGTTTATCAATTCGGTTTTATCAAAATATTTATAACTCATCAGAAGCTAAACAAGTCCTTTGTTAGTTATTCTCTGAGATGCCGGATTGGAGGTGAAGATCTAAATCAAAATCGGCGGTTGCGAGGACTGGTTTGGTTCTACACAGTTCGCAAAGGCCCGAGTGTAAATTTTCTCATGGACTGTCTGTCTCACATGACGTAGACATAATGGGTTCCAGGATTACATGTAACAATTACCGAATGGTCCCCTGTTTTTGTGTTACATGCATGAATCATTACCGATGATTAACTGCGCAAGTGCTCCTTTCCGCTTTGTTAAGTGTGGCTGTATTGTTTTAGGCCCCTTGCCACAAACATACTCTTTCTACCGACCGTCTAGCACACAACTTTTGAAAATAGTGTGGCAAAAGGAGAAATTGCTCATGATGAGCAATTTCTCCTGTTGTTACAATGTTTTCTACTCTATGCAATGATTGGGCTTTCATTTAGAGAAATGTGTCATAGTTGTGCCGAGATGTTATTGAAGCTGCAGATTTGCTGTATGCGAGAAAGGGTTAATGCTCTTATGTATCCATTCAACATGGTTCTGGTGACATCGGATGACTTTAGCAGCTGACGACTTTTAAAACATTGTCAAAATATGCAATTTCTCTTCTTTCCACAGTGTTTTTAAATTCGTATATCTTCAAACTTCAAATTTCGCCTTTACATGGTATTGACAATGTATGTCACAATATTATCCTTCGATTTTCTTTCAAATGAGACGACTCTAGAATATCATAATTAATAAACTATACTCTCTAAGTATGGGCTTTTCTTCGAGCCGCGATAGCTCAGTCGTTTACGAACGATGGCTATCAATCCAGGGGTCGTGAGTTCGAAACCTGGCCCGGCCATTCAATCTGTCCGATGATTGACAAATATAAGTGTGGTTAGCCTCATTCCATCAATGGGCTAAACAGTCGGTGTGTGAAGGAAGCCGGTTGCCTATAGGTAGAATGGTGTGGAGTATTGGTGCGTGAAAGCCAGGGAATACTCGGTTAAGTTAACTGACCACCGTGATATAAGTGAAATATCTTTGGAAAACGGTATAAGACATCAATCAATCTGATGTATTATCTAATACTGCTACCATTCTATGTGATCAATCATTCTAGAAAGAATAAGCCATTTTCTGGAGCGAAAATAGATCTGTATGTGACGATTTACGGTAGAAAACAATCCTTTTGTTTTAGATTTAGTCATGTTTTATTTGTCTTGCTGCTTTTGTTCCTTGTGAATGGCGATTGAACGTGAAGGCATCACGCGACTTCATTTACATAATCGAAAAAGTCCCAAGAGGATGCGAATTTGTTCTGTGAATGGGGTTGGGTGCGTATTATCCGACTATATTGCTGAGCAATAATGCGCTGTATTGGTTTATGGGAAACTAATATCACATAATAGAGCAGGAAGAATGTTTTTTTTTATCGAGGGGGAATATATTTGGGGATGTGCATGCTCTTCAAGAATATAGATCGATAAAATCCATTGTTAAAGGTCTGACCACTTTCATGCTACACTAGAACACATGCTGGTC
>JASEVX010000005.1:25324187-25613434 GCA_031761405.1 Serripes groenlandicus
CCCAGGACGCATGCGTATGTGAACAGTGCGGGTGATTGGACATATATGATGTTGAAAACGGCGTAAAACACCCAACAATACAAACAAACGTGATTAGCAATGGCTCCTCTTTCCACACCGTGTTCAGTCCTAACGCATAGCTGGGTTGATTTCACCCAGGTCCCGTGAGTTTGTGAACTGTGAGAGTGATTGGACATAAATGTTGTTGAAAACGGCCTATAAACCCCAACAATGCAATCACATTGACCTTTGAAAACATGATGAGCAATGCCTCCTTATACCACACTGTTTTCAGTCCTATCGCGTAGATGGGATGATTCACCCGGGAAGCATGGGTGTGTGAGCAGTGAGGGTTTTTTTAACATAAATGCTGTTGAAAACGGCCTAAACAAAACCAAACAACGCAATCAAAACGACCTTTGAAAATATCATGAGCAATGGCTCCTTATACCACACTGTGTTCAGTCCTATTGCCTAGCTGGGTAGAATCACCCAGAAAACATGAGTAGGTGCACTGTGATGGGCGATTGGGCATACACGCTGTGTGAAAACGGCCTAAAACCCCAACAATGCAAGCAGAACGACCTTTGAAAACATGATGAGCAATGGCTGTTTTTATCACAATGTTTTCGAAAGTTCATGTATAGGGAGTTGTTTATGCACGTGGGAATATCGTTCACTGTACCGCCGAAAGGGATTTGGCCTGCAGAGGTGCGAAGACCATTTAAAACATACCAACCCTTTCCCACATGTATATATTTTATACCACTTTCCACACTTATTTAGTCATGCAACAACTCGCTTCCAAGATCAAAATCCCTACAATGCAAACAAAACGACATTTTATAGCATGGCGGACAATTGCTCCTCTTGCCACAATGTGTTCAGGGTCTATTGCATAGCTGGGTTGATTCACCCAGGAATCACGAGTGGTGTGAACTGACGGGGGTGGTATGACTGGAATGATGTTGAAAACGGCATTAAACACCCAACAATACAAACAAGACGACCTCTGAAAGCCGGGCGGGCAATTGCTCCCTTTGTCACAGTGTGTTCAGTACTATTGAGTAGCCTGGATTGAATCACCCAGGACGCATGCGTATGTGAACAGTGCGGGTGATTGGACATATATGATGTTGAAAACGGCGTAAAACACCCAACAATACAAACAAACGTGATTAGCAATGGCTCCTCTTTCCACACCGTGTTCAGTCCTAACGCATAGCTGGGTTGATTCACCCAGGTCCCGTGAGTTTGTGAACTGTGAGAGTGATTGGACATAAATGCTGTTGAAAACGGCCTATAAACCCCAACAATGCAATCACATTGACCTTTGAAAACATGATGAGCAATGCCTCCTTATACCACACTGTTTTCAGTCCTATCGCGTAGATGGGATGATTCACCGGGAAGCATGGGGTGTGTGAGCAGTGAGGGTTTTTTAACATAAATGCTGTTGAAAAACGGCCCTAAACAAAACCAAACAACGCAATCAAAACGACCTTTGAAAACATCATGAGCAATGGCTCCTTATACCACACTGTGTTCAGTCCTATCGCGTAGATGGGCTGATTCACCCAGGAAGCATGTGTTTGTGAGCAGTGAGGGCTATCTAATATAAATGCTGTTGAAAACATCATGAGCAATGGCTCCTTATACCACACTGTGTTCAGTCCTATCGCGTAGATGGGCTGATTCACCCAGGAAGCATGTGTAGTGTGTCGTGAGCAGTGAGGGCTATCTAATATAAATGCTGTTGAAAACATGATGAGCAATGGCGCCTCTTACCACACTGTTTTCAGTCCTATTGCCTAGCTGGGGTAGAATCACCCAGAAAACATGAGTAGGTGCACTGTGATGGCGATTTGGGCATACACGCTGTTGAAAACGGCCTAAAACCCCAACAATGCAAGCAGAACGACCTTTGAAAACATGATGAGCAATGGCTGTTTTTATCACAATGTTTCCGATAGTTCATGTATAGGGAGTTGTTTATGCACGTGGAAATATCGTTCACTGTACCGCCGAAAGGGATTTGGCCTGCAGAGGTGCGAAGACCATTTAAAACATACCAACCCTTTCCCACATGTATATATTTTATACCACTTTCCACACTTATTTAGTCATGCAACAACTCGCTTTCAAGATCAAAATCCCTACAATGCAAACAAAACGACATTTTATAGCATGGCGGACAATTGCTCCTCTTGCCACAATGTGTTCAGGTCTATTGCATAGCTGGGTTGATTCACCCAGGAATCACGAGTGTGTGAACTGACGGGGGTGGTATGACTGGAATGATGTTGAAAACGGCATTAAACACCCAACAATACAAACAAGACGACCTCTAAAAGCCGGGCGGGCAATTGCTCCCTTTGTCACAGTGTGTTCAGTACTATTGAGTAGCTGGATTGAATCACCCAGGACGCATGCGTATGTGAACAGTGCGGGTGATTGGACATATATGATGTTGAAAACGGCGTAAAACACCCAACAATACAAACAAACGTGATCAGCAATGGCTCCTCTTTCCACACCGTGTTCAGTCCTAACGCATAGCTGGGTTGATTCACCCAGGTCCCGTGAGTTTGTGAACTGTGAGAGTGATTGGACATAAATGTTGTTGAAAACGGCCTATAAACCCCAACAATGCAATCACATTGACCTTTGAAAACATGATGAGCAATGCCTCCTTATACCACACTGTTTTCAGTCCTATCGCGTAGATGGGATGATTCACCCGGGAAGCATGGGTGTGTGAGCAGTGAGGGTTTTTTAACATAAATGCTGTTGAAAACGGCCTAAACAAAACCAAACAACGCAATCAAAACGACCTTTGAAAACATCATGAGCAATGGCTCCTTATACCACACTGTGTTCAGTCCTATCGCGTAGATGGGCTGATTCACCCAGGAAGCATGTGTTTGTGAGCAGTGAGGGCTATCTAATATAAATGTTGTTGAAAACATCATGAGCAATGGCTCCTTATACCACACTGTGTTCAGTCCTATCGCGTAGATGGGCTGATTCACCCAGGAAGCATGTGTGTGTGTGAGCAGTGAGGGCTATCTAATATAAATGCTGTTGAAAACATGATGAGCAATGGCGCCTCTTACCACACTGTTTTCAGTCCTATTGCCTAGCTGGGTAGAATCACCCAGAAAACATGAGTAGGTGCACTGTGATGGCGATTGGGCATACACGCTGTTGAAAACGGCCTAAAACCCCAACAATGCAAGCAGAACGACCTTTGAAAACATGATGAGCAATGGCTGTTTTTATCACAATGTTTTCGATAGTTCATGTATAGGGAGTTGTTTATGCACGTGGGAATATCGTTCACTGTACCGCCGAAAGGGATTTGGCCTGCAGAGGTGCGAAGACCATTTAAAACATACCAACCCTTTCCCACATGTATATATTTTATACCACTTTCCACACTTATTTAGTCATGCAACAACTCGCTTCCAAGATCAAAATCCCTACAATGCAAACAAAACGACATTTTATAGCATGGCGGACAATTGCTCCTCTTGCCACAATGTGTTCAGGTCTATTGCATAGCTGGGTTGATTCACCCAGGAATCACGAGTGTGTGAACTGACGGGGGTGGTATGACTGGAATGATGTTGAAAACGGCATTAAACACCCAACAATACAAACAAGACGACCTCTGAAAGCCGGGCGGGCAATTGCTCCCTTTGTCACAGTGTGTTCAGTACTATTGAGTAGCTGGATTGAATCACCCAGGACGCATGCGTATGTGAACAGTGCGGGTGATTGGACATATATGATGTTGAAAACGGCGTAAAACACCCAACAATACAAACAAACGTGATTAGCAATGGCTCCTCTTTCCACACCGTGTTCAGTCCTAACGCATAGCTGGGTTGATTCACCCAGGTCCCGTGAGTTTGTGAACTGTGAGAGTGATTGGACATAAATGCTGTTGAAAACGGCCTATAAACTCCAACAATGCAATCACATTGACCTTTGAAAACATGATGAGCAATGCCTCCTTATACCACACTGTTTTCAGTCCTATCGCGTAGATGGGATGATTCACCCGGGAAGCATGGGTGTGTGAGCAGTGAGGGTTTTTTAACATAAATGCTGTTGAAAACGGCCTAAACAAAACCAAACAACGCAATCAAAACGACCTTTGAAAACATCATGAGCAATGGCTCCTTATACCACACTGTGTTCAGTCCTATCGCGTAGATGGGCTGATTCACCCAGGAAGCATGTGTTTGTGAGCAGTGAGTGCTATCTAATATAAATGTTGTTGAAAACATCATGAGTAATGGCTCCTTATACCACACTGTGTTCAGTCCTATCGCGTAGATGGGCTGATTAACCCAGGAAGCATGTGTGTGTGTGAGCAGTGAGGGCTATCTAATATAAATGCTGTTGAAAACATGATGAGCAATGGCGCCTCTTGCCACACTGTTTTCAGTCCTATTGCCTAGCTGGGTAGAATCACCCAGAAAACATGAGTAGGTGCACTGTGATGGCGATTGGGCATACACGCTGTTGAAAACGGCCTAAAACCCCAACAATGCAAGCAGAACGACCTTTGAAAACATGATGAGCAATGGCTGTTTTTATCACAATGTTTTCGATAATTCATGTATAGGGAGTTGTTTATGCACGTGGGAATATCGTTCACTGTACCGCCGAAAGGGATTTGGCCTGCAGAGGTGCGAAGACCATTTAAAACATACCAACCCTTTCCCACATGTATATATTTTATACCACTTTCCACACTTATTTAGTCATGCAACAACTCGCTTCCAAGATCAAAATCCCTACAATGCAAACAAAACGACATTTTATAGCATGGCGGACAATTGCTCCTCTTGCCACAATGTGTTCAGGTCTATTGCATAGCTGGGTTGATTCACCCAGGAATCACGAGTGTGTGAACTGACGGGGGTGGTATGACTGGAATGATGTTGAAAACGGCATTAAACACACAACAATACAAACAAGACGACCTCTGAAAGCCGGGCGGGCAATTGCTCCCTTTGTCACAGTGTGTTCAGTTCTATTGAGTAGCTGGATTGAATCACCCAGGACGCATGCGTATGTGAACAGTGCGGGTGATTGGACATATATGATGTTGAAAACGGCGTAAAACACCCAACAATACAAACAAACGTGATTAGCAATGGCTCCTCTTTCCACACCGTGTTCAGTCCTAACGCATAGCTGGGTTGATTCACCCAGGTCCCATGAGTTTGTGAACTGTGAGAGTGATTGGACATAAATGCTGTTGAAAACGGCCTATAAACCCCAACAATGCAATCACATTGACCTGTGAAAACATAATGAGCAATGCCTCCTTATACCACACTGTTTTCAGTCCTATCGCGTAGATGGGATGATTCACCCGGGAAGCATGGGTGTGTGAGCAGTGAGGGTTTTTTAACATAAATGCTGTTGAAAACGGCCTAAACAAAACCAAACAACGCAATCAAAACGACCTTTGAAAACATCATGAGCAATGGCTCCTTATACCACACTGTGTTCAGTCCTATCGCGTAGATGGGCTGATTCACCCAGGAAGCATGTGTTTGTGAGCAGTGAGGGCTATCTAATATAAATGCTGTTGAAAACATTATGAGCAATGGCTCCTTATACCACACTGTGTTCACTCCTATCGCGTAGATGGGCTGATTCACCCAGGAAGCATGTGTGTGTGTGAGCAGTGAGGGCTATCTAATATAAATGCTGTTGAAAACATGATGAGCAATGGCGCCTCTTACCACACTGTTTTCAGTCCTATTGCCTAGCTGGGTAGAATCACCCAGAAAACATGAGTAGGTGCACTGTGATGGCGATTGGGCATACACGCTGTTGAAAACGGCCTAAAACCCCAACAATGCAAGCAGAACGACCTTTGAAAACATGATGAGCAATGGCTGTTTTTATCACAATGTTTTCGATAGTTCATGTATAGGGAGTTGTTTATGCACGTGGGAATATCGTTCACTGTACCGCCGAAAGGGATTTGGCCTGCAGAGGTGCGAAGACCATTTAAAACATACCAACCCTTTCCCACATGTATATATTTTATACCACTTTCCACACTTATTTAGTCATGCAACAACTCGCTTCCAAGATCAAAATCCCTACAATGCAAACAAAACGACATTTTATAGCATGGCGGACAATTGCTCCTCTTGCCACAATGTGTTCAGGTCTATTGCATAGCTGGGTTGATTCACCCAGGAATCACGAGTGTGTGAACTGACGGGGGTGGTATGACTGGAATGATGTTGAAAACGGCATTAAACACCCAACAATACAAACAAGACGACCTCTGAAAGCCGGGCGGGCAATTGCTCCCTTTGTCACAGTGTGTTCAGTACTATTGAGTAGCTGGATTGAATCACCCAGGACGCATGCGTATGTGAACAGTGCGGGTGATTGGACATATATGATGTTGAAAACGGCGTAAAACACCCAACAATACAAACAAACGTGATTAGCAATGGCTCCTCTTTCCACACCGTGTTCAGTCCTAACGCATAGCTGGGTTGATTCACCCAGGTCCCGTGAGTTTGTGAACTGTGAGAGTGATTGGACATAAATGTTGTTGAAAACGGCCTATAAACCCCAACAATGCAATCACATTGACCTTTGAAAACATGATGAGCAATGCCTCCTTATACCACACTGTTTTCAGTCCTATCGCGTAGATGGGATGATTCACCCGGGAAGCATGGGTGTGTGAGCAGTGAGGGTTTTTTAACATAAATGCTGTTGAAAACGGCCTAAACAAAACCAAACAACGCAATCAAAACGACCTTTGAAAACATCATGAGCAATGGCTCCTTATACCACACTGTGTTCAGTCCTATCGCGTAGATGGGCTGATTCACCCAGGAACCATGTGTTTGTGAGCAGTGAGGGCTATCTAATATAAATGCTGTTGAAAACATCATGAGCAATGGCTCCTTATACCACACTGTGTTCACTCCTATCGCGTAGATGGGCTGATTCACCCAGGAAGCATGTGTTTGTGAGCAGTGAGGGCTATCTAATATAAATGCTGTAGAAAACATCATGAGCAATGGCTCCTTATACCACACTGTGTTCAGTCCTATCGCGTAGATGGGCTGATTCACCCAGGAAGCATGTGTTTGTGAGCAGTGAGGGCTATCTAATATAAATGCTGTTGAAAACATCATGAGCAATGGCTCCTTATACCACACTGTGTTCAGTCCTATTGCTTAGCTGGGTAGAATCACCCAGAAAACATGAGTAGGTGCACTGTGATGGCGATTGGGCATACACGCTGTTGAAAACGGCCTAAAACCCCAACAATGCAAGCAGAACGACCTTTGAAAACATGATGAGCAATGGCTGTTTTTATCACAATGTTTTCGAAAGTTCATGTATAGGGAGTTGTTTATGCACGTGGGAATATCGTTCACTGTACCGCCGAAAGGGATTTGGCCTGCAGAGGTGCGAAGACCATTTAAAACATACCAACCCTTTCCCACATGTATATATTTTATACCACTTTCCACACTTATTTAGTCATGCAACAACTCGCTTCCAAGATCAAAATCCCTACAATGCAAACAAAACGACATTTTATAGCATGGCGGACAATTGCTCCTCTTGCCACAATGTGTTCAGGTCTATTGCATAGCTGGGTTGATTCACCCAGGAATCACGAGTGTGTGAACTGACGGGGGTGGTATGACTGGAATGATGTTGAAAACGGCATTAAACACCCAACAATACAAACAAGACGACCTCTGAAAGCCGGGCGGGCAATTGCTCCCTTTGTCACAGTGTGTTCAGTACTATTGAGTAGCTGGATTGAATCACCCAGGACGCATGCGTATGTGAACAGTGCGGGTGATTGGACATATATGATGTTGAAAACGGCGTAAAACACCCAACAATACAAACAAACGTGATTAGCAATGGCTCCTCTTTCCACACCGTGTTCAGTCCTAACGCATAGCTGGGTTGATTCACCCAGGTCCCGTGAGTTTGTGAACTGTGAGAGTGATTGGACATAAATGCTGTTGAAAACGGCCTATAAACCCCAACAATGCAATCACATTGACCTTTGAAAACATGATGAGCAATGCCTCCTTATACCACACTGTTTTCAGTCCTATCGCGTAGATGGGATGATTCACCCGGGAAGCATGGGTGTGTGAGCAGTGAGGGTTTTTTAACATAAATGCTGTTGAAAACGGCCTAAACAAAACCAAACAACGCAATCAAAACGACCTTTGAAAACATCATGAGCAATGGCTCCTTATACCACACTGTGTTCAGTCCTATCGCGTAGATGGGCTGATTCACCCAGGAAGCATGTGTTTGTGAGCAGTGAGGGCTATCTAATATAAATGCTGTTGAAAACATCATGAGCAATGGCTCCTTATACCACACTGTGTTCAGTCCTATCGCGTAGATGGGCTGATTCACCCAGGAAGCATGTGTGTGTGTGAGCAGTGAGGGCTATCTAATATAAATGCTGTTGAAAACATGATGAGCAATGGCGCCTCTTACCACACTGTTTTCAGTCCTATTGCCTAGCTGGGTAGAATCACCCAGAAAACATGAGTAGGTGCACTGTGATGGCGATTGGGCATACACGCTGTTGAAAACGGCCTAAAACCCCAACAATGCAAGCAGAACGACCTTTGAAAACATGATGAGCAATGGCTGTTTTTATCACAATGTTTCCGATAGTTCATGTATAGGGAGTTGTTTATGCACGTGGAAATATCGTTCACTGTACCGCCGAAAGGGATTTGGCCTGCAGAGGTGCGAAGACCATTTAAAACATACCAACCCTTTCCCACATGTATATATTTTATACCACTTTCCACACTTATTTAGTCATGCAACAACTCGCTTTCAAGATCAAAATCCCTACAATGCAAACAAAACGACATTTTATAGCATGGCGGACAATTGCTCCTCTTGCCACAATGTGTTCAGGTCTATTGCATAGCTGGGTTGATTCACCCAGGAATCACGAGTGTGTGAACTGACGGGGGTGGTATGACTGGAATGATGTTGAAAACGGCATTAAACACCCAACAATACAAACAAGACGACCTCTAAAAGCCGGGCGGGCAATTGCTCCCTTTGTCACAGTGTGTTCAGTACTATTGAGTAGCTGGATTGAATCACCCAGGACGCATGCGTATGTGAACAGTGCGGGTGATTGGACATATATGATGTTGAAAACGGCGTAAAACACCCAACAATACAAACAAACGTGATCAGCAATGGCTCCTCTTTCCACACCGTGTTCAGTCCTAACGCATAGCTGGGTTGATTCACCCAGGTCCCGTGAGTTTGTGAACTGTGAGAGTGATTGGACATAAATGTTGTTGAAAACGGCCTATAAACCCCAACAATGCAATCACATTGACCTTTGAAAACATGATGAGCAATGCCTCCTTATACCACACTGTTTTCAGTCCTATCGCGTAGATGGGATGATTCACCCGGGAAGCATGGGTGTGTGAGCAGTGAGGGTTTTTTAACATAAATGCTGTTGAAAACGGCCTAAACAAAACCAAACAACGCAATCAAAACGACCTTTGAAAACATCATGAGCAATGGCTCCTTATACCACACTGTGTTCAGTCCTATCGCGTAGATGGGCTGATTCACCCAGGAAGCATGTGTTTGTGAGCAGTGAGGGCTATCTAATATAAATGCTGTTGAAAACATCATGAGCAATGGCTCCTTATACCACACTGTGTTCACTCCTATCGCGTAGATGGGCTGATTCACCCAGGAAGCATGTGTGTGTGTGAGCAGTGAGGGCTATCTAATATAAATGCTGTTGAAAACATGATGAGCAATGGCGCCTCTTACCACACTGTTTTCAGTCCTATTGCCTAGCTGGGTAGAATCACCCAGAAAACATGAGTAGGTGCACTGTGATGGCGATTGGGCATACACGCTGTTGAAAACGGCCTAAAACCCCAACAATGCAAGCAGAACGACCTTTGAAAACATGATGAGCAATGGCTGTTTTTATCACAATGTTTTCGATAGTTCATGTATAGGGAGTTGTTTATGCACGTGGGAATATCGTTCACTGTACCGCCGAAAGGGATTTGGCCTGCAGAGGTGCGAAGACCATTTAAAACGTACCAACCCTTTCCCACATGTATATATTTTATACCACTTTCCATACTTATTTAGTCATGCAACAACTCGCTTCCAAGATCAAAATCCCTACAATGCAAACAAAACGACATTTTATAGCATGGACAATTGCTCCTCTTGCCACAATGTGTTCAGGTCTATTGCATAGCTGGGTTGATTCACCCAGGAATCACGAGTGTGTGAACTGACGGGGGTGGTATGACTGGAATGATGTTGAAAACGGCATTAAACACCCAACAATACAAACAAGACGACCTCTGAAAGCCGGGCGGGCAATTGCTCCCTTTGTCACAGTGTGTTCAGTACTATTGAGTAGCTGGATTGAATCACCCAGGACGCATGCGTATGTGAACAGTGCGGGTGATTGGACATATATGATGTTGAAAACGGCGTAAAACACCCAACAATACAAACAAACGTGATTAGCAATGGCTCCTCTTTCCACACCGTGTTCAGTCCTAACGCATAGCTGGGTTGATTCACCCAGGTCCCGTGAGTTTGTGAACTGTGAGAGTGATTGGACATAAATGCTGTTGAAAACGGCCTATAAACCCCAACAATGCAATCACATTGACCTTTGAAAACATGATGAGCAATGCCTCCTTATACCACACTGTTTTCAGTCCTATCGCGTAGATGGGATGATTCCCCCGGGAAGCATGGGTGTGTGAGCAGTGAGGGTTTTTTAACATAAATGCTGTTGAAAACGGCCTAAACAAAACCAAACAACGCAATCAAAACGACCTTTGAAAACATCATGAGCAATGGCTCCTTATACCACACTGTGTTCAGTCCTATCGCGTAGATGGGCTGATTCACCCAGGAAGCATGTGTTTGTGAGCAGTGAGGGCTATCTAATATAAATGCTGTTGAAAACATCATGAGCAATGGCTCCTTATACCACACTGTGTTCACTCCTATCGCGTAGATGGGCTGATTCACCCAGGAAGCATGTGTGTGTGTGAGCAGTGAGGGCTATCTAATATAAATGCTGTTGAAAACATGATGAGCAATGGCGCCTCTTACCACACTGTTTTCAGTCCTATTGCCTAGCTGGGTAGAATCACCCAGAAAACATGAGTAGGTGCACTGTGATGGCGATTGGGCATACACGCTGTTGAAAACGGCCTAAAACCCCAACAATGCAAGCAGAACGACCTTTGAAAACATGATGAGCAATGGCTGTTTTTATCACAATGTTTTCGATAGTTCATGTATAGGGAGTTGTTTATGCACGTGGGAATATCGTTCACTGTACCGCCGAAAGGGATTTGGCCTGCAGAGGTGCGAAGACCATTTAAAACGTACCAACCCTTTCCCACATGTATATATTTTATACCACTTTCCATACTTATTTAGTCATGCAACAACTCGCTTCCAAGATCAAAATCCCTACAATGCAAACAAAACGACATTTTATAGCATGGCGGACAATTGCTCCTCTTGCCACAATGTGTTCAGGTCTATTGCATAGCTGGGTTGATTCACCCAGGAATCACGAGTGTGTGAACTGACGGGGGTGGTATGACTGGAATGATGTTGAAAACGGCATTAAACACCCAACAATACAAACAAGACGACCTCTGAAAGCCGGGCGGGCAATTGCTCCCTTTGTCACAGTGTGTTCAGTACTATTGAGTAGCTGGATTGAATCACCCAGGACGCATGCGTATGTGAACAGTGCGGGTGATTGGACATATATGATGTTGAAAACGGCGTAAAACACCCAACAATACAAACAAACGTGATTAGCAATGGCTCCTCTTTCCACACCGTGTTCAGTCCTAACGCATAGCTGGGTTGATTCACCCAGGTCCCGTGAGTTTGTGAACTGTGAGAGTGATTGGACATAAATGCTGTTGAAAACGGCCTATAAACCCCAACAATGCAATCACATTGACCTTTGAAAACATGATGAGCAATGCCTCCTTATACCACACTGTTTTCAGTCCTATCGCGTAGATGGGATGATTCACCCGGGAAGCATGGGTGTGTGAGCAGTGAGGTTTTTTTAACATAAATGCTGTTGAAAACGGCCTAAACAAAACCAAACAACGCAATCAAAACGACCTTTGAAAACATCATGAGCAATGGCTCCTTATACCACACTGTGTTCAGTCCTATCGCGTAGATGGGCTGATTCACCCAGGAAGCATGTGTTTGTGAGCAGTGAGGGCTATCTAATATAAATGCTGTTGAAAACATCATGAGCAATGGCTCCTTATACCACACTGTGTTCACTCCTATCGCGTAGATGGGCTGATTCACCCAGGAAGCATGTGTGTGTGTGAGCAGTGAGGGCTATCTAATATAAATGCTGTTGAAAACATGATGAGCAATGGCGCCTCTTACCACACTGTTTTCAGTCCTATTGCCTAGCTGGGTAGAATCACCCAGAAAACATGAGTAGGTGCACTGTGATGGCGATTGGGCATACACGCTGTTGAAAACGGCCTAAAACCCCAACAATGCAAGCAGAACGACCTTTGAAAACATGATGAGCAATGGCTGTTTTTATCACAATGTTTTCGATAGTTCATGTATAGGGAGTTGTTTATGCACGTGGGAATATCGTTCACTGTACCGCCGAAAGGGATTTGGCCTGCAGAGGTGCGAAGACCATTTAAAACGTACCAACCCTTTCCCACATGTATATATTTTATACCACTTTCCATACTTATTTAGTCATGCAACAACTCGCTTCCAAGATCAAAATCCCTACAATGCAAACAAAACGACATTTTATAGCATGGCGGACAATTGCTCCTCTTGCCACAATGTGTTCAGGTCTATTGCATAGCTGGGTTGATTCACCCAGGAATCACGAGTGTGTGAACTGACGGGGGTGGTATGACTGGAATGATGTTGAAAACGGCATTAAACACCCAACAATACAAACAAGACGACCTCTGAAAGCCGGGCGGGCAATTGCTCCCTTTGTCACAGTGTGTTCAGTACTATTGAGTAGCTGGATTGAATCACCCAGGACGCATGCGTATGTGAACAGTGCGGGTGATTGGACATATATGATGTTGAAAACGGCGTAAAACACCCAACAATACAAACAAACGTGATTAGCAATGGCTCCTCTTTCCACACCGTGTTCAGTCCTAACGCATAGCTGGGTTGATTCACCCAGGTCCCGTGAGTTTGTGAACTGTGAGAGTGATTGGACATAAATGCTGTTGAAAACGGCCTATAAACCCCAACAATGCAATCACATTGACCTTTGAAAACATGATGAGCAATGCCTCCTTATACCACACTGTTTTCAGTCCTATCGCGTAGATGGGATGATTCACCCGGGAAGCATGGGTGTGTGAGCAGTGAGGGTTTTTTAACATAAATGCTGTTGAAAACGGCCTAAACAAAACCAAACAACGCAATCAAAACGACCTTTGAAAACATCATGAGCAATGGCTCCTTATACCACACTGTGTTCAGTCCTATCGCGTAGATGGGCTGATTCACCCAGGAAGCATGTGTTTGTGAGCAGTGAGGGCTATCTAATATAAATGCTGTTGAAAACATCATGAGCAATGGCTCCTTATACCACACTGTGTTCACTCCTATCGCGTATATGGGCTGATTCACCCAGGAAGCATGTGTGTGTGTGAGCAGTGAGGGCTATCTAATATAAATGCTGTTGAAAACATGATGAGCAATGGCGCCTCTTACCAAACTGTTTTCAGTCCTATTGCCTAGCTGGGTAGAATCACCCAGAAAACATGAGTAGGTGCACTGTGATGGCGATTGGGCATACACGCTGTTGAAAACGGCCTAAAACCCCAACAATGCAAGCAGAACGACCTTTGAAAACATGATGAGCAATGGCTGTTTTTATCACAATGTTTTCGATAGTTCATGTATAGGGAGTTGTTTATGCACGTGGGAATATCGTTCACTGTACCGCCGAAAGGGATTTGGCCTGCAGAGGTGCGAAGACCATTTAAAACGTACCAACCCTTTCCCACATGTATATATTTTATACCACTTTCCATACTTATTTAGTCATGCAACAACTCGCTTCCAAGATCAAAATCCCTACAATGCAAACAAAACGACATTTTATAGCATGGCGGACAATTGCTCCTCTTGCCACAATATGTTCTGGTCTATTGCATAGCTGGGTTGATTCACCCAGGAATCACGAGTGTGTGAACTGACGGGGGTGGTATGACTGGAATGATGTTGAAAACGGCATTAAACACCCAATAATAGAAACAAGACGACCTCTGAAAGCCGGGCGGGCAATTGCTCCCTTTGTCACAGTGTGTTCAGTACTATTGAGTAGCTGGATTGAATCACCCAGGACGCATGCGTATGTGAACAGTGCGGGTGATTGGACATATATGATGTTGAAAACGGCGTAAAACACCCAACAATACAAACAAACGTGATTAGCAATGGCTCCTCTTTCCACACCGTGTTCAGTCCTAACGCATAGCTGGGTTGATTCACCCAGGTCCCGTGAGTTTGTGAACTGTGAGAGTGATTGGACATAAATGCTGTTGAAAACGGCCTATAAACCCCAACAATGCAATCACATTGACCTTTGAAAACATGATGAGCAATGCCTCCTTATACCACACTGTTTTCAGTCCTATCGCGTAGATGGGATGATTCACCCGGGAAGCATGGGTGTGTGAGCAGTGAGGGTTTTTTAACATAAATGCTGTTGAAAACGGCCTAAACAAAACCAAACAACGCAATCAAAACGACCTTTGAAAACATCATGAGCAATGGCTCCTTATACCACACTGTGTTCAGTCCTATCGCGTAGATGGGCTGATTCACCCAGGAAGCATGTGTTTGTGAGCAGTGAGGGCTATCTAATATAAATGCTGTTGAAAACATCATGAGCAATGGCTCCTTATACCACACTGTGTTCACTCCTATCGCGTAGATGGGCTGATTCACCCAGGAAGCATGTGTGTGTGTGAGCAGTGAGGGCTATCTAATATAAATGCTGTTGAAAACATGATGAGCAATGGCGCCTCTTACCACACTGTTTTCAGTCCTATTGCCTAGCTGGGTAGAATCACCCAGAAAACATGAGTAGGTGCACTGTGATGGCGATTGGGCATACACGCTGTTGAAAACGGCCTAAAACCCCAACAATGCAAGCAGAACGACCTTTGAAAACATGATGAGCAATGGCTGTTTTTATCACAATGTTTTCGATAGTTCATGTATAGGGAGTTGTTTATGCACGTGGGAATATCGTTCACTGTACCGCCGAAAGGGATTTGGCCTGCAGAGGTGCGAAGACCATTTAAAACGTACCAACCCTTTCCCACATGTATATATTTTATACCACTTTCCATACTTATTTAGTCATGCAACAACTCGCTTCCAAGATCAAAATCCCTACAATGCAAACAAAACGACATTTTATAGCATGGCGGACAATTGCTCCTCTTGCCACAATGTGTTCAGGTCTATTGCATAGCTGGGTTGATTCACCCAGGAATCACGAGTGTGTGAACTGACGGGGGTGGTATGACTGCAATGATGTTGAAAACGGCATTAAACACCCAACAATACAAACAAGACGACCTCTGAAAGCCGGGCGGGCAATTGCTCCCTTTGTCACAGTGTGTTCAGTACTATTGAGTAGCTGGATTGAATCACCCAGGACGCATGCGTATGTGAACAGTGCGGGTGATTGGACATATATGATGTTGAAAACGGCGTAAAACACCCAACAATACAAACAAACGTGATTAGCAATGGCTCACCTTTCCACACCGTGTTCAGTCCTAACGCATAGCTGGGTTGATTCACCCAGGTCCCGTGAGTTTGTGAACTGTGAGAGTGATTGGACATAAATGCTGTTGAAAACGGCCTATAAACCCCAACAATGCAATCACATTGACCTTTGAAAACATGATGAGCAATGCCTCCTTATACCACACTGTTTTCAGTCCTATCGCGTAGATGGGATGATTCACCCGGGAAGCATGGGTGTGTGAGCAGTGAGGGTTTTTTAACATAAATGCTGTTGAAAACGGCCTAAACAAAACCAAACAACGCAATCAAAACGACCTTTGAAAACATCATAAGCAATGGCTCCTTATACCACACTGTGTTCAGTCCTATCGCGTAGATGGGCTGATTCACCCAGGAAGCATGTGTTTGTGAGCAGTGAGGGCTATCTAATATAAATGCTGTTGAAAACATCATGAGCAATGGCTCCTTATACCACACTGTGTTCACTCCTATCGCGTAGATGGGCTGATTCACCCAGGAAGCATGTGTGTGTGTGAGCAGTGAGGGCTATCTAATATAAATGCTGTTGAAAACATGATGAGCAATGGCGCCTCTTACCACACTGTTTTCAGTCCTATTGCCTAGCTGGGTAGAATCACCCAGAAAACATGAGTAGGTGCACTGTGATGGCGATTGGGCATACACGCTGTTGAAAACGGCCTAAAACCCCAACAATGCAAGCAGAACGACCTTTGAAAACATGATGAGCAATGGCTGTTTTTATCACAATGTTTTCGATAGTTCATGTATAGGGAGTTGTTTATGCACGTGGGAATATCGTTCACTGTACCGCCGAAAGGGATTTGGCCTGCAGAGGTGCGAAGACCATTTAAAACGTACCAACCCTTTCCCACATGTATATATTTTATACCACTTTCCATACTTATTTAGTCATGCAACAACTCGCTTCCAAGATCAAAATCCCTACAATGCAAACAAAACGACATTTTATAGCATGGCGGACAATTGCTCCTCTTGCCACAATGTGTTCAGGTCTATTGCATAGCTGGGTTGATTCACCCAGGAATCACGAGTGTGTGAACTGACGGGGGTGGTATGACTGGAATGATGTTGAAAACGGCATTAAACACCCAACAATACAAACAAGACGACCTCTGAAAGCCGGGCGGGCAATTGCTCCCTTTGTCACAGTGTGTTCAGTACTATTGAGTAGCTGGATTGAATCACCCAGGACGCATGCGTATGTGAACAGTGCGGGTGATTGGACATATATGATGTTGAAAACGGCGTAAAACACCCAACAATACAAACAAACGTGATTAGCAATGGCTCCTCTTTCCACACCGTGTTCAGTCCTAACGCATAGCTGGGTTGATTCACCCAGGTCCCGTGAGTTTGTGAACTGTGAGAGTGATTGGACATAAATGCTGTTGAAAACGGCCTATAAACCCCAACAATGCAATCACATTGACCTTTGAAAACATGATGAGCAATGCCTCCTTATACCACACTGTTTTCAGTCCTATCGCGTAGATGGGATGATTCACCCGGGAAGCATGGGTGTGTGAGCAGTGAGGGTTTTTTAACATAAATGCTGTTGAAAACGGCCTAAACAAAACCAAACAACGCAATCAAAACGACCTTTGAAAACATCATGAGCAATGGCTCCTTATACCACACTGTGTTCAGTCCTATCGCGTAGATGGGCTGATTCACCCAGGAAGCATGTGTTTGTGAGCAGTGAGGGCTATCTAATATAAATGCTGTTGAAAACATCATGAGCAATGGCTCCTTATACCACACTGTGTTCACTCCTATCGCGTAGATGGGCTGATTCACCCAGGAAGCATGTGTGTGTGTGAGCAGTGAGGGCTATCTAATATAAATGCTGTTGAAAACATGATGAGCAATGGCGCCTCTTACCACACTGTTTTCAGTCCTATTGCCTAGCTGGGTAGAATCACCCAGAAAACATGAGTAGGTGCACTGTGATGGCGATTGGGCATACACGCTGTTGAAAACGGCCTAAAACCCCAACAATGCAAGCAGAACGACCTTTGAAAACATGATGAGCAATGGCTGTTTTTATCACAATGTTTTCGATAGTTCATGTATAGGGAGTTGTTTATGCACGTGGGAATATCGTTCACTGTACCGCCGAAAGGGATTTGGCCTGCAGAGGTGCGAAGACCATTTAAAACGTACCAACCCTTTCCCACATGTATATATTTTATACCACTTTCCATACTTATTTAGTCATGCAACAACTCGCTTCCAAGATCAAAATCCCTACAATGCAAACAAAACGACATTTTATAGCATGGCGGACAATTGCTCCTCTTGCCACAATGTGTTCAGGTCTATTGCATAGCTGGGTTGATTCACCCAGGAATCACGAGTGTGTGAACTGACGGGGGTGGTATGACTGGAATGATGTTGAAAACGGCATTAAACACCCAACAATACAAACAAGACGACCTCTGAAAGCCGGGCGGGCAATTGCTCCCTTTGTCACAGTGTGTTCAGTACTATTGAGTAGCTGGATTGAATCACCCAGGACGCATGCGTATGTGAACAGTGCGGGTGATTGGACATATATGATGTTGAAAACGGCGTAAAACACCCAACAATACAAACAAACGTGATTAGCAATGGCTCCTCTTTCCACACCGTGTTCAGTCCTAACGCATAGCTGGGTTGATTCACCCAGGTCCCGTGAGTTTGTGAACTGTGAGAGTGATTGGACATAAATGCTGTTGAAAACGGCCTATAAACCCCAACAATGCAATCACATTGACCTTTGAAAACATGATGAGCAATGCCTCCTTATACCACACTGTTTTCAGTCCTATCGCGTAGATGGGATGATTCACCCGGGAAGCATGGGTGTGTGAGCAGTGAGGGTTTTTTAACATAAATGCTGTTGAAAACGGCCTAAACAAAACCAAACAACGCAATCAAAACGACCTTTGAAAACATCATGAGCAATGGCTCCTTATACCACACTGTGTTCAGTCCTATCGCGTAGATGGGCTGATTCACCCAGGAAGCATGTGTTTGTGAGCAGTGAGGGCTATCTAATATAAATGCTGTTGAAAACATCATGAGCAATGGCTCCTTATACCACACTGTGTTCACTCCTATCGCGTATATGGGCTGATTCACCCAGGAAGCATGTGTGTGTGTGAGCAGTGAGGGCTATCTAATATAAATGCTGTTGAAAACATGATGAGCAATGGCGCCTCTTACCAAACTGTTTTCAGTCCTATTGCCTAGCTGGGTAGAATCACCCAGAAAACATGAGTAGGTGCACTGTGATGGCGATTGGGCATACACGCTGTTGAAAACGGCCTAAAACCCCAACAATGCAAGCAGAACGACCTTTGAAAACATGATGAGCAATGGCTGTTTTTATCACAATGTTTTCGATAGTTCATGTATAGGGAGTTGTTTATGCACGTGGGAATATCGTTCACTGTACCGCCGAAAGGGATTTGGCCTGCAGAGGTGCGAAGACCATTTAAAACGTACCAACCCTTTCCCACATGTATATATTTTATACCACTTTCCATACTTATTTAGTCATGCAACAACTCGCTTCCAAGATCAAAATCCCTACAATGCAAACAAAACGACATTTTATAGCATGGCGGACAATTGCTCCTCTTGCCACAATATGTTCTGGTCTATTGCATAGCTGGGTTGATTCACCCAGGAATCACGAGTGTGTGAACTGACGGGGGTGGTATGACTGGAATGATGTTGAAAACGGCATTAAACACCCAATAATAGAAACAAGACGACCTCTGAAAGCCGGGCGGGCAATTGCTCCCTTTGTCACAGTGTGTTCAGTACTATTGAGTAGCTGGATTGAATCACCCAGGACGCATGCGTATGTGAACAGTGCGGGTGATTGGACATATATGATGTTGAAAACGGCGTAAAACACCCAACAATACAAACAAACGTGATTAGCAATGGCTCCTCTTTCCACACCGTGTTCAGTCCTAACGCATAGCTGGGTTGATTCACCCAGGTCCCGTGAGTTTGTGAACTGTGAGAGTGATTGGACATAAATGCTGTTGAAAACGGCCTATAAACCCCAACAATGCAATCACATTGACCTTTGAAAACATGATGAGCAATGCCTCCTTATACCACACTGTTTTCAGTCCTATCGCGTAGATGGGATGATTCACCCGGGAAGCATGGGTGTGTGAGCAGTGAGGGTTTTTTAACATAAATGCTGTTGAAAACGGCCTAAACAAAACCAAACAACGCAATCAAAACGACCTTTGAAAACATCATGAGCAATGGCTCCTTATACCACACTGTGTTCAGTCCTATCGCGTAGATGGGCTGATTCACCCAGGAAGCATGTGTTTGTGAGCAGTGAGGGCTATCTAATATAAATGCTGTTGAAAACATCATGAGCAATGGCTCCTTATACCACACTGTGTTCACTCCTATCGCGTAGATGGGCTGATTCACCCAGGAAGCATGTGTGTGTGTGAGCAGTGAGGGCTATCTAATATAAATGCTGTTGAAAACATGATGAGCAATGGCGCCTCTTACCACACTGTTTTCAGTCCTATTGCCTAGCTGGGTAGAATCACCCAGAAAACATGAGTAGGTGCACTGTGATGGCGATTGGGCATACACGCTGTTGAAAACGGCCTAAAACCCCAACAATGCAAGCAGAACGACCTTTGAAAACATGATGAGCAATGGCTGTTTTTATCACAATGTTTTCGATAGTTCATGTATAGGGAGTTGTTTATGCACGTGGGAATATCGTTCACTGTACCGCCGAAAGGGATTTGGCCTGCAGAGGTGCGAAGACCATTTAAAACGTACCAACCCTTTCCCACATGTATATATTTTATACCACTTTCCATACTTATTTAGTCATGCAACAACTCGCTTCCAAGATCAAAATCCCTACAATGCAAACAAAACGACATTTTATAGCATGGCGGACAATTGCTCCTCTTGCCACAATGTGTTCAGGTCTATTGCATAGCTGGGTTGATTCACCCAGGAATCACGAGTGTGTGAACTGACGGGGGTGGTATGACTGGAATGATGTTGAAAACGGCATTAAACACCCAACAATACAAACAAGACGACCTCTGAAAGCCGGGCGGGCAATTGCTCCCTTTGTCACAGTGTGTTCAGTACTATTGAGTAGCTGGATTGAATCACCCAGGACGCATGCGTATGTGAACAGTGCGGGTGATTGGACATATATGATGTTGAAAACGGCGTAAAACACCCAACAATACAAACAAACGTGATTAGCACTGGCTCCTCTTTCCACACCGTGTTCAGTCCTAACGCATAGCTGGGTTGATTCACCCAGGTCCCGTGAGTTTGTGAACTGTGAGAGTGATTGGACATAAATGCTGTTGAAAACGGCCTATAAACCCCAACAATGCAATCACATTGACCTTTGAAAACATGATGAGCAATGCCTCCTTATACCACACTGTTTTCAGTCCTATCGCGTAGATGGGATGATTCACCCGGGAAGCATGGGTGTGTGAGCAGTGAGGGTTTTTTAACATAAATGCTGTTGAAAACGGCCTAAACAAAACCAAACAACGCAATCAAAACGACCTTTGAAAACATCATGAGCAATGGCTCCTTATACCACACTGTGTTCAGTCCTATCGCGTAGATGGGCTGATTCACCCAGGAAGCATGTGTTTGTGAGCAGTGAGGGCTATCTAATATAAATGCTGTTGAAAACATCATGAGCAATGGCTCCTTATACCACACTGTGTTCACTCCTATCGCGTAGATGGGCTGATTCACCCAGGAAGCATGTGTGTGTGTGAGCAGTGAGGGCTATCTAATATAAATGCTGTTGAAAACATGATGAGCAATGGCGCCTCTTACCACACTGTTTTCAGTCCTATTGCCTAGCTGGGTAGAATCACCCAGAAAACATGAGTAGGTGCACTGTGATGGCGATTGGGCATACACGCTGTTGAAAACGGCCTAAAACCCCAACAATGCAAGCAGAACGACCTTTGAAAACATGATGAGCAATGGCTGTTTTTATCACAATGTTTTCGATAGTTCATGTATAGGGAGTTGTTTATGCACGTGGGAATATCGTTCACTGTACCGCCGAAAGGGATTTGGCCTGCAGAGGTGCGAAGACCATTTAAAACGTACCAACCCTTTCCCACATGTATATATTTTATACCACTTTCCATACTTATTTAGTCATGCAACAACTCGCTTCCAAGATCAAAATCCCTACAATGCAAACAAAACGACATTTTATAGCATGGCGGACAATTGCTCCTCTTGCCACAATGTGTTCAGGTCTATTGCATAGCTGGGTTGATTCACCCAGGAATCACGAGTGTGTGAACTGACGGGGGTGGTATGACTGGAATGATGTTGAAAACGGCATTAAACACCCAACAATACAAACAAGACGACCTCTGAAAGCCGGGCGGGCAATTGCTCCCTTTGTCACAGTGTGTTCAGTACTATTGAGTAGCTGGATTGAATCACCCAGGACGCATGCGTATGTGAACAGTGCGGGTGATTGGACATATATGATGTTGAAAACGGCGTAAAACACCCAACAATACAAACAAACGTGATTAGCACTGGCTCCTCTTTCCACACCGTGTTCAGTCCTAACGCATAGCTGGGTTGATTCACCCAGGTCCCGTGAGTTTGTGAACTGTGAGAGTGATTGGACATAAATGCTGTTGAAAACGGCCTATAAACCCCAACAATGCAATCACATTGACCTTTGAAAACATGATGAGCAATGCCTCCTTATACCACACTGTTTTCAGTCCTATCGCGTAGATGGGATGATTCACCCGGGAAGCATGGGTGTGTGAGCAGTGAGGGTTTTTTAACATAAATGCTGTTGAAAACGGCCTAAACAAAACCAAACAACGCAATCAAAACGACCTTTGAAAACATCATGAGCAATGGCTCCTTATACCACACTGTGTTCAGTCCTATCGCGTAGATGGGCTGATTCACCCAGGAAGCATGTGTTTGTGAGCAGTGAGGGCTATCTAATATAAATGCTGTTGAAAACATCATGAGCAATGGCTCCTTATACCACACTGTGTTCACTCCTATCGCGTAGATGGGCTGATTCACCCAGGAAGCATGTGTGTGTGTGAGCAGTGAGGGCTATCTAATATAAATGCTGTTGAAAACATGATGAGCAATGGCGCCTCTTACCACACTGTTTTCAGTCCTATTGCCTAGCTGGGTAGAATCACCCAGAAAACATGAGTAGGTGCACTGTGATGGCGATTGGGCATACACGCTGTTGAAAACGGCCTAAAACCCCAACAATGCAAGCAGAACGACCTTTGAAAACATGATGAGCAATGGCTGTTTTTATCACAATGTTTTCGATAGTTCATGTATAGGGAGTTGTTTATGCACGTGGGAATATCGTTCACTGTACCGCCGAAAGGGATTTGGCCTGCAGAGGTGCGAAGACCATTTAAAACGTACCAACCCTTTCCCACATGTATATATTTTATACCACTTTCCATACTTATTTAGTCATGCAACAACTCGCTTCCAAGATCAAAATCCCTACAATGCAAACAAAACGACATTTTATAGCATGGCGGACAATTGCTCCTCTTGCCACAATGTGTTCAGGTCTATTGCATAGCTGGGTTGATTCACCCAGGAATCACGAGTGTGTGAACTGACGGGGGTGGTATGACTGGAATGATGTTGAAAACGGCATTAAACACCCAACAATACAAACAAGACGACCTCTGAAAGCCGGGCGGGCAATTGCTCCCTTTGTCACAGTGTGTTCAGTACTATTGAGTAGCTGGATTGAATCACCCAGGACGCATGCGTATGTGAACAGTGCGGGTGATTGGACATATATGATGTTGAAAACGGCGTAAAACACCCAACAATACAAACAAACGTGATTAGCACTGGCTCCTCTTTCCACACCGTGTTCAGTCCTAACGCATAGCTGGGTTGATTCACCCAGGTCCCGTGAGTTTGTGAACTGTGAGAGTGATTGGACATAAATGCTGTTGAAAACGGCCTATAAACCCCAACAATGCAATCACATTGACCTTTGAAAACATGATGAGCAATGCCTCCTTATACCACACTGTTTTCAGTCCTATCGCGTAGATGGGATGATTCACCCGGGAAGCATGGGTGTGTGAGCAGTGAGGGTTTTTTAACATAAATGCTGTTGAAAACGGCCTAAACAAAACCAAACAACGCAATCAAAACGACCTTTGAAAACATCATGAGCAATGGCTCCTTATACCACACTGTGTTCAGTCCTATCGCGTAGATGGGCTGATTCACCCAGGAAGCATGTGTTTGTGAGCAGTGAGGGCTATCTAATATAAATGCTGTTGAAAACATCATGAGCAATGGCTCCTTATACCACACTGTGTTCACTCCTATCGCGTAGATGGGCTGATTCACCCAGGAAGCATGTGTGTGTGTGAGCAGTGAGGGCTATCTAATATAAATGCTGTTGAAAACATGATGAGCAATGGCGCCTCTTACCACACTGTTTTCAGTCCTATTGCCTAGCTGGGTAGAATCACCCAGAAAACATGAGTAGGTGCACTGTGATGGCGATTGGGCATACACGCTGTTGAAAACGGCCTAAAACCCCAACAATGCAAGCAGAACGACCTTTGAAAACATGATGAGCAATGGCTGTTTTTATCACAATGTTTTCGATAGTTCATGTATAGGGAGTTGTTTATGCACGTGGGAATATCGTTCACTGTACCGCCGAAAGGGATTTGGCCTGCAGAGGTGCGAAGACCATTTAAAACGTACCAACCCTTTCCCACATGTATATATTTTATACCACTTTCCATACTTATTTAGTCATGCAACAACTCGCTTCCAAGATCAAAATCCCTACAATGCAAACAAAACGACATTTTATAGCATGGCGGACAATTGCTCCTCTTGCCACAATGTGTTCAGGTCTATTGCATAGCTGGGTTGATTCACCCAGGAATCACGAGTGTGTGAACTGACGGGGGTGGTATGACTGGAATGATGTTGAAAACGGCATTAAACACCCAACAATACAAACAAGACGACCTCTGAAAGCCGGGCGGGCAATTGCTCCCTTTGTCACAGTGTGTTCAGTACTATTGAGTAGCTGGATTGAATCACCCAGGACGCATGCGTATGTGAACAGTGCGGGTGATTGGACATATATGATGTTGAAAACGGCGTAAAACACCCAACAATACAAACAAACGTGATTAGCACTGGCTCCTCTTTCCACACCGTGTTCAGTCCTAACGCATAGCTGGGTTGATTCACCCAGGTCCCGTGAGTTTGTGAACTGTGAGAGTGATTGGACATAAATGCTGTTGAAAACGGCCTATAAACCCCAACAATGCAATCACATTGACCTTTGAAAACATGATGAGCAATGCCTCCTTATACCACACTGTTTTCAGTCCTATCGCGTAGATGGGATGATTCACCCGGGAAGCATGGGTGTGTGAGCAGTGAGGGTTTTTTAACATAAATGCTGTTGAAAACGGCCTAAACAAAACCAAACAACGCAATCAAAACGACCTTTGAAAACATCATGAGCAATGGCTCCTTATACCACACTGTGTTCAGTCCTATCGCGTAGATGGGCTGATTCACCCAGGAAGCATGTGTTTGTGAGCAGTGAGGGCTATCTAATATAAATGCTGTTGAAAACATCATGAGCAATGGCTCCTTATACCACACTGTGTTCACTCCTATCGCGTAGATGGGCTGATTCACCCAGGAAGCATGTGTGTGTGTGAGCAGTGAGGGCTATCTAATATAAATGCTGTTGAAAACATGATGAGCAATGGCGCCTCTTACCACACTGTTTTCAGTCCTATTGCCTAGCTGGGTAGAATCACCCAGAAAACATGAGTAGGTGCACTGTGATGGCGATTGGGCATACACGCTGTTGAAAACGGCCTAAAACCCCAACAATGCAAGCAGAACGACCTTTGAAAACATGATGAGCAATGGCTGTTTTTATCACAATGTTTTCGATAGTTCATGTATAGGGAGTTGTTTATGCACGTGGGAATATCGTTCACTGTACCGCCGAAAGGGATTTGGCCTGCAGAGGTGCGAAGACCATTTAAAACGTACCAACCCTTTCCCACATGTATATATTTTATACCACTTTCCATACTTATTTAGTCATGCAACAACTCGCTTCCAAGATCAAAATCCCTACAATGCAAACAAAACGACATTTTATAGCATGGCGGACAATTGCTCCTCTTGCCACAATGTGTTCAGGTCTATTGCATAGCTGGGTTGATTCACCCAGGAATCACGAGTGTGTGAACTGACGGGGGTGGTATGACTGGAATGATGTTGAAAACGGCATTAAACACCCAACAATACAAACAAGACGACCTCTGAAAGCCGGGCGGGCAATTGCTCCCTTTGTCACAGTGTGTTCAGTACTATTGAGTAGCTGGATTGAATCACCCAGGACGCATGCGTATGTGAACAGTGCGGGTGATTGGACATATATGATGTTGAAAACGGCGTAAAACACCCAACAATACAAACAAACGTGATTAGCACTGGCTCCTCTTTCCACACCGTGTTCAGTCCTAACGCATAGCTGGGTTGATTCACCCAGGTCCCGTGAGTTTGTGAACTGTGAGAGTGATTGGACATAAATGCTGTTGAAAACGGCCTATAAACCCCAACAATGCAATCACATTGACCTTTGAAAACATGATGAGCAATGCCTCCTTATACCACACTGTTTTCAGTCCTATCGCGTAGATGGGATGATTCACCCGGGAAGCATGGGTGTGTGAGCAGTGAGGGTTTTTTAACATAAATGCTGTTGAAAACGGCCTAAACAAAACCAAACAACGCAATCAAAACGACCTTTGAAAACATCATGAGCAATGGCTCCTTATACCACACTGTGTTCAGTCCTATCGCGTAGATGGGCTGATTCACCCAGGAAGCATGTGTTTGTGAGCAGTGAGGGCTATCTAATATAAATGCTGTTGAAAACATCATGAGCAATGGCTCCTTATACCACACTGTGTTCACTCCTATCGCGTAGATGGGCTGATTCACCCAGGAAGCATGTGTGTGTGTGAGCAGTGAGGGCTATCTAATATAAATGCTGTTGAAAACATGATGAGCAATGGCGCCTCTTACCACACTGTTTTCAGTCCTATTGCCTAGCTGGGTAGAATCACCCAGAAAACATGAGTAGGTGCACTGTGATGGCGATTGGGCATACACGCTGTTGAAAACGGCCTAAAACCCCAACAATGCAAGCAGAACGACCTTTGAAAACATGATGAGCAATGGCTGTTTTTATCACAATGTTTTCGATAGTTCATGTATAGGGAGTTGTTTATGCACGTGGGAATATCGTTCACTGTACCGCCGAAAGGGATTTGGCCTGCAGAGGTGCGAAGACCATTTAAAACGTACCAACCCTTTCCCACATGTATATATTTTATACCACTTTCCATACTTATTTAGTCATGCAACAACTCGCTTCCAAGATCAAAATCCCTACAATGCAAACAAAACGACATTTTATAGCATGGCGGACAATTGCTCCTCTTGCCACAATGTGTTCAGGTCTATTGCATAGCTGGGTTGATTCACCCAGGAATCACGAGTGTGTGAACTGACGGGGGTGGTATGACTGGAATGATGTTGAAAACGGCATTAAACACCCAACAATACAAACAAGACGACCTCTGAAAGCCGGGCGGGCAATTGCTCCCTTTGTCACAGTGTGTTCAGTACTATTGAGTAGCTGGATTGAATCACCCAGGACGCATGCGTATGTGAACAGTGCGGGTGATTGGACATATATGATGTTGAAAACGGCGTAAAACACCCAACAATACAAACAAACGTGATTAGCACTGGCTCCTCTTTCCACACCGTGTTCAGTCCTAACGCATAGCTGGGTTGATTCACCCAGGTCCCGTGAGTTTGTGAACTGTGAGAGTGATTGGACATAAATGCTGTTGAAAACGGCCTATAAACCCCAACAATGCAATCACATTGACCTTTGAAAACATGATGAGCAATGCCTCCTTATACCACACTGTTTTCAGTCCTATCGCGTAGATGGGATGATTCACCCGGGAAGCATGGGTGTGTGAGCAGTGAGGGTTTTTTAACATAAATGCTGTTGAAAACGGCCTAAACAAAACCAAACAACGCAATCAAAACGACCTTTGAAAACATCATGAGCAATGGCTCCTTATACCACACTGTGTTCAGTCCTATCGCGTAGATGGGCTGATTCACCCAGGAAGCATGTGTTTGTGAGCAGTGAGGGCTATCTAATATAAATGCTGTTGAAAACATCATGAGCAATGGCTCCTTATACCACACTGTGTTCACTCCTATCGCGTAGATGGGCTGATTCACCCAGGAAGCATGTGTGTGTGTGAGCAGTGAGGGCTATCTAATATAAATGCTGTTGAAAACATGATGAGCAATGGCGCCTCTTACCACACTGTTTTCAGTCCTATTGCCTAGCTGGGTAGAATCACCCAGAAAACATGAGTAGGTGCACTGTGATGGCGATTGGGCATACACGCTGTTGAAAACGGCCTAAAACCCCAACAATGCAAGCAGAACGACCTTTGAAAACATGATGAGCAATGGCTGTTTTTATCACAATGTTTTCGATAGTTCATGTATAGGGAGTTGTTTATGCACGTGGGAATATCGTTCACTGTACCGCCGAAAGGGATTTGGCCTGCAGAGGTGCGAAGACCATTTAAAACGTACCAACCCTTTCCCACATGTATATATTTTATACCACTTTCCATACTTATTTAGTCATGCAACAACTCGCTTCCAAGATCAAAATCCCTACAATGCAAACAAAACGACATTTTATAGCATGGCGGACAATTGCTCCTCTTGCCACAATGTGTTCAGGTCTATTGCATAGCTGGGTTGATTCACCCAGGAATCACGAGTGTGTGAACTGACGGGGGTGGTATGACTGGAATGATGTTGAAAACGGCATTAAACACCCAACAATACAAACAAGACGACCTCTGAAAGCCGGGCGGGCAATTGCTCCCTTTGTCACAGTGTGTTCAGTACTATTGAGTAGCTGGATTGAATCACCCAGGACGCATGCGTATGTGAACAGTGCGGGTGATTGGACATATATGATGTTGAAAACGGCGTAAAACACCCAACAATACAAACAAACGTGATTAGCACTGGCTCCTCTTTCCACACCGTGTTCAGTCCTAACGCATAGCTGGGTTGATTCACCCAGGTCCCGTGAGTTTGTGAACTGTGAGAGTGATTGGACATAAATGCTGTTGAAAACGGCCTATAAACCCCAACAATGCAATCACATTGACCTTTGAAAACATGATGAGCAATGCCTCCTTATACCACACTGTTTTCAGTCCTATCGCGTAGATGGGATGATTCACCCGGGAAGCATGGGTGTGTGAGCAGTGAGGGTTTTTTAACATAAATGCTGTTGAAAACGGCCTAAACAAAACCAAACAACGCAATCAAAACGACCTTTGAAAACATCATGAGCAATGGCTCCTTATACCACACTGTGTTCAGTCCTATCGCGTAGATGGGCTGATTCACCCAGGAAGCATGTGTTTGTGAGCAGTGAGGGCTATCTAATATAAATGCTGTTGAAAACATCATGAGCAATGGCTCCTTATACCACACTGTGTTCACTCCTATCGCGTAGATGGGCTGATTCACCCAGGAAGCATGTGTGTGTGTGAGCAGTGAGGGCTATCTAATATAAATGCTGTTGAAAACATGATGAGCAATGGCGCCTCTTACCACACTGTTTTCAGTCCTATTGCCTAGCTGGGTAGAATCACCCAGAAAACATGAGTAGGTGCACTGTGATGGCGATTGGGCATACACGCTGTTGAAAACGGCCTAAAACCCCAACAATGCAAGCAGAACGACCTTTGAAAACATGATGAGCAATGGCTGTTTTTATCACAATGTTTTCGATAGTTCATGTATAGGGAGTTGTTTATGCACGTGGGAATATCGTTCACTGTACCGCCGAAAGGGATTTGGCCTGCAGAGGTGCGAAGACCATTTAAAACGTACCAACCCTTTCCCACATGTATATATTTTATACCACTTTCCATACTTATTTAGTCATGCAACAACTCGCTTCCAAGATCAAAATCCCTACAATGCAAACAAAACGACATTTTATAGCATGGCGGACAATTGCTCCTCTTGCCACAATGTGTTCAGGTCTATTGCATAGCTGGGTTGATTCACCCAGGAATCACGAGTGTGTGAACTGACGGGGGTGGTATGACTGGAATGATGTTGAAAACGGCATTAAACACCCAACAATACAAACAAGACGACCTCTGAAAGCCGGGCGGGCAATTGCTCCCTTTGTCACAGTGTGTTCAGTACTATTGAGTAGCTGGATTGAATCACCCAGGACGCATGCGTATGTGAACAGTGCGGGTGATTGGACATATATGATGTTGAAAACGGCGTAAAACACCCAACAATACAAACAAACGTGATTAGCACTGGCTCCTCTTTCCACACCGTGTTCAGTCCTAACGCATAGCTGGGTTGATTCACCCAGGTCCCGTGAGTTTGTGAACTGTGAGAGTGATTGGACATAAATGCTGTTGAAAACGGCCTATAAACCCCAACAATGCAATCACATTGACCTTTGAAAACATGATGAGCAATGCCTCCTTATACCACACTGTTTTCAGTCCTATCGCGTAGATGGGATGATTCACCCGGGAAGCATGGGTGTGTGAGCAGTGAGGGTTTTTTAACATAAATGCTGTTGAAAACGGCCTAAACAAAACCAAACAACGCAATCAAAACGACCTTTGAAAACATCATGAGCAATGGCTCCTTATACCACACTGTGTTCAGTCCTATCGCGTAGATGGGCTGATTCACCCAGGAAGCATGTGTTTGTGAGCAGTGAGGGCTATCTAATATAAATGCTGTTGAAAACATCATGAGCAATGGCTCCTTATACCACACTGTGTTCACTCCTATCGCGTAGATGGGCTGATTCACCCAGGAAGCATGTGTGTGTGTGAGCAGTGAGGGCTATCTAATATAAATGCTGTTGAAAACATGATGAGCAATGGCGCCTCTTACCACACTGTTTTCAGTCCTATTGCCTAGCTGGGTAGAATCACCCAGAAAACATGAGTAGGTGCACTGTGATGGCGATTGGGCATACACGCTGTTGAAAACGGCCTAAAACCCCAACAATGCAAGCAGAACGACCTTTGAAAACATGATGAGCAATGGCTGTTTTTATCACAATGTTTTCGATAGTTCATGTATAGGGAGTTGTTTATGCACGTGGGAATATCGTTCACTGTACCGCCGAAAGGGATTTGGCCTGCAGAGGTGCGAAGACCATTTAAAACGTACCAACCCTTTCCCACATGTATATATTTTATACCACTTTCCATACTTATTTAGTCATGCAACAACTCGCTTCCAAGATCAAAATCCCTACAATGCAAACAAAACGACATTTTATAGCATGGCGGACAATTGCTCCTCTTGCCACAATGTGTTCAGGTCTATTGCATAGCTGGGTTGATTCACCCAGGAATCACGAGTGTGTGAACTGACGGGGGTGGTATGACTGGAATGATGTTGAAAACGGCATTAAACACCCAACAATACAAACAAGACGACCTCTGAAAGCCGGGCGGGCAATTGCTCCCTTTGTCACAGTGTGTTCAGTACTATTGAGTAGCTGGATTGAATCACCCAGGACGCATGCGTATGTGAACAGTGCGGGTGATTGGACATATATGATGTTGAAAACGGCGTAAAACACCCAACAATACAAACAAACGTGATTAGCACTGGCTCCTCTTTCCACACCGTGTTCAGTCCTAACGCATAGCTGGGTTGATTCACCCAGGTCCCGTGAGTTTGTGAACTGTGAGAGTGATTGGACATAAATGCTGTTGAAAACGGCCTATAAACCCCAACAATGCAATCACATTGACCTTTGAAAACATGATGAGCAATGCCTCCTTATACCACACTGTTTTCAGTCCTATCGCGTAGATGGGATGATTCACCCGGGAAGCATGGGTGTGTGAGCAGTGAGGGTTTTTTAACATAAATGCTGTTGAAAACGGCCTAAACAAAACCAAACAACGCAATCAAAACGACCTTTGAAAACATCATGAGCAATGGCTCCTTATACCACACTGTGTTCAGTCCTATCGCGTAGATGGGCTGATTCACCCAGGAAGCATGTGTTTGTGAGCAGTGAGGGCTATCTAATATAAATGCTGTTGAAAACATCATGAGCAATGGCTCCTTATACCACACTGTGTTCACTCCTATCGCGTAGATGGGCTGATTCACCCAGGAAGCATGTGTGTGTGTGAGCAGTGAGGGCTATCTAATATAAATGCTGTTGAAAACATGATGAGCAATGGCGCCTCTTACCACACTGTTTTCAGTCCTATTGCCTAGCTGGGTAGAATCACCCAGAAAACATGAGTAGGTGCACTGTGATGGCGATTGGGCATACACGCTGTTGAAAACGGCCTAAAACCCCAACAATGCAAGCAGAACGACCTTTGAAAACATGATGAGCAATGGCTGTTTTTATCACAATGTTTTCGATAGTTCATGTATAGGGAGTTGTTTATGCACGTGGGAATATCGTTCACTGTACCGCCGAAAGGGATTTGGCCTGCAGAGGTGCGAAGACCATTTAAAACGTACCAACCCTTTCCCACATGTATATATTTTATACCACTTTCCATACTTATTTAGTCATGCAACAACTCGCTTCCAAGATCAAAATCCCTACAATGCAAACAAAACGACATTTTATAGCATGGCGGACAATTGCTCCTCTTGCCACAATGTGTTCAGGTCTATTGCATAGCTGGGTTGATTCACCCAGGAATCACGAGTGTGTGAACTGACGGGGGTGGTATGACTGGAATGATGTTGAAAACGGCATTAAACACCCAACAATACAAACAAGACGACCTCTGAAAGCCGGGCGGGCAATTGCTCCCTTTGTCACAGTGTGTTCAGTACTATTGAGTAGCTGGATTGAATCACCCAGGACGCATGCGTATGTGAACAGTGCGGGTGATTGGACATATATGATGTTGAAAACGGCGTAAAACACCCAACAATACAAACAAACGTGATTAGCACTGGCTCCTCTTTCCACACCGTGTTCAGTCCTAACGCATAGCTGGGTTGATTCACCCAGGTCCCGTGAGTTTGTGAACTGTGAGAGTGATTGGACATAAATGCTGTTGAAAACGGCCTATAAACCCCAACAATGCAATCACATTGACCTTTGAAAACATGATGAGCAATGCCTCCTTATACCACACTGTTTTCAGTCCTATCGCGTAGATGGGATGATTCACCCGGGAAGCATGGGTGTGTGAGCAGTGAGGGTTTTTTAACATAAATGCTGTTGAAAACGGCCTAAACAAAACCAAACAACGCAATCAAAACGACCTTTGAAAACATCATGAGCAATGGCTCCTTATACCACACTGTGTTCAGTCCTATCGCGTAGATGGGCTGATTCACCCAGGAAGCATGTGTTTGTGAGCAGTGAGGGCTATCTAATATAAATGCTGTTGAAAACATCATGAGCAATGGCTCCTTATACCACACTGTGTTCACTCCTATCGCGTAGATGGGCTGATTCACCCAGGAAGCATGTGTGTGTGTGAGCAGTGAGGGCTATCTAATATAAATGCTGTTGAAAACATGATGAGCAATGGCGCCTCTTACCACACTGTTTTCAGTCCTATTGCCTAGCTGGGTAGAATCACCCAGAAAACATGAGTAGGTGCACTGTGATGGCGATTGGGCATACACGCTGTTGAAAACGGCCTAAAACCCCAACAATGCAAGCAGAACGACCTTTGAAAACATGATGAGCAATGGCTGTTTTTATCACAATGTTTTCGATAGTTCATGTATAGGGAGTTGTTTATGCACGTGGGAATATCGTTCACTGTACCGCCGAAAGGGATTTGGCCTGCAGAGGTGCGAAGACCATTTAAAACGTACCAACCCTTTCCCACATGTATATATTTTATACCACTTTCCATACTTATTTAGTCATGCAACAACTCGCTTCCAAGATCAAAATCCCTACAATGCAAACAAAACGACATTTTATAGCATGGCGGACAATTGCTCCTCTTGCCACAATGTGTTCAGGTCTATTGCATAGCTGGGTTGATTCACCCAGGAATCACGAGTGTGTGAACTGACGGGGGTGGTATGACTGGAATGATGTTGAAAACGGCATTAAACACCCAACAATACAAACAAGACGACCTCTGAAAGCCGGGCGGGCAATTGCTCCCTTTGTCACAGTGTGTTCAGTACTATTGAGTAGCTGGATTGAATCACCCAGGACGCATGCGTATGTGAACAGTGCGGGTGATTGGACATATATGATGTTGAAAACGGCGTAAAACACCCAACAATACAAACAAACGTGATTAGCACTGGCTCCTCTTTCCACACCGTGTTCAGTCCTAACGCATAGCTGGGTTGATTCACCCAGGTCCCGTGAGTTTGTGAACTGTGAGAGTGATTGGACATAAATGCTGTTGAAAACGGCCTATAAACCCCAACAATGCAATCACATTGACCTTTGAAAACATGATGAGCAATGCCTCCTTATACCACACTGTTTTCAGTCCTATCGCGTAGATGGGATGATTCACCCGGGAAGCATGGGTGTGTGAGCAGTGAGGGTTTTTTAACATAAATGCTGTTGAAAACGGCCTAAACAAAACCAAACAACGCAATCAAAACGACCTTTGAAAACATCATGAGCAATGGCTCCTTATACCACACTGTGTTCAGTCCTATCGCGTAGATGGGCTGATTCACCCAGGAAGCATGTGTTTGTGAGCAGTGAGGGCTATCTAATATAAATGCTGTTGAAAACATCATGAGCAATGGCTCCTTATACCACACTGTGTTCACTCCTATCGCGTAGATGGGCTGATTCACCCAGGAAGCATGTGTGTGTGTGAGCAGTGAGGGCTATCTAATATAAATGCTGTTGAAAACATGATGAGCAATGGCGCCTCTTACCACACTGTTTTCAGTCCTATTGCCTAGCTGGGTAGAATCACCCAGAAAACATGAGTAGGTGCACTGTGATGGCGATTGGGCATACACGCTGTTGAAAACGGCCTAAAACCCCAACAATGCAAGCAGAACGACCTTTGAAAACATGATGAGCAATGGCTGTTTTTATCACAATGTTTTCGATAGTTCATGTATAGGGAGTTGTTTATGCACGTGGGAATATCGTTCACTGTACCGCCGAAAGGGATTTGGCCTGCAGACAGAGGATTAGCATTAAACAAATTGTCATCGTCTGATACGTTTCTTCTGCCCATGTATAATGTAAATCTTTTCAAGATGAACCATATATGAATAAAGCTTATATTCTTTTTTGTTCTGTTCTCACACATAGATATGACGGAAACATTGTGGAAAGTGACACGAAACATCCTTGAGAAGAAACACGCCAAACTGTGGTGTTTTGGAAAGTAGCATAAAACATAACGTGCCAGTATCATCTGCATGGCCCTAAAGACAATAAACTAAAATATATATATAAACATTCATTTAGGAGAAAGTACACCAGTGTGATACCCAAATGGATCGGAAATATTCAACTTTTGTTCCGCATCGCAAACGTTTAAAAGTAGGCCGATCCTAGGTTGTTTTGACATTTGCTGGTAGAAGAAACTCTCCTCTATCCAACCATACCATCGGTTTGGCTTAGATCACTATATTCAAGAAAAAGACCAGGGCCCATTCGCATATCTTGCCATACCGGTCTCACACGAGTACTAATTAACTTAAGTGTAAATCAAATCGCGTTCAAAGCCCCCTTGCAACTCTTCATATAAACTTCAATGTCAAATATACAATGTCGGTTGTCTCTCTCGTCTTCCATATCCTGCGTACCATTCCATTTATCCACCCCCTACATAAATACACATATACATATATAAAGTGTTCATACAAATTGTGACTACGTACAATCTGTGTAATATTATCTAAACATTTATTTCATTTCCCCTATCATTTTTAATATAGAAACTAGTTTTTGTTAAAAGTTGATAATATGTTAATAGGCAAAGCCTAGGTCGTGTGAAGCAATAACAATTAATTAAGCAGTGTCAGTCCCCCAACCAGTAACAAACTTATAGGCAAATTGTAGAAAGTTACAAAAAGGAATTTGAAAAAGATATTGAAAAAAAAAAAATTTATCATGCATTTAAGTTTAATTTGTACATATCTGTTTTATTTTTTATTAGGTCAGGGGCCTAACAGACTGTAAATGTCCAAGGATGTTGATGGAAAACACTGAAGGCATTGAAGAATGTTCCGATTTATTTTTACAAATGCCAGTTATTTGTAAACTAGTAATAAATATAATTGGAAACTGACTCTTAGTCTTACCATGGTTGATTGAATGACTTGAGCTTAACATTATTTTCAATGGTATTTCAGTTTATCTAACATTTTCCCCTGGCTTTGACTAAAATACTCCACACAACAATCTTCCAGGCCAAGCCTAAGAAGAATTAAGAAAGAATCAAACGATGAAACGTAAATACATCTTTTGATTTCTCACCTCTAGATGAATGGCAAATGGCTACCTTTGCATGATCTGGCTGAATGTATAATCTTAAGACGAGAACAATATGCATACAGACTGAGAAAATAGTTTCAAAAGTCCCAATTTTAAATATAATGATGTATGTTGAAAGGGTAAAGTTTAGCCCCTTGCCTTATGTAAATTACTTGATGTCTGTGACTAATCTGAATACATTGTCGGAATGGTGTAATTGATCCAAAATGAACACAATCTTCCTATTCAACAACATTTTCACTTTGAACCCCTATCTCCTTTTCTGGTTTTTAATTTGTAAAACATGAAACAGCATCAGGTTATTTGTTAATAAGTACCAAAGTTAGTGTCAACAACTGATTATGTATACATGTATATGAAATAAGTCGTTTGAAAAAAATGGATAGTGAAAGATCTGATCAGACCTTAAACATGTACAGATTCTCAGAGTTATCAATGTTGATAACTGTTCCTTTTTTTTTAATTGTGATTGCTCAGTTATAAAAGCTTTTGAAAGGGGTACAGGGAGTGAAATATTTTCACTAGAAGCCTTGATAAAATATGTAATAAGTGTTTAAGTAAGACATTACTTCCCACAACATAATTTGTTCATGTATAATTTGTTAAGTTTAGCTGCTTCTTTCAAAACATGTACCTGCTGAGATTTGAATCTAGTTAGACCACGTGTCTGTCACTGTTACCATTAAACTACAGTATAGGTCTTTACTTTGAGCAGCAGTTTGAAAATATTTGTAATTTTATTACCAGTAAAGTATAAGAATGTTTTTGTTACAATGAATGTATACCGGTCAGTTTAAATTTCACCATTTCTATTGTATATAATTAAAAAGATTAGACAATTTCACACAGAAAAATGAAATTCACAATAAATTACATAGAAAATGGAAAACAGATACATTTTTGTGGTATTTTAGTTAAATCAGATGACAAAACACTTATGTGAGGTCACTGGGTGACTTATAACTGACATTAATTATGAATAAATGTGGTTTGAATACATACATGCATGTAGCACTCTGGCCAGCTACATCAAATTGTCCACGAGGAAAACACAGGTAAATAATCGAGATCGTATAGTGATACATTTATTTATTTAAAGTCAGACAATGTTTATTGGACATGATAAAGTGGTTTCGGAGATATGATTGGTACAGGTAGATATACCTCGAATTGTTCGTCAAGCCTTATCATTGGTATTGACAGCAAACTCATTATTTTCCCCTCTATAAACACTGATGTGCTCGTTAATTATCTATAACTTTGCGGTTGTTCACTTGGTGCGATATGGTCTGAGTTTAATGAGAGGGTGCATACCTGTATACATTTTCATTCTAACATCTGTGTCTGCACAGATTTCTCTATTTTTACGCCTAATTTTAAAATGACCTGTTGTTTGTATATCGGCGGCGCGTCGCAGTTAACGAACTCAGTTTTCTCGGAGAAACGACCCCAGGAAAGTTTAACAACAGCATTAATGATAAGCACTCTGGGCTTGTTTCCAAGGTAACCCTTTTCAAATGAGGATTTTCCGAATGTTTAGATACCTGACAATAACAAACATGAACTGTTTGCGGAAGGGTCTTTATTTTCGATTGAGTGCGAGCAGACCTCGGCACAAGAATTTAGCAATATCTTCTCTATGTTTGTTTCCAAAATTTGAGAAGAAGTGAATCTAAGCCTACAACTGAAGACTTAATAAAAATAGTAATTTGTTCTGTTTGTACAGCCAACTACCCGATTATTACATGTGGAAAGTATTTGCGTTAAAATGTTGCCCCGAATTATGGATTCCAGCAGATCCATTGTTTCTGTTTACACATTCCCTAGCATAGTGGCCTTGCTCTCCACATTGATAACAGATAACGCTTTTTCTGTATCGACCCTTATTTTGCCTGACTTGCGCAAGACTTACTTGCCCGTAACTTTTCCGCGCTCTACAATCTGCAATGAGGTGCTCTATCTTGTGACAGTAATTACACTTAATTTCCTGTCGATAGTGATCGACCTCCATCGGGACGGCCTCATCAACTTGATGATTTTCTCTTGGCGCGTGACCCGTTCGCAATTGAAATCGGCTACGGAGAATCTGTCCTCGCGAACCTATCGTAACCGCGTTCTGAAAGAGTTGTGGGTTTTCCCTCATTATTTTCATTTTAAGAGAATCTTTCCTGAGCCCATCAATGAAATACCCCACAAGTTTCCCGCTCGTTTGTTGCCTAATTTTCCTCAAAATCAGCAACGCATGCTGAAAATCGACTACTTCGTGAAACCGCAATTTTAACTTCCCCTTAATTTGATTCCAGCTGTGATCAGCATACTGTTCAATATATCGTTTTATAAAATCACTGACAGGGCCTATGCTTGCCTGATATGCTATATATTTAACCCTTTCATTAGGTATTCCAGTTAACTTGCCAAAGTGTGTAATACTTTTAATCCATTCTTTAAATTATTTTAGATTACTACCGTCGAAACTTTGAACAACTTTTGCCACGCCTTGAGCCCCCATAGTGGTTTTTAAACTAGTCATTTGTTCTGTCATTTTGCCTTGCCAATTACGTAAAAGGAATAACAAAAGATTGTAACTTACGATTCACTGGCAAACGTCTCTGGATGGCTCACAACGGCAACACAATTGGCAAAGTGTCCTACACTACATTTTACATCATATCAAATTGTCAAAGTGTCCAACACTAGATTTCACATCACGACGGCACAGCACAAGCTCGATCATGTCAACACTACCTTTCACATCATATCCGACACAACACAAGTTCGATTATCCGTTGTCCCGGCACCAAATAACTTATGTAGCACTCTGGCCAGCTACATCAAATTGTCCACGAGGAAAACACAGGTAAATAATCGAGATCGTATAGTGATACATTTATTTATTTAAATAGGTAAACTAGAGTCTCGTGACTCTCTCTCTTTCTCTCTCATGCCGACATTTCATTCTCTGACTCTCCATAGAACCCATGCCTCTCCTCCCTCTATCTCTGCATGTCTCTTTATCTAAGCAATGTCTCTCCCCGCTCCCTCAAAAACATACATTTATATACTACAGGGCTGGCGCCGTATACACGTGATATCCCGTATATAGTTATACCCTCATAGATCTAATATTTCACATGTATACCTCTATACCTCTACCCTCATTGTGTTACAATGCAGAGTATTTAAAATAACCTAGTGAAAATAATGTTGAAATTCTTAATACCAAGTTTGTCCAATCTGATCAATAAACAAATTGTGGATAAAAAGAAAGATGAAACTATTAGAAATTCAGCCTGTTGAAAGAAAAGTAATGTGTTTTACTGATAGCCCACATATGACATAATTTCTTTAAAACAATGGACTCATTTGAGTTTGATCAATAAACAAATTTTGGAAAGACGAATCTACTAGAAATGTAGCCTGTTGAAAGAAACGTAATGTGTTTTACTGATAGCCCACATACATTGTATGACAACATTTCTTTAAAACAATTGACTCATTTGAGTTTGATCAATAAACAAATTTTGGTTAAAAAAAAGATGAATCTACTAGAAACTCAGCCTGTTGAAAGAAACGTTATGTGTTTTACTGATAGCCCATGCACATACATGACATCATTCCTTTAAAACAGTGGACTCATTTGAGTTTGATCAATAAACACATTTTGGATAAAAAAAATATGAAACTACTAGAAATTCAGCCTGTTGAAAGAAAAGTTATGTGTTTTACTGATATCCCACATATGACTTCATTTCTTTAAAACAATGGATTCAATGAAGGCATGAAAGCACAGTTTTCCTCTATCAGGTTGGAGGATATATGGCTTAAGACATTTACTAGCCTAGGATATGTAAACCCCAAAACCAGGATGAACTGATTCTGGTCATACTGTTATGATTTGACATAGACTAGGGCCCGTATTCACCAAACCTTTTAATTTAGATTTAGTCCAAAATCGAATTTAGACGTGTTGGTGAATACGGACCCCGGTCACAGACTGTTAAACTGTACAATGTAAAAAAAAAAAAAATGTAAATTGGAGGCAAATAATTTGAAAAAGACGGTAGGTTCGTTTGTTTACTACATTTACTGCAATGTATAGATACAGTCTTAAAGTCAATACAACAAGACAGTCGAAGATATGACAGATACAGACAAAAACAATACACACGATGTGACGTCACGCGATGTGACGAAGGCATCGTGGAACAACGATACAAACAAAATCAATACACACTATGTGACGTCACGCGATGTGACGAAGTTCTCAACAGATAATAACAAAACATTTAGATATGAAGTTATAGTTTTAGGCAAATTATTGATATAATAAATATCTTACCTTGAAATGAAGCTATGTCGATACAGAAACAGAATTATTCGTCCTTTTCAGTTAAAACAGGGACAATATATACATGAATCAAGTGTAATACATGGTCCCTGGTTAAAATACTATCTGAGGTCCGTGTAACGAACGATAACTTCCGTTGAAATATTTACTATCATTTTCAAGTGTTTAATGCTTCTCTATATTGCCAAAATATAAAATCCATGAAATAATGATGACAGGTACAAAAGAATAGTCGACTTACCCTTCATAAAGTCCTTCCAGTGATAGCAATCCATTTGTGATGAGTCAAGCTATCCTTTCCTACCATTTCTGTCGTTTTCCTTTTGTTATTTATGTATGACTTGCATTACAATGAATTCAATTGCGTTGCAATGACGTCACATTTGGATGTGTTTACTTCCGGTTGAGAAAATATCATTTTAAAAATAGAAACGAGTGCAATTACACGCAAATTATCACATATCAGATTCCTTGTTTTCATTCCTTTATCGAGAAGGAATTTAATTTAATTATTCCCTCTAATTCTAAGTATATTTTGATATGTCAAAACATACTAATATCGTGTCTGCGGGTTTTACCGGTTACGAAATTAATTAATAGGTTCCGAAAAGATGTCCGTCCAGTAAGACTGGAAGCAAAATGGCCGAAATAAGTGCTATTGGGTTGAGATTTGATATGTGAACAAAAGTGTTATTGTACTGAATTCTCGTTGTTTTGTTAGTGTATGATGTGTTCGTAACCTATAGGCGTGCTTCGCTCAAGCATTCGGCTCGAGCTTTCACACGTATAATGAATGTGTAACGTATACCGGGTCCTTGACGTAGTAACTTTAACGGGTCACCCTATACAAGCACTAACCATTTGTTACGTGTACCAGTATTATCAATATATCGCCGTTAGGATGCGAACAGTCAAAATAAAAAATCGTAGTCCTAGTACAAAAACCTGGACTACGTGTACCGAGTCCTTCGCGGAGTTAAGACATCGTGAGTCACCCATCCAGGCACTAACCGCGATGTACGTTGCTTAAACTTTGTCAACAAACCTACCACTCTACCAACCTCGCTATAAAGGTCGGCATCTACAGCAGGGCCGTAGAAGTGGTATTTGTACCTATACCCCAGTATAGTTATATTTATCCCTCTGTTCTCTTGACTTCGACCCGATGTCACACAAATGAACACTAAAAGTACATCAGAACGGAGCCTAAGTAACATCTCTGGGGTCCGGGGATGATGGTGATGTTCCCCCTCCCCCCTCAAAATACACCCCACACCCCCACAGTCTACCGCTGCCACCATTTTTAACGTGTACCGTGTCCTTCAAGGCGTGGTCACATAGCCGTTAGTGGACGTAGTTGAACGTAGTTGAACGTAGTTGAAGGTAGTGGAACATACCAGCATCTGTACCGTTGTTGTTCGTGATGCTAAATTGGTATTAACTTGAGGTAGCCGTGATTTTCGATCTAATGTTGTTAAATGTTCAAAAGAGCGGTAAGTTAAAGGCAAATTTGCATCCGTGTTGCTAACGTAGGCCTCCTGAACGTACACAAACGTACTTTACCCAGCACAACACCAATATCTGACCAATTTCACGGCCGGGAAGAGATAAGTACGTTCAAGTACGGTCTGTGCTACCTCATGCTTCGTTAAAGTACGCTGTACTGTGGGTGTCAGTATCGGTCCCCATCACGGTACACTATTGTAACGTTACAGTACGTTAAACTGCAGATAACTAGGTTGAAGTACAGATTGTCTGGGCCAACATACGGCCAAGACAGGTGGTATAAATCATGAGGGTCCACCACATTATGGTCAGTCGAGCCTAGAATTTCCTACAAGTCAACATGGGTGACAGATGACAACTTGTGAACCTCTTTGACCTGCAGAATGCTGAGCTTTTGGGTTATGCCCGCGATCTCAGACAGTTGGAGTAGGAGGAAGACCGACAAGAGAGGCGTAAGAGAAGGCGGTGGATCAGAAACTGGTTGCTGAGTAGACCCATCCATGGCCAGTACGATGCATTCCTACAAGCGCTGAAAATAGACAATCCTGAGCCATTCAACCACATAATGCGGATGGACATGGTGTGCTTCAATTACATTCTCACCAGTGTTAAAAACCATCTCAACCCGACCCCGAGCAACTGGCGCCACCCTGTGTCTCCTTGACTTAAGGTAGTAAGACCCTAATGGGCATCATTTCAAACTATGATCAGCTTGATAATTTCTTAATGTGTATCATTTCTTGGATTAAAAAACAAAATTAAAAGAAATTTACCGTCAAATAACAATTTTATTTTAATTTTAATTACCCTACCCTACCCCTATTTCAGAATTTTCTTTAACAACGACATCACCCGAGAGACAAGAAAAATCCTTTATTTCATTTATTTTTCAACATTGTGGTAATAATTTGGTATCAAAGTAACAAGAAATATATTTGCCTTCAGAAATAATACATAAGTGATCACATCACCGACAAATATAATCAAACTGTACTGAAATAGCCTTATGGTATTACAATTTTAACATACTGTTTTGACCGCGTAAAATTGGAACATCGACGTTTAAATGCAAAATCAACAAGTTTTAGAAATACTCACGACCTGGTCTTTATTAATAATTAATTTTAACCTTTTGGGAACATTATGCCAAAAAATCAAAATGTTTAAGCTTCTCAATTAAAAAAAATAGAGTTTGAAATTCCAAACCACCTATTTCAGCCGTGACTGCAAGTAATAAAATCGTTGGATACAGGATGGTGAGGTTGGCTCCAGCTGAACCCACTCATATTTTTATTCCGTGGGGAGTTGCTAAATATACCGTAGTTTGGTGTTCTTTAGCGTAGTCTATCGTAGTCTAGCGTAGTCTAGCGTGGTCTATCGTAAAGGCTACCTTAGTATAGCGTAACCGCACTCGAATTAGCGAAGTCTAGTGTAGTTTATCACTACAAGGGGGTCTCTTTGGAGGCATTTCAGGAAATGGCTTAAGTGGGTTTTTTAAGTGGTTGTTGACGTCATCACCGAACAATACGCTGCAGTCAGCGCCGGAAACATTAATACCATATTTGGGGGAGCACAGAAAATAAGACAGGCATCCTGCGCCCGTGAGTCAGGGATATGTTTATAACGCTATGGTATAAACGATAATTGCGAACAGAATATTTTCAAACATGTAGTTTTATCTTACTTTAACGTACTTATCCGTACCCTTCTGTGGTTCATCACCCAAATAATTCCTTACCTTAGTTCGTTCAACGTAGTTTAAAATAGTTTAACGTACTTACACCACGTCTGACCCATGGTAATCTACCCTACGGATCACTATGTCAACTAACGGCAATGTGACCACACCTTCGCGGAGTTATATCACGGCGTTTTCTTGGTAAGTAACCATTAGTACTTGTCCTTTTATCCCGACACCAGCCAGTCAGGCGTAATGCTAACCCCGCAACCCTGAGCGCCATGGAGGGCAGCTGTTACTGCCAGTTGTAATGTTTAATGTGTTTGGTATAACCTGCCCGGGTATCGAACCCGAATCCAAGGCGTATTTTGAGATGTGAACGACTTTAATAAAGCTTTGTCTTTCCGACGAGGTTTTGATTTATTCGACACATCTGAAAAAGACAAAGATTGACAAAATTGTGACAAAAGGATAAATTGTGCATAATTATCGTTTGTTCTTTTTGTAACAATGTTCTATTCAATAATTTTATTTTCAATTATAGTTTTCTTCCAAATATTTGTTTATGGATGTCGTCTGCTGTAGATGTGTTATTTGCAGGCAAGAGTTATATAGATAAGAGAAGTACCGTGAACAATGATTAAGTTACTCTTCCCACATACAGACGCACGTGTACTATGACACATCTGTAACACAAACTTTTGAAAACAATGTGGCAGAATGAGAAATTTGTCTTAATGAAGAATTTCTCCATTTGCAACGATATTAAGCAAAATAAGTGACTTTCGCTTGCTCGCTTTATCATCTGTCATTTATTGGGCAACCACGAATTCAGAATAATAGCAAAATTAAAAATCAGCATATCGAGGGCTTGGCGTGATTGATTGATTGATTGATTGAATGGGGTTTAACGCCGTTTTTAACAATGTCTCAGTTATATCACGGCGGCCAGTTCACCTACTCATGCATTTCCTGGTTTTCGCACACCAGTACTCCACACAACAATCTTCCCAAACAACTGGCTGCTTTTCCACATAGACTTAGCCCATTGTTGGAAGACGAATGACGCATGTCGCATTGACCTTTGTCAATCGTCGGAAAGGAAGTTGGCCGAGCCAGGATTCGAACTCACAACCCCTGGATTGACAGCCCGCGTCGCTACCGACTGAGATACCGGGGCTCGGCCGGGCTTGGCGTGAAACGGTTGTATCTAAAATTGGTATTTTTTTTACCAAGGTTAATCACCTCGCCATAAAGTCTTATAAGCGTTAAATCATTTTCTTGATAAACAGTGGAAATTTAATGACTCGTTCTGAGCAATGGCACCTAAGTTTGCATTGTTTACAAAGGGGTCAAAATTGCCCCTAAACCAGGGTTTTCCAAATAGGTTTTAAGTTACAACTGTTTCACGCCAAGCCCTCGATATGCGATGTCTTTCTATGTAGGACTACAACGATATGAAAATCTATGCAATAACATTATACTTACATTTATAATTTTTCGTCCACATTTTTCCTAAATGTTTTCAACGTCATCTACTGATTTGTTGCAGGTTGAAAACAGTTTTAATATCGTAAAGGCATTAACAAAGCTTTATTCCGGCTGTAGGAGTAAAATGCGCTTCAGTCTCACAAAACCCGAATCCTTTGGCGCTTCTTGTGTACTACTCGTGCAACCAGAAATAAATACTTTGCTGCCGTTTTATATTGGATCTGTTGGTCGTGCCGAATGTGACCCTACCTTTAATTATTCATTTAAGTATTAAATGAATTAAGCCAAATTGAAGAAATGGACCACCGAGAGGCACATGCCTAAATAAAAAGGTTTCGGGGAGAAGGTAAACAAGATGAGGTAATCGGAACAGTCGAATATCTTGTTAGTTTACCCCCTGTTAGTTATATCCCCTGTTTATAAGTTAATCTGAGACGTCATCAGCTCTATATTTAAGAGAAATTGAGGTCTAGTTTAAATGTGATCGCTTCAAATGTGAATGTTCTTTTTTTTTGTATTTGTTTTAATTATCATATCTTTTCACTTTACATGTATACATGTAAGTTGACAATTTGTGGACACTTTTGTGAAGGTCAGTTTATTTGTATAGTGTTTAACACCGCTGTCGTCAGTATTTGAGTCATATCACGGCGTTTTCTTAGTAAATTACCAGCACTTCTAATAAGCTTTTCCAGACACCAGCGTACCAATCGTAATGCTATCCCCGCAACCATAAGCGCTACCAAAATGAAGCCATTATTACCATTTTTAAAGTCTTTGGTACGACTCAAACGGAGGTCCGAACCATGGTATCATGCCCTCGAGGCGGAAGCTCCTACCAGCACTACACAATCGAGGAGGTCGTAAAGATTAGTACGGATTTTTTGGCAAGCCTCTTAACTCTTTCAGCGCCGACTTTTTTAAAGTAGACTCTTCCATGTTCAAATTCGGGCGATTCTATTTCATATGTTATAAGAGTTTTGTAATATTTGGATAACTACAAGGCAAACAATGCTGATTTCAGGTGAGACAGCTCGTTAAGAGCTGACTCACCTGAATCAGTATTGTTTGCAAAAAGCTCAATATTGCCTTTGGCGCTGAAAGAGTTAATGTTCTTCGACTGGAAGCAGATTTAGGCATTCGAGACTTTGTGACATTTGATTGATTGATTGGGGTTTAACGCCGTTTTTAACAGTTTCTCAGTTATATCACGGCGGCCAGTTCACCTACTCATGCATTTCCTGGTTTTCTCACACCAGTACTCCACACAACAATCTTCCCAAGCAACTGGCTGCTTTTCAACATAGACTTAGCCCATTGGTGGAAGACGAATGACGCATGTCGCATTGACTTTTGTCAATCGTCGGAAAGAAAGTTGACCGAGCCGGGATTCAAACTCACAACCCCTGGATTGACAGCCCGTGTCGCTACCGACTGAGCTACCGGCGCTCGGCACTTTGTGACATGCACTCACCATACATCATGATCGGCATGCGGCTCTGATCAAAGTCTACTTATACTCGATTAAGAACACAAATTATCGTTCGAACACACCGAGGTTTTGACTGTCAACCTTTCCCATATATATGTCAAAACTGCTGCAGAGGACTTTGACAATGTATAGGCAAAAATGTGAAATCACGGGCCCTAAATACAATACACAATGTAATTACAAATAATCAGAGAGTGACAATAATTAAGAATACAGATTCAATCATGATGGAAAACAGATACAGATAATATGACTGTGACGCAGGTAACTTTTGTAAATATGGTTTACCTTTTTTTTCCTTTTCCCCCTTTGTTTTCAACTATATATCACACTTGGAAAAGAGCTATGCTTCTAATTGTCCAAATTGACAGACATTAAATTTTGCTTTAAGAATATTCGCTCGAAGCAGACGACTAAACAATGCTACACGTAAATCCGGAATGAAATTTAAAAAGTGTCATCTTATTCTGTAGTGCACACTGATACACCTTAATTAACCCTTTCCCTCATACGGCAATTCTGCAGCAGACGACTTTGAACGCATTTTGTCAAAAAATAGAAAATTTCCATAATTGAATGGATAACCTATGACAAAAAGTGGAAAACATTGTGGCAAAAGGAGAAAGTGCACGTTTTGTGCAATTTCTTCTTTTGTCACTATGTTTTCAAAAAGCCGTCTGCTGCAGAGGCGTCAGAAAGCGTCTATATGAGGGAAAGGGTTAAGTTGTAAAAGGAGAAATTGTTCACAATGCTTTCAAATGTTGTCTACTACTGACTTGTCAAACATCGTATACACTTTTTAATTTTCCATTGAATTTATATTATCGAAAGAAGTATTATGTACTCTTTACTTCCACGAGAAAACCAACGTTATGTGCTCTGTGTAATATATCGATCCAGATCAATCTGCGTAGGCTTATCAAGGCCGACACATTCCGTCTCAGGGAGATAGAGGTATAGAGTAATGATTCCTGAATCAGAAACTTTCCACAGGAGGCGAAAGGTGTCTGTCCGGGTTAGCCTTTGCGGCATGCTTATGCTGATCCGGGTCGATACTTAACGTAGAGTTCACAATGTTGGATTTCTCGTGGAACGGCTTATATATATATATATATATATATATATATATATTAATTTCAATATGAAATTAATTATATCAAGAAGGACAGAAAGAAAGTGGGACTATTAACGCCCGTCTAATAAGGATGGTTTTTATTTTCAAATAGAGTTTTCTCATCTCAAAAGCCTTGAGGCAAGATGAAGCCAGATTACATAAATATTCGTTTCTTTCTATGTTTAATTTCAAATTGCATAAGGTACACACTCTTTGATTCCTTTCAATGTTTTCATGATGATCATTTTCCATTCTTAATTTTTGGGATGTCAACTTAAGCTTAGATATAATGTTTCTATACTTTGGAAAAGTTTAAATGTCCAAATAGCTAGACCGTTCAAATATTATTTTAAACTGTCCAAAAAGTGAAAAGTGATGAGTAATATTTGATATTTTCTTGCCATGTTGTAGCCAAATTCATGTAAAACATGTAAAGGGTAAACATGTACGTAGTATATGTACAGTTGGCTAGGTAAAATTGCTATTGCCCTGTGGGGTACCTCAGGCTTTAGTTGTTTTAACTAGTCTTTCTATTATTAGTCTTCTAAAACCGGTTACTTTCTCTCTGGACTCCGTTGGAATAAGACGTGGACACAATGTTGAAACTATGCTGAGATTGAGCCACACAGTTGGTATGTTAAATAACAGTTTTTCTTTGTCTATTACATTATTGTTAAGTTAATTACACTGAATTATTGTATTGCCTTTTAGAATTTATCCTTTTGTCACAATGTTTTCTGGAGAATTTAACTTTACACCAAATACTTTACGCTATATAGGCTTGGCTTCTTTTCCCACTTTATTTATCCACTTTATTCTTGCTAGGGCTATGTTTTCTTGTGTCTTAATATAATTCCTGTATTTCTCACAATGTTTTCCAGTATTTCTTAATAACGCCATGACTTTGTTAATTTTATTGTTTGATTGCAATTGTCTTTGTTAAATGGCATATTTCAATGCTTGTTACAGAGTTAGTAGGATTTATGTATTATATATTTACAGTAAATCGTCCCAAATACACTACAAGCAGAAGACATTGTTGTTGTTGTTAATCTCTGGGGGGACGCATTTCGACGCGGCGCATTAGACAGCATATCATTTACAACTGGCTGACCGTTACAACGATGTCGCACTCCGATACAGGCCTAGTCATTCCACGGCGCAGCACTCGAGAGAAGACATACTCCGAGAAGGGCGCCGCCCACTTGTTGGAGAGAAGCCGGCGGAACAGGAAACAATGCGGTAAGAGATTGATGGCGAAAGTCAACGAGTTGGGCGTGGTCATCGAGGGCGACAGCTCCCATGTCAACATAGAGGAATTTCGGATGCAATATTCAAACATTCTAAGTATATACGAAGAATTTCTGAACCAACATAGCATATGTCAAGAACTTCTATTTGACAATCAGAAAAGTGATGACGAGCATCAAAGTTTTAGAGAAATTAACTCTTTATTTCTTGACTTTAAACTTAGTGCTGAACATTGGGCCAGTAAACAGTCACAAAAAAAGCATGAACAAAAGCATGACCACAAAGAACAAAAGCATGAACAAAAGCATGACCACAAAGAACAAAAGCATGAACAAAAGCATGACCACAAAGAACAAAAGCATGGTAAAAAGCATGATTCAGCCTGTCTAAATCCAAGTGACAGTGTCTCGCAAGTAGCGTCGGCTGCTCGTTCAAGGTCTTCTGCGTCTTATACCTCGTCCGTTAAAGCTCAGGATATGAGACGCAAAGCAGAACTTGAAGTTAGAGTAAAAGCCATCGAAAAGCAACGTGCACTTCAGGAAGAAAACCTGAATCTTGAAAAGGCTATTGGTGATATGACACTAAAAAGAGATGAGTTAAAAATTAAAACAGAAATTGATATTATTAATGCTCAAGGTAAAGCTATGGAAGAGTTTGAATTGTCAAAATCAGACATTGCTAGAAAGGAACGCAAGCCTAGTGCATCGGTACTGTCCAAGTCTATTCTTGAAATATCAATGAAGGGTACTCATAAGCCTCATCCATTTAGCAGCTTAGACCCAGAGGTGCCTGCTTGGAAACCCAAAGTTAGTGCACTTGCGGGCTTAAGCATTGCTAAAAATGTAGTGCATCAATCTATTCCTCAAAAGTATATTGCCTCTGAAGCAAGCGCTACTAATACCAATTCCGGCATTTTAGCTCTTAGTCATGAATTGCGTAAACCTATTCCTGAGATTAAGCCCTTTAGCGGAAATGTCATTGAATACATATCTTTTATGAGACAATTTAATGCGAGAGTTAATGCAACAACTAGTTCCTTTGACGAAAGGTTAAATTACTTGCTGCAATTTACTACTGGCGAAGCTAACAAGATTGTATTAGGCTACTCTTACCTTAATGCTCAACTAGGTTTTAATGCTGCTTTAGCTGAATTTCAGGAACGATATGGTGATGCAGAGGTTATTGCTCATGCTTATGTAAAACGAGCCTTAGACTGGCCACTGCTAAAGGGAGATAACTATAAAGGTTTGGATGAATTTGGTATCTTTTTAAGGGAATGCCAATACGCGGTCGAAAATATTGAAGCCGTCCGCGTTCTTGAGTATTCAGACAATCTTAAGCTTTTAGTGAAAAAGTTGCCTTTCTATTTGCACGATAAATGGAGAAATATAGCATTTGAAACAAAAGGAAAGGGCTATGTAGTAAAATTCTCTCAGTTAGTTGATTTTGTCCGTCGCGAGGCTAAGAAGGCCAATGACCCAATATTTGGTAAGGAGCTGAGTAATGTTGGTAATACTGACAAACAAGCGTCATATAAATACGTCGGCAAAAGCTTGAGCCATTCAAAGTCGCTGATTACTCATGTCTCAGGGGATGACAAGTCTAAGCTTAGAGGAACCTTTGAAAACAAAACTGACGAATCAAATACATTGAAGAAGGGTTTAGCGTTCATCCATCCATGTTTATTTTGCAGTAATGATTCTCATTCTCTTGACCAGTGTTCTGTGATTAGAGACAGTTTGCTGAAGGAGCGGTATGAATTTCTGAAGTCGAAAGGTCTGTGTTTTGGTTGTTTGAGGTCTGGTCATTTCAAAGGTTCATGTCAAAAGAGGCTGGTATGTACTATTTGTAATAGGTCGCACCCATCAATTTTGCATGCCGATCAAGGGACAGGGTTTGGTAGAAATTCTGTTACGGCAACATTTACTAGTGATTTAGGTAGCAGAAAGCATATACTCCCTATTGTACCTGTAAGGGTGAAACACAAGAGTAGTCATAAGTATGTAGATACATATGCTTTTCTGGATTCGGGAAGTACAGCTACATTTTGTACGGAGTCTTTGATGCGTAGATTAGGTATCGAAGGTCAGAGGATATCGGTCACATTGCACACTATGGGTAAGGATCAAACTGACAAACGTTTTTTGTTAACAGGGCTGGAATTATGTAGTCTAGGAGATTCCAATGTTGTTAATCTGCCGTCCGTGCTTAGTCAGAAAAGGTTACCTGTTTCTAGTTTTGATGTAGTGAATACGTCAGATTTGAAGAATTGGCCCTATTTGAAAAATGTCCCTTTGCTAAGGTTAAATAGTGATGTTGATTTGTTGGTAGGAGTTAATGTACCAAAAGCTATGGAACCTTGGGAGGTGATCCTCAGTCAGAATAATGGTCCCTTTGCAGTCAGAACGGTCTTTGGGTGGGTCATAAATGGTCCTATTGAAGCATGCGACAATTGTAGTGAAGATGTTTCAGTGCATGTTTCTACCAATTGCATACAGGTAACGGCACCCCCTACACTAGATGAACAGCTTAATAATCATTTCAATCATGACTTTTGCGAGAGGTCAGTTGATGATGTGTCTGAGCCGTCCAAGGAAGAGAGACTCTTTCTAGACCTAGTTGAAAAGTCTGCAACGTTCAAGGATGGTCATTATGTTGTAGACTTACCCTTTCGTGACCAAAATGTTTCAATGCCTAATAACAAACGTCAAGCTGAACATAGGTTATGGTTATTGAGGAAACGCTTGAAACGAGATGATCAATTCTATTTTGAGTATAAAGAATTCATGCACAAGATCATTGACAAAGGGTATGCTAAACAGGTCCCACTCGATTGTTTAGATCAGGATGATGGAAAAGTGTGGTTTCTGCCTCATCACGGGGTGTACCACCCTCAGAAACGGAAGTTAAGGGTTGTGTTTGATTGCGCAGCACGCTATCAAGGCACGTCGTTAAATGACAAGCTCTTGCAAGGACCATACCTTACAAACACTTTAATTGGCACCTTACTTAGGTTCAGAGATGGGAATGTTGCTTTCATGGGCGACATAGAAAGCATGTTTTATCAAGTTCATGTCCCAATGTCACATGCGAGTTTTCTCAGGTTTCTATGGTGGCAGGAAGGTGATGTTGATAAACCGGTGTTACAGTATCAAATGGTGGTGCATTTGTTTGGGGCAAATTCCTCGCCGAGTGTTTGCAATTTCGCTCTTAGGAAAACAGCTTTAAGTGCAAATGGTCAATTTGATGAGGATGTGGTGAACACAGTTCTCAAGAACTTCTATGTTGATGATTGTTTGAAGTCCGTCGAGTCTGTTGCTAAAGCAAAATCTATGATAAATGACCTTAAGTTCATTTTAGGTTCTGGTGGCTTTAATATTACAAAATGGGTTAGTAATAGTAAGGAAGTCATGGTGTCAATTCCAAAGAGTGATTGGGCTCCAGAGGTCAAGGATTTAGATCTGGAACAGGATAGTCTTCCAATCGAGCGAGCACTGGGTGTTAATTGGAACGCTGAAACTGATACGTTCGGATTCAAACTAGATTTAAAAGAAAAGCCATCAACACGAAGAGGTATTCTTTCTCTTGTCAGCTCGGTTTACGACCCTTTGGGTTTGTTATCTCCCGTTGTATTACCTGCTAAGTGCTTACTCCAGGAATCTTGTAGGCTTCGGCTTGAGTGGGATGATATATTGCCAGACAATTTGCGTAGGTCTTGGGAGAGTTGGTTGCATGAAATTGAGTGTCTAAAGGACTTCAAAGTGAATCGGTGTTTACGGCCCCAGAAATTTGGTGATGTGTCAGAAGCAGTTTTGCATCACTTTTCAGATGCCAGTGAGTCAGGTTACGGGACGGTGACATATTTGTACTTGGTCAATTCCCACGGTAGGGTTCATGTTACACTGGTAACTGCAAAGTCTCGTGTAGCTCCGCTTAAGCAAATCACGGTTCCCCGCTTAGAATTAACTGCGGCTACCATTGCTGTAAAGGTTGACAATATGTTAAAACGCGAGCTAGATCTTCCAATTGCTAAATCCTATTTCTGGACTGATAGTATGGCAGTTTTGTACTATATTCGGAATGATACTGCAAGGTTTCAGACGTTCGTAGCTAATCGGTTAACAATTGTTCGTGAGGGTTCTGATCCAAATCAGTGGATGTATATACCCTCAAAGTTGAATCCTGCTGATCTGACTTCTAGGGGTTGCTCTGTAAATCAATTTCTATGCAATAGGGAGTGGAATACTGGTCCAAACTTTTTGTGGAAAGGATCAGAGTATTGGCCCAGTCAGCCATCTTCTCTTGATGTTCGGGAAGGTGATATTGAAGTGAAAAGGGAAAGTTGTCGTCTGCATTTTGTTAATGCTAGTGTAAGTAGTGTTCAGTACGATACTGGTTTTGAAAACCCAGTTACTAAGCTGACAAATTACTATTCAAATTGGACTTCTTTGGTAAGGGCAGTAGCGTGTCTTTTGATGTTCAGGAAGATTTTACAAAACAGGGTTCGTCTGGAAGATGGTGCGTCAAAGCCTTCATTGAGTGTTTCTAGTAATATGCTTTCCTCTAAGGATATAGTTACGGCAGAAAATGTCATTATTCAGAATTGTCAGTCACAAGAGTTTTCTGAAGAGGTTGGTTTGTTGAAGGCTGGTAGTCCTGTAAAAGTGGGTAGTAGGGTTCAAAGTTTAAATCCTTACTTTGATGACGGGTTGATAAAGGTTGGTGGTCGTATTTCTAGGGCTTGTATGCCGGAGCATTCCAAACATCCACCTATCTTGCCAAAATGTTGCCGTGTTTCAGAGCTCATAATTGAAGAGATACATAGGAATGTAGGTCATTTGGGTAGGAACTCTGTTATGGCTCGGCTGCGTGAGAAGTGTTGGGTGATTAATGCACCAACTGCTGTAAGAAAGGTTCTTTCAAAATGTGTCATCTGTCGTAAGATAAAGGCTAAACCTGGTTTTCAACAAATGGCTGACTTACCTGTTGAAAGACTTGTCCCTGATGAACCCCCATTTACAAGTGTAGGTATGGATTATTTCGGTCCAATTCAAGTAAAGGTTAGGCGTTCATTAGTGAAGCGGTACGGTGTGGTATTCACTTGCTTTAGTACGCGAGCTATACATATCGAGGTTGCAGATACTTTGGATACTAGTTCTTGCATTAATGCTATCCGAAGATTCGCTGCGCGTCGGGGGCAGTGTAAGAACATTCTGTCAGACAATGGTTCTAATTTAGTTGGAGCTCGCCGTGAGCTTTTAAAATCAGTTAGGGAATTGAACAAAGGTCAAATTCACAACCATCTCTTGCGGAAAAACATTGACTGGCGTTTTAACCCGCCTTCTGCATCCCATTTCGGTGGCGTGTGGGAGCGAATGATTAGGACAATTCGCCAAGTACTTCATGCTGTTTTGAAGGAACAGGTACTGAATGATGAAATGTTGCACACGGTTCTATGTGAGGTGGAAGCTATTGTTAATGATAGACCAATAACCCAGCTGTCAGATAGCTATGGTGATTTGGAAGCTCTTACACCTAACCATTTACTTTTGCTAAAGCGTACGCCAGCTTTACCTCCTGGTTGCTTTAATAAGGAAGATCAATATTGTTCGCGTCGTTGGCGGCAAGTGCAGTACATGGCAAATTTGTTTTGGAAAAGATGGATTCGCGAATATCTTCCTCTTTTGCAAGAAAGACAGAAATGGTTTCGGCCGCAGAGAAATTTCAATGTTGGTGATATAGTTCTCATCGTCGATGAACGCGCACCTAGGGGTTCGTGGCAACTAGGACGTATCGTGAAAGTCATGTCAGATAGGTTAGGTAAAGTACGTAGAGTACTTGTAAAAACGCAAACAAATGTTCTAGAAAGACCTATACATAAGTTGTGTTTAATTGTTGAGTAATCTAAGTAGTTGCCAACAATTTAACAAAACCTGTCGATCAGTTTGTCATGAGCAATAATCTGGAAATCCATTATATGTGTCTATTTTCTATGTTGTTTGATATGTATAATATGTTTGGGATATTTTTTTGTATTTTTTAAATGTTATAGCTAATTGCGTAAGGCCGCAATTAGGGGGGAGGATGTTGTAGCCAAATTCATGTAAAACATGTAAAGGGTAAACATGTACGTAGTATATGTACAGTTGGCTAGGTAAAATTGCTATTGCCCTGTGGGGTACCTCAGGCTTTAGTTGTTTTAACTAGTCTTTCTATTATTAGTCTTCTAAAACCGGTTACTTTCTCTCTGGACTCCGTTGGAGTAAGACGTGGACACAATGTTGAAACTATGCTGAGATTGAGCCACACAGTTGGTATGTTAAATAACAGTTTTTCTTTGTCTATTACATTATTGTTAAGTTAATTACACTGAATTATTGTATTGCCTTTTAGAATTTATCCTTTTGTCACAATGTTTTCTGGAGAATTTAACTTTACACCAAATACTTTACGCTATATAGGCTTGGCTTCTTTTCCCACTTTATTTATCCACTTTATTCTTGCTAGGGCTATGTTTTCTTGTGTCTTAATATAATTCCTGTATTTCTCACAATGTTTTCCAGTATTTCTTAATAACGCCATGACTTTGTTAATTTTATTGTTTGATTGCAATTGTCTTTGTTAAATGGCATATTTCAATGCTTGTTACAGAGTTAGTAGGATTTATGTATTATATATTTACAGTAAATCGTCCCAAATACACTACAAGCAGAAGACATTGTTGTTGTTGTTAATCTCTGGGGGGACGCATTTCGACGCGGCGCATTAGACAGCATAATACATATCCCTTAATCTTTGCCGTAGCAGAAGTACAAGTACATTAGTATCTACAGACTCTGGATACAACAAAATCTCGCGAAATCCTGCAACTTTGGATGACCAGTTAACAATATTTACATCCCTTTCTACTAAATATCTTTGATCCAATGTCAACGTTCTAAGAATTCAATTATTCGACTTTTCCTGGTATAATTTTAGCCAGTACTTAACAATACGTATATATCTAGATATTTGTAGAGGATATCGTCCAAGTTCAGCGTATATAGCCAGAGTCGAAGTGCTGGTTTTAACATTGAGTATCCATTTACAGAACTTTGTGTGCACTATTTCTAGGTTTTTAGCAGATACATGTCCCCAAACCTCACAACTATTATTCAAAACAGATTGAACATGAGAATAAAATAAATCGAGCATGATATTGATAGTGCCTACTGATTTGTGACATTAAACAATGCGTTCATTGATCGCAACGCTTTGCCCTTTAATTCGTTTGTTGCTTGTACAAATGAGCCCCCGAAGGAGAACAACAACCCAAGATAGCTAAAACTTTCTACCATCTTAATGTTTTCACCTTGGTATGTCCATGTATCATTTTCTTTCAGGACACACTTTTTCCTAAAAATTATAACCTTTTTTTTTTCAACATTTACAATCAGGCTCAATTTGATACAATAACTCTTTAAGCAGTTAAGGTTCTCCTGCAGTGCCTACTTTGATTCCGCAAACATTACTGCATCGTCAGCAAATAACAATAAAATATATAGATAGTTGATCAATGGTAACCGCATTATTATTAGGATGGTTAAAAGCATTTTCAATATCATTTAGAAAAAGGGAAATCATCATCGGGGAAGTTATTTCCCTTGGAATAAACCGATCTCGCTGCTGAAATAATCAGAAAATTAATTCAAATGACTAACGCATAATTTGACCTCGTCATACATTGAATGAATAACGGATTTTTAGCTCGACTATTCGAAGAATATGAGAGCTATACTACTCACCCTGGCGTCGGCGTCGGCGTCGGCGTCGGCGTCGGCGTCCACGTCACACTTTGGTTAAGGTTTTGCATGCAAGTTCTAAAATACTACATGTATTGCATTGAAACTTTCTACAACCCTACCAAACTATCACACCAATGTAGATTATCAAGTTAGATAACTCTGTCCTGCATTTTATGCAAGTTATGGCCCTTTTTTACTTAGAAATTCTGGTTAAAGTTTTGCGTGCAACTAAAGTAAGAGTCCATATCTCAGTATTTACTTGATACATTGCATTGAAACTGTCTACAACCCTACCCAACTATCCCACCTGTGTAGATTATCAAGTAAGATAACTCTATCCTGCACTTTATGCAAGTTATGGCCCTTTTTTTACTTAGAAATTCTGGTTAAAGTTTTGCGTGCAACTAAATTAAGAGTCCATATCTCAGTATTTACTTGATGCATTGCATTGAAACTTTTTACAACTCTACCCAACTATCACACCTATGTAGATTATCAAGTAAGATAACTCTATCTTGCACTTTATGCAAGTTATGGCCCTTTATTTACTTAGAAATTCTGGTTAAAGTTTTGCGTGCAACTGAATTAAGAGTCCATATCTCAGTATATACTTGATGCATTGCATTGAACCTTTATACAACAACCCTACCCAACTATCACACCTATGTAGATTATCAAGTTAGATAACTCTATCCTGCATTTTATGCAAGTTATGGCCCTTTTTTTACTTAGAAATTCTGGTTAAAGTTTTGCGTGCAACTAAATTAAGAGTCCATATCTCAGTATTTACTTGATGCATTGCATTGAAACTTTCTACAACCCTACCCAACTATTACACCTGTGTAGATTATCAAGTATGATAACTCTATTCTGCATTTTATGCAAATTATGGTCCTTTTTTTTCTTAGAAATTCTGGTTAAAGTTTTGCGTGCAACTAAATTAAGAGTCCACGTCTCAGTAAATACATGATGCATTGCATTGAAACTTTCTACAACCCTACCCAACTATCACACTTATGTAGATTATCAAGTATGATAACTCTATCCTGCATTTTATGCAAGTTATGGCCTTTTTGGACTTAGAAATTCTGGTTAAAGTTTTGCATGCAACTACATAAAGAGACCATCTCTTAGTAACTACTTGATGCATTGCATTGAAACTTTATACAGCCCTTACCAACCATCACATCTATGTAAACAATCAAGTATGATTACTCTATCCAGCATTTTATGCAAGTTATGGACCTTTTTTGGACTTAGAAATTCTGGTTAAAGTTTTGCAACTACATTTAGAGTGTAATCTCAGTTACAACTTGAAAAATTGCATTGAAACTTTATACAACCTTTCCCAATTGCACAACTATAAACACAACCAATTAAGATAACTCTATCCTGTATATGGTGCAAATTGTTGCCGTTTTTTTACTTAGAAATTATGGTTAAAGGTTTGCGTTAAACTACATTAAGAGTCAATATCTTAGTAACTACTTGATGCATTCAATTGAAAGGTTATACAACCCTTTCTAACCATCACACCTATGAAAATAATCATGTTAAATAACACTATCCAGCATATAATGCAAATTATCACCCACTAAGAAATTGTGGTTAATGTTTTGCATGCAACTACATTAGAGTCCATTATCTCAGTAACTTAAATAAGCGGTGGAATAGTCGAGCGCGCTGTCCTCCGACAGCTCTTGTTTTCCTTGAAATTGTCGTTCGATTAAAGCGTTAATGCTATAAATAGCATCTACTTTACAGTGGTTAGGGCTAAACCCAAATTGAGCGTCTGTCATAATATCGTTATTTAAAGCCCAATTCTTCAAACGTTCGTTCAATATGACAGTGTAAAACTTAACAAAACAGCTTGTTATTGTAATGCCACGGTAAGTTTTGGTATCAGTGCTATCACCCTTTTTATTTGTTTGGCTTGTCCAAACAAATTTAGAGATAACTACAATTCTGAAGCCATATACGTCTTATGGAAAAGGCCTTAAATTGCATACGCCCTGAAAGTAGTACTCAATACTTGCTCTTACTTTTCAAATGTATCACGATCTTTGAAATAATTACATATTTATATCGTCTGTGTTTTCTTATTTGGATCTGCTATTTAAAGATAATTTGGAAATGAAATGTAATTGTGTATTTAAGAAAAATGACGCGAAGTACTAGCAAAGGTCAAAATAAGTAAATTAACCAACAGGATCTATTTTTTACCAATTCACACCTATATAAACCTACGCCTAAATATAGTACCACATTTATAAACCTATATAATGTAAATCAAATCTGATGAAAGTAAAATTCCAACTTTATTATGGAATTATAAATATTTCAGTTACGATTTTTATCCGAACATGCTAATAATGTGTTCGTTTGCAGGAATGGTATAACCAGTAAGATTTCATACGCCGTGAACCAAATACTTGATCACGCATTGAAATGCAGAGAAAAGACCCCGAATTGAAAATATTATGTGTGTCGTATCACGCAAATAAATCCAGATTAACGATTAAACGTCAGTTTCCGTGCGTCGTTAAATGAAATAAAGATGAAAGTGACGCATTTGCAGAGAAACCATGATCTTCTGTTAGGCCTTATTCACCGTGGTAGAATTTCCCATAGCACCGGTTGTTACGAATTATTGCGTCATTTGGACAGATCTGGTCTATCTTTTTTTTGCAATGACACAAAATGCCTTCTCACAACCATAATAAAACCTGGTTCTTTATTTAAGTTTTTCATATTAAATGAGACGGAATAGACAGTGGATATCCCGTAGTTGGTAATGACCAATTAAAGGTATGTATTTACAGTATTGTTGAAATGGCATGTTGTCTTTTCGTCTCAAGTATACTTCGTTATGTTTCTCTCATATATCTAAAATGCAATACAGTAGGTCTGTGTGATTTATCATATGCACACTATTTGATTTTTATTTCATCGTCCTACTTAGTCCTTCAACAAAAGACATCGCGTATGCTCATTTTTCATTTTGTTATTTTCCTGCATACGCGACCAATAATGACAGATGATAAAACGAGAAACCGAAAGTCTAAATTATTTGGACTACGTCCTACTAAGGAATTATTCCGGAGACCTGAAGTTTAACACTGTCCAACTTGCAGACGCATCTGTAGTAGACGATTTTTCTCCCAATGTTTAAACTGTAGTGTTAACATTAGACATAGATAAAGCTAAGAGGTCATATTCATAACTCTCAGGCCTATTTATTTCTTCTATTGTTACATGCATGGGTGTATTTACAAATGATTTCATACCCTAGTGTAAGTTATTTCAAAGCCGGCCTTGTAACCAACAATAAGTTATAGATTAATGTATTCAAATCATATTACATATGTTTACAAAATTTATTGCAAAATATTTAGTGGTATTGCAAATATTGTACATGATAACAAATATTAGTTTAATTTAAAAGGTCTTATGTTTGACAAAGGTGTTTACAGATTGGCGTGTAATTGTTTCTCAGCATGCCTTTAAAGTTTAAGTAAATCTTGCCTGATGAAATTGCTTTTGTAAACAAAGATTCAAACATGCTTCAAAATAGACTTTTTACATCAATTATATAAAATAAAATTAACACATGAAAAGTGAAATTTCCTATTTGTCCCTGAATTAACCTTTAATTGTCCATGCATTTGTCACTTAAATGATGACAATTTTTTAATTTTGTTTAACAGGACAAATAACAAAACCTTTCATCTAAGCGTGGATTGCTCTTTCCTGATATCAACCAACTTGGTTGTGATGTGAACATGGGTGAAGCTGGAAATCAACCATACTTTTTACAAGAATGGACCTGGAAGGAATGTGAGCTGTTGCTTCTATAAGAGCATGAATCTAAGATTTTTTCTAAGGTAACATTGTCGCTTGATTTAATTTATTTTTCTTGTAACTTTATAATATTCAGAAACATGACATTGTAGTTGTATGTCACTGATTTGTTAAATTTAAGACCTAGTATTCTCGGTTTTGCAAAAATTATATATTGCAGTTGTAAACAACACAACAACACATTGTTTTGATAATAATTTCAAATATGATTTTTTATGAGTTAAACAGTGTGTGTGATCAGACATTGTCCCGTCTGACAGTATTTTATATTATCTTGACTTTTCGAATAAAAGGCTAGCTATCCTACTCACCTCGGCGTTGGCTTTGCATCACACCTTGGTTAAGAGATATTGCGCACTAAAAGGTCAAGCGCACTGTCTTACAGACAGCTCTTGTTATGAGAGGACACACTGATCCATAAATTACAGATTCAGTCTGTCTACTCTTCCGAAAAGTTGTAATCTCAAATTCATTATTAACCCTTTCCCTAATATGGACACTTGCTGACACCTCTGCAGGGATGATTTTGAAAGCATTGTGAAAAAAGGACAAAATGTTCAAAACAAGCAATGTCTCCTTTTGGCACAATATTTACAATTTTTTTCAATATCTTCATGTTATAGAGATTTTCTATAACCTGCAGGGAGTATATGGTAAAAAGTTAAAAACAATTATTTGTTATAATTTATTTACAATTACTCCAAGCCGAGCTCCGGTAGCTCTGTTGGTAGAGACGCCGCAACACGCGGGCTGTCAATCTATGGGTTGTGAGTTTGAATCCCAGCTCGATCATCATTCTTTCCTACGTTTGTCAAAAGTCACTGTGACAAGCGTCATTCTTCTTTCACCAATGGCCTTAAAGTATATGTGGAAAAGTAACCAGTTGCTTAGAAAGTATGTTGTGTGGAGTACTGTTGAGAGACAGCTAGGAAACATAAGAGCAGTTGAACTGGCCGCCATGATACGCGTGATTATGACTGAACAATTATTGAAACAGCGACTGCTGCGTAAGCCCCAATCAATCAATCATTAACTCCAAAAGTATTTTATGTAAGTAATGAAATCAGACTTTTTATGACATTTCCATTCCATACCAAATCAAACTCTTTTCTCCTTGTTTGATTTAATTTAAATCTTTCTTACATACAACAAATATGTAGCATACAAGTTTGAAAGCTTATAAGCAAAAATATAAAAAAATATATCAATGAAAACTTAATTATTAAATGCAGTTGAAAACATTACGACTTTTAAAAATATTGTAGCAAAAGGAGAAATCACTAACAATGAGCAATTTCTCCTTTTGCCACAATATTTTCAAAAGTAATCAGGTCAAATCAGAGGCATCAGAAAGTGTCTGTATGTTGGTAAGGGTTAATTTGTTACTCAGAACAACCCTTGTTTTTCGCCCATAAGGCTGTATATCGGGATAATCTATGGATTGTCTGTCTCTAGGTCAAAAATTTCCAAAATTGGTCAAATTAGCCAAGTCTGCTCTCTTTAGTTGAACATTTGTCATTTCGTCTATTCAAAACTTGATGTCAATGTGTGTTGCCATAATGTATGGTCAATCAGTCAAATTACCTAAGACACTTTAATAATATTGCCTTGAATTATCCAAAATAGCCTTGTCTGCTCTCTTCGTCAAACAGTTTTCATATCCAACTATGAGAATCAGCGACTATAAAAATCGATAACTTAAATTACATGGGATTATAGAGCAACTTTTTAGTTTTTACTGAATAACAATTTTATTTTGCAAAAATTTAAAAAGGCACTTATCAAGTTTTCAGGACAAATATCTCCTGAATATAAATATAATTTTTTATTTGTTTTATATTAATAATATTTTGGTCCTTTTTAACTTTGAATACAGTCACCCTAATTTCCTTCTTTATTACATATAAACCGTTAAGAAAACGGTATTTTTCCGCTAATGTGTATTTTGGAAAAGATGATTTAGTTGGGGGGTTTCTGCACAGTGCAGATCTGCAAAGTATGTTTGTCTTCACAGGCTGATCATATTTTAAATTTACACTGTTTACATATTACCGACACAATCGTATTAGGCAGGAGTTTTTTTTTTAAATTGAAAGATTCCAAAAAGAACATATCATAATCAGATCAAATTGTGTAAATGCGGCATATTGATCTGAATCAATATTTTTCACAAATATGTCACATCTACCCTGCGATAAATTGAGGTAAATATGGTTCAGTGTTTTCGGCGAAAACCGACGTCAATTCGCTTGATCAAAGTGGGTTTGCGTGTACAACAATACAGTTAAGTTGTTTCTCTAGCGGATTAAGAAAAGTTGCAATATATACAAAAGATGATAAGAAAATATTGTTAAACAATTTTCGGAATTAAAATAAATAAAGAATATATTCCAAAACGGCATTCCTTTATCATTTGACTATGTTAACAATGTCCAGTATATCATTTGCATATTTGAAGTAACCACGAGTGTACATTATTTAGTAAATTTAACCGTAGACATATAATTACTTTAACGATTGGTAGACTGATAGTTTAAATGAACTTGTCCAGCTTAGCATTTGGAAGAGTCCATTGCCAATTTTCGGACACGACTGTTGAGTTTGTGGGCCAGCATTATAGAGCTGCATCAAACGAAGCAAACCCGCTGGCTGGACTTGTTTTTAAACCGGTGACTGATGACACGTGGTTAATAAAACCGGTTCAAGCAGAGAGAGGGTTAAATAACAAGTAAAAGTGTAATCAAATGAAATGCGATGTTTGTTTTTCTTTCATTAAATTATAATAATTGAACAAACGGATGAACTTTCCTATCCGGACAAGGAACACAAAATGTCACGACCAGGAAAAAAGCGAAATGTTATTAACTGTTTATTGTTGATGCAGTATTTCAAACCCTGTATTCTTCATTTCATAAATGTCCATCCAAAGTACTAGGATATACTAGTCACATATCCTTCACGTCCAAAAGGTCCATCCAAAGTACTAGGATATACTAGTCACATATCCTTCATTTCCAAAATGTCTATCAAAAGTACTAGGATATACTGGTCACATATCCTTCATTTCCAAAAGGTCCATCCAAAGTACTAGGATATACCGGTCATATATCCTTCATTTCCAAGATGTCCATCTAAAGTACTAGGATATACTATTCACATATCATTCATTTCCAAAACGTCCATCGAAAGTACTAGGATATACTGGTCACATATCCTTTATTACCAAAACGTGCATCCAAAGTACTAGGATATACTGGTCACATTAGCCTGTTTATTGTTTAAATAGCAAACCACGAATAGAGATTAATGTTAGTATATAACCTCGTTATGAGCAGTTTTTCTGTTTGGCATAATGTTTATAAATGTCGTCTGCTGCAGATGTGTCAAAATGGATGACTTAATTGATACATTTCCTCCATTTGTGACAAACCGATACCGAAACCGCTTAAGTGTTGGATAAAGGATTGCCGACCTTGGTAGGAGGAAGAGCCCGGAGGACCGTAGGAGGGGCACCAGACTTGCGATGCTGTACAGGATATATAGTGACCTTGTAGCCAGTGATAAGTACATAAGGCTTGTCTCCCACATAGACTATCAAGGAACATGCACTCAATGTAATTTCAGAGACATATGTCTCTGGTATTTTCAAATACTGTGGTCTTGCTCTGATTACCGCAAATATTATTACTTTCCCCAAAAAAATCGTAATTGAAACAACCTGACACACGATATTGTGCAAGTTTTGTCTCTTGAGTCATTTAAGACACACGTTACCACACTTTATTTAACACGGTACCGTCTACCTGTATTGTGGCATTATCAGGTTCGAATTCATATAATTTATAAATAAGCTATGTTCGAATACACATACACAGTTAAACTCTTGTTGCCTTCACTACCAGTCTTGTTTGTAAATAGTCGGCCATTCTGTGACCTTCGTTAACATAAGGACAGCTCCAATATACCGGTAAAATGTAATAAACTTAGGAAGAAATATCGTACTGCATCGGAACGGTCTGTATCGGATTTATGGTGTGTTCAAGTTGAGCAAATCTTATGTTAAATACATTAACTGTTTCTTAAAAATACGAGTTTTACCAGATCTTATGTCTGGAATTTCCATTTCAGATGTGTTCTATTTAAAGTTGTACTGCTAAAATATTTACAATTTAAAGAAAATATATAGACACGTTGCATATATGATTAAGACTCCAAAACAAATCACAAAATTTCATTTCTATGCAGCACTAAAACATAAGCCTTTTAATGCAACTACCGAAACAAAAACCTCTTTTGATATTTATTGCTCATGAGTTTTCCACATTTTAAAGATGAGTTCAAAGACGCCTGCTTCAGATTTGTGGTATGTGGGGAATAAATGAAATTATAATTATCGAAAAAAGTTAAACCATTGTGCCAAAAAGAGAAAATAACTAATGATAAGCAATCCGCCTTTCCCCCACGATGTTTTCAAATGTGATAGCTATTATATTTCAGACGAATACTGAAACTGATGGAAATAATGAACAATTTCTCCTTTTCATACAATATTTTTTCACCTGATTCAAGTTTGATTATTTCTATATTCTAGATGTTAACTTTTATCTACGGGTTATTATTTAGCCTTTCGATTTTAGACGTATTTCGACTAATCTTCAACAGGCGAATGATAAGGAGTTATATCAAGGTTTTTGATCATTAGTCAATTCTTATACTTTCATTAATACAGATTATATATGTTTGCCTAGACATTTTCAAAGTGATCTAATGTAGAATTGGTCTATGTGATAAAGGGTAAAGCAGACTAAATTTATCACATCATGTAAACGGTTTGACCTTTAAATGGTATGGCGAATAGTAGCTAATTACATAACCAATATCACTGAAGACGTTCTAAGAGTGCCTCACTGTTTATTAGTGCCTCGAAGAAGTGATCTGTAAATGAATGTTCAAGTGGCATTCGTGATGTACACTGTGACCTTTGCTGTTTGCATGGTCTGTGCGTTTGGAAATTACCTTAAATGTTCCATGTTTAAAAATGTACGGCATATTGCTAAATAATTATGCAGACCTGTCAATATATCAGAGGAATATGTCCTGTCTCGTTAAACAGTGTTAGCATTTAAAATATTTGCTTATATACATTATTTCTACCATTCGTGAGTAAAATGGAAGAGCTCTGGAAATTGTTTTAGCCTTTCTTAAATATGTGTTTGAACTGTGTGCATTTCTTCCTCCTAAAGTTCTAGAGAATTGGACATTTAACTTGGATATCAACAACAACACTGCATGTCATTTACCTATACTTTTAAAAGGCTTTTCATACAGTTCACATAAAAGATTAATTAAACATTTTGAAGGATTCGGCATTAGGGAAAAGCTTTTAAAGTATATATAAGAATTCATTAAGGACCGCAAACACAGGATTGTATCAAACAACAAGAATTTTGGCACCTGATACTAGTGGTATCCCGCAAGGCCGTGTCTTAGGACTTTTATTATTTACATATATACATAAACTACATCCCTGAACTAGTTTAAAAATGTATCAAAATCTCCAACAATTCTAGAGGCCACATATTCAAGTTATACAAAAGACACTGTCTGCCGCTTAACGCAAGAAATTACTTGCTTTCCCAATGAATAGTAGATCAATGGAACAAACTGCCAGAACATGTTGTAAATGCGAAAAGTTTAGACAGTCTAAACAACCTTTTAAATAAGATATGGGATAGTGTATCTTTTAAATGTGTACCACATTTAGATGGACCTGAAGCGGGCTGTCAAAACAAAAATATGAAACGGACCAAAGAGAGGCAAATGCCTAATTACAGCACTCGAAGGTAAGGTAACAAGGTAAACATAACTTGAAATTACGCAGCTGTGTTGTTATTGTTACAAAAACAGCAACATGTTACCAGCTCTTCTCACTGGGTATCACTAAACAGAGTCTGGTAAAGTCCGGTAGTGTCTAGAGGTTCCCAAAACGTTTTAAACATTTCCATTGTTCGTTTGGTTTCATTTCGTTTTCTTACAACGCAAAAGACTACTGAGCATTCGCAAGGCCCTATACTTTAAAGAACATTGCATCTAACAAATTCACAAATCCAATTTACATGTACGTATATTTTGCTTTAAATTACATGTATAACTTTACATATTGCGTCCTTTCCCATCATTCATAGAACAAAAAGAATGGCAATATATGAAACTCCGAATATTGTCATGAGGAACATGAGGAACAAGGGAGCTAAACTTGTCCAAACATAAAGAAAATGCATCAATGATTATCTCCCTTTGACCGCCATTTAAATGCATTAGTTCACTGACATTTACACTCCCACCAAAATCATACTGTTTTTCCTAACAAAATGTATCGAAATGTTTATATGTCCTACTTAAACAAAAATGATCGGCAGCTATTTCTCAGTTTGTTATTTGCTTGTGGATTTACAATAATTGTAGCTGTAACAAGTCTAATGACTGCTAATCCAAAGTTTTGGGAAAACATTAATTAATGCTCTACTATTAAAACCAACTTATGAACTCTACGTTCAAGCTCTGTTAACACAGAAGACTTTCTCCTAGCAAGCATCACTTTGACTTTTCTCACTAGTCCATCGTCGTCAATTACTACATCAAGCAATTTCTCTAAAGGCCACTAGTTACGTGGCAAGTCTATGTATTTTACTAACCCAATATCTCCTACACACAAGTTTCGTCGAGGTCCATGCCATTTCTGTCATATATAAATTTGATTTAAATACTCTTTCTTCCATCTCGCCCAAATTGTTCTAACACATATTGTACACGTCGCCACCTTCTACGAAGATACATGTCATCCCTAATAAACTGACCTGGTGGAGGTAGAGGAATATCAGATTTTCCAGTTAATATATGATTCGGTGTAAGTGGTTCTATCACCGTTGGATAGTCTATTTAACTGACCTTTAAAGGACGACAATTTACGATAGACGTAATTTAGTAGAACAAGGTTCTTCGTGATGAATCGTCCGATCTTTGAGGACACTGTAATGTCACTGGGATGGCACAGTTTTGATTTATCTCTCTCATACCCCTCCAACATGGCTAGCATCTGGCGGATTAAACACAAATTCGCAGTTTCTTTTTATAAGAAATGACGTTAACTTATTCATGGCACTTTCCTTATCAAATTCATTTTTCGCTCCAATGAAATTTGATCCCCGATCTGAACTAATCTGTCTTACACTTCCACGAATTGATATGAAACAACTAAGTCCGTTTATGAAAGCGTCCGTGTACATGTCATCCAGCATGTATATATGTATAGCACGTGAACACATGTAAGTGAACAGAAGTCCATAACTTTTTACTTCTTTGCGCCCATTTGTAACAAGAAATGATCCAAAACAGTCTATTCCACAATATGAAAACGGTGGTGAGGGATCAACGCGAACTTGAGGTAAGTCTGCCATTTTTTATAATTGATTTTGCAACTGACTTACTTCCCCCAAGAATCCAGTATCCACAATAGCTAATTTTATTTAATTTAATACCTCTACCTTGATGCTGGACCATTTGATGAACATCTGCGAGAATAAACTGTGCAATATGACAGTGTTTGGGTAATATTATGGGATGCTTGTTTGTGAGGAAAACTTGCCCTTTTAAGGCGATCTCCAACACGCAAAGATCCATTTTCGTATTATGGATTTAGAGAATGCAGATTATTTGACATAGGCAAAGTATGAAAACTCTTAATTGCTTCTGCAAATGTCTCAAGTTGTACAAGTTTAATAATTAAATTTTCTTCAGATTGTCTTTCAACAACAGAGGGCTACTATATACCTTTAACACCATTTGCTAGGCTCATGTGATCGTGCTATTACTGATACAGCTCTGGACCAAGAAAGGAATCTTTCAAGTCGTTCTAGAATTACTGAAATGATCGGCGGTTTTTGTACAAAAAGACCTAACGTTTCTAACGTCATCGGTCTTGATTTGGTTATGTTCAATATCTCTTTCCCACACAAATGAAGGACCACTTAACCAGGTAGAATTCGCGATTCCACTTGCGGAAAGACTCTAGATGCTAAATCTGCTGGGTTGTTTTCAGAGCTGACATAGTTCCGCGGACGAGGTTCTGTCACATTTCTAATTGCCTTAACACGATTGGCAACACATACATTAAACTTACGAGCTTCAATATGGATGTAACTTAGAGCTAGCTACTTGTGAGTCACTCCAAAAATATTCATTGTCAATTTTCAAATCAAGTTCTTCACTAAGCACTGTACTCACTTTCACAGAAAGAACTGCAGCAGTTAATTCTAGTCTTGGTTTACTATCGATCTTCAGTGGTGTAACACGCGCTTTTGCCATGACAAGCAAACCCGACTTTCATGCACAAATTTAACATATGATAACTGTCCACATCAAGTGTTAGTGGTGTCTGAGAAATGATGCAACTCAATCGTTGAGGGTGTACCTGAATTTACCGGTTTCAAACATCTAGGAATTCTCACCTCCTGAAGATATTGAATATCATTGATCCAGTTTGTCCATTCGGGTTTTTGTGAATTAGATATAGGTTCATCCCAGCCTACACCATAGCGACATTTCCTGTAGGTTTCTCTTTCCCTACACATGTGAAGGGCGCCACAAATACAAGTGGATAATATATTGATGCTACAACTGACAACATATTTCTTCTTGTAGCTTGCTTGGTGTTGGCCTTTATTTGGAAACTGAACTTATCATCATCTGTTGACCACTGCATGCCTAACTGCTCTATCACAGGCAATTCTTCTAATGCTAAGTTCATTGTTGTTTTGCTACTGGCTTGTTCCGATATGGGTATTGAGCCAATCACATTTTTATTATTAAAGACAAACGTATGTAATCGAAGTCCTCCAGTAGCACACAGTTTCATGGCACCGTCAGCTAAAGAAATTGCTTCATCTTATCTATATACACTTGTCAGTCCGTCATCTACGTAAAACTCACGCTGCACAAATGAAGAGGCAAGCGGAAATTGTTGCTCTTGATTTGTCGCCAAGTACTTCAGACCAAAGTTAGAGCACCCTGGAGATGATTCAGCTCCAACAGATGAACTTTCATACGATACTTTAATGGTTCTGTGTTCATGTTTCCGTCCTCCCACCATAAGAACCGTAAGAAATCCCCGTCACCTTCACTTACAAAAAACTGATGGAATATTTTCTATACATCACACATAATTGCTAATAGGTAACTTCTGAATCAACATAGTATGCCTATACGTCCATTAATAAGATCAGGGCCATTAAGTAAATGCTAATTATGGGATGTCTCATGGTATTTTGCCGAACAGTCAAAGGTCAGAAAGTATTAGCAAGTGGTACATTCCTCACAATGGGGTTTACCATCCCAAAGAAAATCCACTTGCTCATACTTTCTAACCTTACCAGTTCACAATCGCCATGATCAATCATTTCCTTCATGAATTGATTATAATATTCTCTTTAGGTTTTGTCTCGAACTAGTTTGCGCTTCAAATGACTAAGGCGTATTTCAGCTATTAGTTTGTTGTTTGGCATTATGGGACCTTGTTTGAAAGGAAGTGGCATCTCTAAATGTGTGTCTTCTCTTTGAAGAATGTTTTCATCCAACATATTGATAAACTGAATATCGTGTTTTGACACCTTATGTTCACTATTAAAACCAGCAAAATCTGTCTGAAGCACAACAGGTCCTTTGGAGAACATGATGGTAACTCCCGTATTGATGTGCGGTGACAAATGACGTCTGATGTAAGTTTATCTACAACAGGTGTAGTATAGCCTACTGTGCTCCATCCAAGATGTGTTTGTGCTGCTTATGGTTCTGTACCTTGCCCTAGTAAAACCTTTAATGGTGCTAAGGAAAGTGGGCAATTATATCCTATGAGTAATCCCACTTCACATGATTGTAATGGTGTTATTTCAGTTGCTATGGACTGTAAATGAAGATAGTCTTGAAATGTTCCTTTGACCGGAATATGAGATCGATCAGCAGTAATAAAGTATCTTGTATAAGCTTTGTTTATTGATAACCTATCTTGGGGCTTTAAGTAAAAATCTCTTATATGAAGTCCAGCGATCCTTGAACTATCCATGATGGTATTCTGAGACGTCATTGATTATAAGCTTAATTTAACTGGCTGACTTGATATGATAATCGCAGCAGCTGTGTCATTTAAAATAAAGGTAGTGTCACTTTGAGTGTCTAAAAGATCATACGTTAACACTTGTTCTCATGAGAGACCCAAACCAGTACAATATTTGTCTGTGAGCCAATTACTTTCAATTCTGTTTGTTGTGCCTCCAATTCTTGTTTATGTTTAAGTTCAGGTTCTGCCAATTTACGTTTTTGTACTATTTCTTGTTCCACAAATGAAGTTTCTGTTTATTGTGCTGCTATGTCAGCCGTGTCTTCAGCAACTCTTTCAGAGAATGACTGAGTTGAACAATTTGAACTTAACGATTCACTAAAAACTGATTTAGCATAGTCATGCTTCTTTAATTCCTTTAATCGTTGCTACTCAATGTGCGAATAATATTCTTCTATTGCAGAAATTCGTTCATACACAATTCTCGAAATATCCTTAGTCAATTCTAAACTGGCATCCACTTTTCCGACAATAGAATTAGGGTCACCCAAGAGAGGCTGAATCTCTCTGTAAATGTCTACCAAAATGTTTATTTTGTTGTTCGACCTTATCAAATATCTCGCAAAGGTGTTCACATCACAATTTGTTTTAAGTAAAGTTCTTAATTCTTTTATAATTACTTTCCAGTTTTCATAATTTGATTGAAACTTCTTCTGTTTTCTTTCATTTTCTTCTTGTCTGAATGCTGACACCCTTTCAGCTAGTACTGAAACCCTTTCTGATATTCGTACACCAGATACAGACTCTGCCATGGTTATAGTTATGGTTTAAACAAACTTGCTTCAGGTAAATGTTTTACTGTAGCCACCCTGGCAATTTAATGAAAGTTTTAACAGGTTGTGGTATTTTTTATTATCTTTATTTAGTCTATTCATCTATCGTTGATTACCATCAATCGTAAAACTTGTTTTCCATTTCCTAAGGCGCTAAAGACATTTCCATCGTACGTTGGTTTCATTTCTTTTTCTTACAACGCAAGGCCCTAGCGTATTGCATCTAACAAGTTCATAAATCCAATTGACATGTACATATATTAGCAAAACATCTACAGGTTTTTGCTTCAAAGTACATGTATAACTTTACATATTGAGTCCTTTCCTATCAATCATAGAACAAAAAAGAATGGCAATAAAATGAAACTCTTGAAATTGTTATAAAACATGAGAAACAAGGGAGCTAAACTTGTCCAAACAGAAAGCAAAAGCAACAATGATTATCTCCCTTTGACCATCATTTAGGTACATGTATACCGTTCCATAGCACTTTCATTGCTTTCATAATGTAAACTATTACATCCACCTTTTAGTTAAATTATCTCCCCATTCTCAATGTATTTTGCGTTTGACAAATGTACCGCCCCAGTCAAACTCCCTGCTGCGCACATGCAGAAGCTTCAAATTGTTGAAGGTGGCCAGTAGATTTGAAAAAGAAGAAGAAGAAGAAGTTTTGCTATTTGTAAATTGTAATGGGTTTGTATTTGTCAAAAGTGACGGTTACTTCCCTTGTGCAAGACTACGCCATTTACGAATAACAAATTCTAGATTGTTTTTTCTTTCATTTCGCAGTCTCCTTAGTTTAGTTACTCCAAAAATCACCCAACAAAAACGCAGGGGTTAGTGTAAAATTGAAGAGCTTATAGACTCTCAAAACAATAGGCAATCTGTGGATAAAGTCAGAAATAGCATGTTTCCAGCTTCGTTTCAAGCAATCATGGAGGCAAAGGCTGGTATTCAAATTTACCTCTAAATTCACGCCTAGCTCCGCGAGTATTATTGTCAAACGCCTGTCCCTATACATTTGAACCTGAGGAAGAAGTGGGTTCAACAGCAAAATTCAAACCCATGCTGAGATATAGTCTCAATATATCGCCGTTACATATTGCATAGGATGCGAACAGTCAAAATAACAAATCGCATTCCTAGTACAGAAACCTGTACTAGCTGAGATCTTACTTTTCACATTTTATTTTATAAACATTTAAAATCAACCATTTACCCAAAACTGTACCCAAAACAAAATCATTATTTCTATTTTTCACCCTGGCCAAAATCTGAATGTCCTGACTGCAACTGTTGAGTTATATATGTAAACTATACATATAGACTCGCAAAAATCCTTCATTGTCCAACTGAAGATATATAAAAACATACAGCAATAATTTGTTATCGTCTGGTTATTTATTGGAAAGGGTTAATGTCTGATTAATTCTCTATTTCTTTTCAGTAGTTATGATCACGTAAAGGACAAAAATTCAGGAGTTGGTTTTAAATTATGAAGACAAAAGAACATGTATAGTTTTACGACCTTTACGACCTTTAGCATTGATCTACACAATGGATGATCATAATTACAGTGTTCTGTCTGGTAAGAACATTTTCTAAACCATTTTACTTATATGATGTTTTCCAATCAGGCTGTTTTGGTTTATTTGTTAATACATGTATGGTGTTTTATGTCACTTTCAACTTTTTTTCAGTTATATTAAAGTTTTTCCTAGGTCAGTTATAAACCAGAGTCATACTTATCCATTGATTCTGACACCAGCCAGTCAGCCCTCAATCCTGAATGCCATGGAGGGAAATTTAGACATAACTACCATTTTAAAACCTTTCCTACATGTATACACATTAATGTTTTCTGAAGCCTCTGCAACAGATGCCTTTTGAAAACATCGTGGCAAAAGGAGAAATTGCTTATGATGACTAATTTTTCCTTTTGCAACAATGTTTTATAATCTATAAAAAAAAATCTTTTCCCTTTATTGCCTAGATATCTCAAAGTAATCTGCTGCAGATTTGTTGTTTGTGGGAAAGGAAAGGGATGAAGTATTTGGTATGATCTGCCCAGGGAAAGAACCTTAGACCTCCCGCGCCAAGGTGAATGCTCTATCACCACGCCACTGAGGCAGGCACCTGTTTTGAAAACATTTGAGGAAAAAAGTGTAAATCAAACATAATTGTACAAAGGGGGAAAAATGTCTCACTTCACTTAACTACTTTATTCTTTCCTACCTACAAAACATCTGCAGCAGACAACTTTGAAATCATCTAAGGAAAAATAAAGAAATTCTCTTTATATTTTCAAATTTGTCTGCTGCATGTTTTCTGTATATGGGGAAAGGCTAGCACTAGTCTTAATATGCTAGCCTTCAGTGCAAGATGTTTTTGATATACACTCAGCGCAAAAAGAAACGCACATCGTATAATCAGACGCAGATTTGACGGACTTCTATTGGAGAAAATTAAAATGCTCTAGAATTTTTAGTTTTCTTAAAATGTTGCATAAAATATTGTTTTCACATACCCGTGGGTGCCAATTGTTCCTCTGGCTGTGTCAGAGGCTGGTTGGAACCGATTCCGAAGGTGGGAGACCCGGATATTGACGTCCTGTCTCCATTTTGGCACACGTGGCCTGCCTGATTTGGGTCGGTCGGCAACAGTACCAAACGCGTTGTATCGGTTTTGCAGCCGGGTTATATTACTCACATGGCAGTTAAAGCGTTGTACGACGTCTCTACAACTGACGCCAGCCTCCAATAATCCAATGGCTTGGTTTAGGATGTTTTCGCTGAGACGTGGCATGATTATAAACCTTTCGTGTTTCGTTTTAACATGTTTTTCCTGCTTTGCAGGGTTGTGTAGTACGGCGATACATGTATCGAATTCACCAAGATACACATGCTCACCGTGCGCACCGGAAAATGTGATTTGTATAGGTTGTGATGCTACCGATAAAAAATCAATAATAACCCTGGCTTTTTCAACTTTAATAACACCAGACAGAACTACTGACTTAGATAAAAGCATTAATTCACAAATATATTCATTCTATATATAAATAATACCATGATGAAAAATGTGCGTTTCTTTTTGCGCTGAGTGTATATTCATAATATTGAAGTCACAGTGAAGACCAGGGACATCTTATCTACGTCCCTGGTGAAGACCCATTGATTTCATGTCCACAAACCTTTATGCAACCCTTTTCCACATACAACAAATTTGCTGTAGATGACTATGTAAATATCTTAAATAAGGAAAGTTTCTATTTATAATTTTCCCCTTTGCAACAATGTTTTCTACTCTATAAAAAATGATCCTTTCATTAAAGAATATATTTTTTTTCCTTTTATTGCCTAGATATTTCAAAGTAATCTGCTGCAGATTTGTTGTATGTGGGAAAGGGATGAAGTATTTGGTGCGATCTGCCCAGGGAAAGAACCTAACACCACATTATTGCCATAATTGTTCACATATTTTGTAATATAGCTCTAGCTGAATCATCCGTCATAATATTGAAGTCACAGTGAATACCCATTGATTTCATGTCCACTAACCTTTATGCAACCATTTTCCACATACAACAAATGTGCTGTAGACGACTATGTAAATATCTTAAATAAGGAACGTTTCTATTTATGAAAGTAAAATGTTGAATATATAGTCAAAATATATCAGAATGCTGAAAAGCATCATGGGGCATTCACAGTTGTAGATGTAGTCTGGTGTTACCTGCCCCTACACTTACAAACAAAAAGCTATATAGAGACAATCTTTTTGTGGACAAATTGGTTAAACCTTTTAAGCTCCGAAAGTAGTTTGCTTCAATAATCATGCATTGATTAAAAAATCAAAGTTGTATCGTCCACAGTAGAGTGATGAAAATCAATTGTATATTTACACATGTATACCAGTTTTCCATTTATGCGATAGCGATACATATAGGGGGAAGTTACCAATCTTGTAGCCGTTGTTCATTTATTGGTTCATGCCTGACTACAGGCGTCCAAGTTTTTGTTTAGAGAAAATAAACAAACAAAATAGTCTTTATATGGTCCATAGGCTATAGTAATAACGACCGTAATTTTATCGTATGAGAATAGTCGGAGAATCCCAAAAGAAGACCATGTTACTATAATTAGACTCCCTATTGTATTATATATTATTAGCTCTACTGGCCAAAGGCCAGAAGGGCTTATATCGTGGGGATTTGTCCGTCGTCTGTGCATCCGTCCGTCGTCTGTGCCTCCGTTCGTCCGTCCGTAAACAATTTCTTGTTAACACGATACAGTCTTCACTTTTGATTGTATCTCAACCAAACTTATACAGTAGTTAGATATCCATGAGAGCTCGGTTCCTTTCGAAAACCAGCCACAGATCCGCCCATGCATGACTGGATTATGGCCCTTGAAATGGTCAAAATTGCTATAATAGAGCTTGTTAACACGATACAGTCCTTATTTTTGATTGTATCTCAATCAAACTTATACAGTAGTTAGATATCCATGAGAGTTTGGTTCAATTCTAAAAAACGGCCAGATCTACCCAATGCATGGCTGGATTATGGCCCTTGAAATTGTCAAAATTGCTATAATACAGCTTGTGAACACAATAGAGCTTCCATTTACTATCTGATCTTCACCAAACTTAGATGGTATTTGAATATTGGTTCCTTTTGAAACAAGCCAGATCAATATGCCAGTAGAGCATAGGCCCTCATGGGCCTCTTGTTATACTATATGGACCATATAGTGGGGCTATTTATAGTAACACAGGAGGGATTCCCCAAATTAACATAACAATCATTTTAATCATAGCATATTGACAATATACAGAGACTTTTTGAGTATTTTAACAAGGTATTGTGTATTTTTCCTCATTTTTTTCTGTAATGGAAATTTGGACGCCTGTGGCCTGTCAAACTAATTTACTATCTAGTTATAAAGTACTCTGGGTACCAGACTGTTATTGATTGTGCTAAATAAACACTCCATATCTTGGTCGTCTAACAGTGACAATGAAATCTTTAAGATAGACAAGAGACTGCAACCATTATCACCTGACACTTCTTGTGTTTCATTCCAGGCCAAGTGGAAGCGAATGAGCCTTCACCTGAGTACATGCTACATTTGGACAGAATAATCTGTGAGTTCATGAAGGATCAGGATATTCCTGGAGCATCTTTATCTATCAGTTATTGTGGGAATCCATTGTACAAACAAGGTATGGAAATATGACAACAAATTAATCTTGTTGATATGTACTCAAATTCATTGATTGATTGGAATTGAAGCAAGTGGAACTTTTGTCATGGTTCATTGTTCCTCGTGAGTCTGTGTCTGCGTTAACGTTTTGCTTCAAACTATTTCTCCTCTGTAACCACTGGGCCAAATGTGATGAAATTTCATATTAAGCATCCTGTCAATGGCCTCTCCTAAATAAAATGTATTGATCAATAAAAAGCTCTGGTTTCTATGGCAACATTGAATATTTAAAAGAATGTGGCTGTTTTCAAACATTTCTGTAGAAATATTCCATCAGATTTCTTTAAGTCATGTTGATAGGTAAAAAATCATGGCATGGCTGTTTTGCAGTATATATAGCTTGAGTGAAAAATTTAAAAATCTTCTCTTTCAAAGTAAATGGCCGATTGTTCTGTTATACCACAGCAGTCGGTTCCCCTTACCATCAAGTTTTGGTACTGCAGACATTCTTCCCAGGCAATTGGTTACCTTTCCACATGTACTATTTAGCTTAAAACAAAAGATGTTTGTCGAAATTACTTTAAACTTGGTAGAAGATGTCGATATACATGTATAATTTTGAAGGTTATCCCTTTCCCACCTGCAGACGCAGCAGACAATTTTGAAAATATTCTGACAAAAAGACAATTGCTCATGCTGAGCAAATTCTTCATTTGCCAAAATGTTTTCAACTCTTTTCAATACTCATACTTTGATTTATTGAGATTTTCCTTAAATTTGAAAACACATTTTTCAAAGTTGTCTGCTGCCAATTTGTTAACCCTTTCCATCATATAGACGCTTTCTGATGCATCTGCAGCAGACTGCTTTTTAAAAACATAGTGACAAAAGAAGAAATTGCTCAAAACAAGTAATTTCTCCTTTGGCCACAATATTTTCTCCTTTTAGTCATAGGTTATCCATTCAATTTTAGAGATTTCTCACTTTTTGACAGAATATGTTCAAAGTCGTCTGCTGCAGAATTGTCGTATGTAGGAAAGGGTTAAACATGATTTGTCTACTTGAGGTTATGGGATGGCGAGATGTGGTCAGAGGGTTTCATCACACTCCTATTTTAGACTAGCCAGTATCAGTAAGCTAGTGACAGCCATTGGTGTATATAACCCTTTCCCTCATACGACAATTCTGCAGCAGACGACTTTGAACATATTTTGTTAAAAAATAAAAAATCTCTATAATTGAATGGATAACCTATAACAAAAAGTGGAAAACATTGTGTCAAAAGGAGAAATTGCACGTTTTGTGACATTTCTTCTTTTGTCACTATGTTTTCAAATAGCCGTCTGCTGCAGAGGCGTCAGAAAGCGTCTATATGAGGGAAAGGGTTAATCATGATTTGTCTACTTGAGGTTATGGGATGGCGAGATGTGGTCAGAGGGTTTCTTCACACTCCTATTTTAGACTAGCCAGTATCAGTAAGCTAGTGACGGCCATCGGTGTATTAAGCTTGGTGGAGAAGAATCTCATACAACTCGACAGTAGAGTATTTGGACCCGAAGGTATATATGAGCCGTCCTGCAAGAAAACTAACATCTGTGTAAAGTATCGATCAAGATCAGCCTAAGCATGCCGCGCAGGCTAACCCGGACAGACATTTTTTGCCACTTGTGGATTTTCTGTTCCAGGAATCATTACTCTATACTCTGTACAAATTGATTGAGGTTTAACGCCATTCTTTATCACAGTCGCTAGTGCATCTAACCATATGTTTCCTTGCTTACACACACCACTAATCGACATGCCATTCTTTCAAAGCAACTGCATGGCTCATAGAATGTTAGACCATTGGTGGAAGACGAATGACAACTGTCACATTGACGATTGTCAAACGTTGGAAAGAATGCTGACTGAGCTGGGGTTCGAACTCACAACACCTGGATTGACAGTGTGTGTTGCTACAGACTGAATAGATACTATTTATCCTAATCCCACTCTACAACATGTACCTATGTGGTAATATACACCTTTAATTCACACATACCAACAACATAAACATTTGAATTATTATTGATAAATTTGGGGTTAAAAACTGTTTCAACATTTTTTTCAGTCATATGACGGGGTTTAAGGTCATCTACCCATAAGTTTTCTGGACCTTTTACACCAGTACTCCATATAACGGTCTTTCATAGCAAGCAATGCAGACAAAGATCACCCTTCACATTCATGAAGTCAAATATTTCTCTACATTGTGGGATACTTCTGTATTTAATGTAGCTAAAACTATTAGTTTGTTAGGACATTAATCCTTTCCCACTTACAATAAATCTTAAGAATACGACTTTGAAAAAATCTTGGTAAAGACATGACGATTGTCAAAAAATGAAGTTAAATTTTGTGGAAAAAGGAGAAATTGCTCATTTTGATTGATTGATTGGGGTTTAACGCCGTTTTTAACAATTTCTCAGTTATATCACGGCGGCCAGTTCACCCACTCAATGTCACTCATGCATTTCCTGGTTTGCTCACACCAGTACTCCACACAACAATCTTCCCAAGCAACTGGCTGCTTTTCCACATAGACTTAGCCCTTTGGTGGAAGACGAATGACGCATGTCGCATTGACTTTTGTCAATCCTCGGAAAGAAAGTTGAACTCACAACCCCTGGATTGACAGCCCGCGTCGCTACCGACTGTTACTCATTTTGAACTTTAACATTACCTCATGACTCAAAAACCGTTCCACATATTCAGCTTTCTCTCACCATAATCCACACAAACAGCTTTTCCAAGCAACTTGCTGATTTTTAACTGTTTGCCAATTGGTGGAACCCTAATGATGATCTCTCGTTTTCCTACAGTATTTACCTCTTGATAACCCTTCTGTGGTTTTCAAACTTTGTTTCTGTCATTACTAATATCAAGGTCTTTAGAGTGACACCTTTCACAAACAGCTGCATTTCTCTGCTTCAACTGCGTGTTGTTCTGGAGAGATTGCACTGCACTGCGCATCTGCAATAAACCCTTTCCCACATACAGCAAATCTGCAGCAGACGACTTTGAAAACATCTAGACAAAATTATGGTAAATCTCTATAAGGGTTAATATGAAAATTGAATAGAGCTGAAAATATTGCGGCAAAAGGGGAAATGGCTCATATTCAGCCATTTCTTCCTTTGTCACAATGTTTTTAAAAAGTCGTCTGCTGCAGGGGCGTCGGTTGTAACTAAAAATGTATTTTGAAAACCCTGGTTTAGAGGCAATTTTGACCCCTTTGTAAATAATGCAAATTTAGGTGCCATTACTCAGAATGAGCAATGGCACCTAATTTTCCATTGTTTATCAAGAAAAATGATTTAACGCATTTAACGACTTTATGGCCAGGTGATTAACCTTGGTAAAAAAATACAAATTTTAGTTACAACTGTTTCACGCCATGCCCTTGATGTGTTTTTGAAGCAATAAACATGTACAATTTAACCCTTTCCCTCATATAGACGCTTTCTGACGCCTCTGCAGCAGATGGCTTTCTGAAAACATTGTGACAAAATAAGAAATTGCTCAAAACAAGCAATTTCTCCTTTTGCCACAATGTTTTCCACTTTTAGTAATAGGTTATCCATAAAACTGTATATATTCTATTTTTTGTCAAAATATGTTCACAGTCGTCTGCTGTAGAATTGTTGTATGAAGGAAAGGGTTAATGATATGAACCTGTATAAGAGGTATAACCCTTTCTTGCATGCAGAGGCATCTGAAGCAGACAATTGATTCTAATTTTTGAACAGCTTCTTCAATTAATTAATGCCGAACCTCAGTAGCTCAGTCGGTAATGACGCGGTCTGTCAATCCAGGGGTTGTGAGTTGGAATCCCAGCTTGGGCCAGCATTCTTTCCGACGTTGACAACAGTCAATGTGACAAGCCTTATTCGTCTTTCACCAATATGCTAACTGTCTATGTGGAAAAGTAGCCAGTTGCTTGAAAAGTATGTTGTGAAAAGAAGGTGAACTGCCCGCCATGATATGACTGGAAAATTGTTAAAAATGGCGTTAAACCCCAATCAACCAATCAATTTAAATAATGTGTACATGTGATAAGCCTAATTCTGCAGCACATACCTTGAACCCTTTCTCACCTGCGGCACATTTCAGCACATCACACCTGCAGCAGACTAGTTACATGGCAAGAAGAGAAATTCCCTTTATTGAGCAACTTCTCCCATTGTCACAGTTTCTTTAACTTTAAAAGGCAATAATATTTCTTTCATTACAAATTTATACAGGCTTACCATAGTTCTTAGCCTAAATGTTTTGAAAATCTTCTTTTGCAATTCATTGTAAGTGGGTTTGTGTGTATACTGTTCTTTCTGTAGATTTGTTGTACATGTATATATATGATGAATTTTTATTTATACTATTCTCCAGGGATTTTATCTGCGTTCACATATCACCATGAGAACCAGTCAGACATAACTGTGTTACATTTGCTGCAACACTCGGCAGGCTGGGACCGAGATTTGGATGGGGACCATGTATTCTGGTATAGTGATCCTGTACACAGCCTCCACATTAACCTTTTCGATAAGCATGCACTAGTGCAGTACATACTAACATACAAGCTGGCCTTTGATCCAGGTTTGTTTTCTTTGTTTCTTTGGTGCTCTATGCCTTTCTAAACTTTATTTCAGTAATATCACAGCATTTCCTGGGTAAGTTACCAGTAATTTTGGTCCATTTATCCTGACACCAGCGAGTCAGTTGAAATAGAAATTATACAATCCTGAGCGCAAAGGAGGGAAAGTCATTACTGCTGTGACCATCTACACTGAAGCAGATCGAGGGCTTGGCGTGAAACAGTTGTAACTATAAACCTATTTCAAAATCCCTGCTTTAGGGGCAATTTTGACCCCTTTGTAAACAATGCAAATTTAGCATTGCTCAGAATGAGCAATGGCACCTAAATTTCCATTGTTTACCAAGAAAAATGATTTTACGATTATGAAGACTTTATGGCAAGGTGATTAACCTTAGTAATCAAATACCAATTTAACCCTTTCCCTCATATGACAATTCTGCAGCAGACGACTTTGAACATATTTTGTCAAAACATAGAAAATCTCTTTAATTGAATGGATGACCTATGACTTAAAGTGGAAAACATTGTGGCAAATGGAGAAATTGCTCGTTTTGAGCAATTTCTTCTTTTGTCACTATGTTTTCTAAAAGCTGTCTGCTGCAGAGGCGTCAGAAAGTGTCTATATGAGGGAAAGGTTTAAGTTTTACAACCGCCTCACGCCAAGCCGTTGAGATGCTCTACATGTACCTATGCACCACTGAGCTGTCAAAAAATTGCCTTAGTGCTTTAGCAGTTAGAGCATCAGCCCCAAGAGTTGGAGACCTGTGTCAGAATATCTGACCCCTGGTATGCCTAGAAAAAGGAAAAAGTCCTACCACAGACTTTAAATTGTTATTCCTTAGACAGCAATTGCGATAGATAAAAATATTTGAGTACATTAAACTTTCAAATTATCTTTTATCCTTATGGATAACGTTTGTCTATTAATATTTGAGACAAAATCACAATACCTCGGTTTTTTTCAATTGGTCGTAATTCAATTAACATTGAAATTCCAGTTTTTCAATTTATCTATTGCTTTGTCTGAAATTTTTAACTTTCTAAATACATATGTTTTGTGCAAGTGCCATTTATGTGACTTTTTAGTTTTATTTATGAAGCCTATGTCACCAGTATAGAGCCAGAGCGGTCTGCACTTCAGCACCCTCTGACCAGGTTCTTTACAATTGGCTGCTGAACTAAAAAAAAAAAAGTCCAAATGCAAAGCTGCATAAGTCCATTTAAAAACTTACAAGGGGTTAACCCTTTCCCACATACAACAGATCTGCAGCAGACGACTTTGAAAACATATTGAAAAATCTCCATAAATGAGAGCTTATTAATTAAATAGAGCTGAAAATATTGTGGCAATAAGGAGAAATTATTCATAATGAGCATTTTCGCTTTTTGTCTTAATGTTTTCAAAAGTTATCTGCTGCAGAGGCGTCAGAAAGTGTCTGTTTGTGGAAAAAAGGTTAAACTTCAATCAATTAACCCTTTCCCTCATATAGACGCTTTCTGACGCCTCTGCAGCAGACGGCTTTTTGAAAACATAGTGACAAAAGAAGAAATTGCACAAAACGTGCAATTTCTCCTTTTGCCACAATGTTTTCCACTTTTTGTCATAGGTTATCCATTCAATTATGGAGATTTTCTATGTTTTGACAAAATACATCAAAGTCGTCTGCTGCAGAATTGTTGTATGAGGGAAAGGGTTAATCAATCAAATGTTTATTATAGGTTCAAGGCATGCCTATTCGAATCTAACCTATCTGGTACTAGGAATGATAATAGAGAAGATATCGGGTCTGAACTATGAAGGATACACGAACACTATACTAGAACAGCTAGATATACACATGTATGTGGGGAAAACATTACAGGAGCAATGCAATAGCTTTCTTGAGGTAATTCTACTTTTTTTTAAATTCAAAACAATATTTCCTTTTGCCACATTTGTTTTAATTATGTAAAGCTACAACTGTAATTCAAATTACTCTTTGCATGTTGTTTTCGTCTGCTAATTGCCGTCTGTATTACTTTTGAAAAAAATAATTGTTGTAATAGGATCTGAGAATGTCAAACAGTTTGGATCTCAGATCAGGCCCCACATTTTGTTGAGCGTGAATTGGATCCAAACTGTTTGCAATGGTCATCTACAGTTGAAGAAATCCGCCACTAGGGTGCTAAAGTTAATTGATAAATGCCTTATGCTGATTTCAATCAACTTAAACCTTTCATTACTGTCTTTTAACACATCACAATGCTCTCATTTATCCCTTCTTATAAAGGTCAAATTATGCTAAATACATCCGCTGACTTGCTGATCTACAGTACTAAAGTCCCTGAAAATAAACTTTGTTTGTGTAGAAATGAGTGTATACCATCACCAGAATGTATTGAATATATGACATTGAGTTTAAATGCATTGTGAATGTGTATCTACAGCTGACGACTTTAAAAACATCTGGATGGGAATGATATGTCAATCAAAAGTATAAACAGTGAATAAAGTTGAGAACATTGTGGCAAATAGGGAAATTACAATTTTTCAATTTGCCTCAATTTTTTCAAAGGCGTCTGCTGCAAAGACATCAGATAGGCATCAGATAGCATCTGTATGAGGGAAAGGGGTTTAACCCTTTCCCTCATATAGACGCTTTCTGACACCTCTGCAGCAGACAGCTTTATGAAAACATAGTGACAAAAGAAGAAATTGCTCAAAACAAGCAATTTCTCCTTTTGTCACAACGATTTACACTTTTAGTCATAGGTTATCCATTCAATTATAGAGATTTTTCTATTTTTTGACAAAACATGTTCAAAGTCGTCTGCTGCAGAATTATCGTATGGGTTGTAGAGATATTCGATATTTTCAAAAGTCTGATTCATATTGCTGCAGGTGGGAAATGGGTTTACCCTTTCCCACATACAAAAAATCAAAAGTAAACAGTGAATAAAGTTGAAAACATTGTGGCAAATAGGGAAATTACAATTTCTCAATTTGCCTCAATTTTTTCAAAAGTTGTCTGTTGCAAAGGCGTCAGATAGCATTTGTATGAGGGGAAGGGTTTAAAGAACTTGTGGGTATCTTGATATATACAACTGACAAACTGCAATTGTGAACAATGCAAACAAAGATGCATGAGCCTGCACATTTGTGCTGTCTTGTCTTGGTCTGTTGTTTGCTGGTACCCATAAAGCATATCTGCAGTAGATGACTTTGAAGACATTTAGTATTAAATTTGAAAAGTCTCTATAAATGAAGGTATTACTAATTTCTCCTTTTGCTTCAATATTTGCAAGAGTCGTCTGCTGCAAATGTGTCAAAATGCGTCAATAGGTGGGAAAGAGTTAAGAAACATTTTGATTCATCCGCATCAAACAGCCTTTGCCTCAATGTTTTCAACCCTTTTCAATAATTATTCGTTAATGTGTAGAGTCTGACCGAGATTTTCCATATAAATTGCCAAGACTTTTTTTGAATTGTCTGCTGCATAATTGTTGTATGTGGGAAAGGGTTTTATTTAATGTTAAACGATGAGATACTGAGTTCTATTAGTGAGATATAATCCATATCACCCACACTGTGAGTGATTTAGGTATGGCGCCAAAGGGATTAACGTTATGACGTCAAACCGCTGATGTGACGTCATTTTCCTAGTATTCGGTCATGTTATATATATATATGTACTACACATGTTATATATATATATATATACTACACATGTTATATATATATATATATATACTACACATGTTATATATATATATATACTACACATGTTATATATAAAAAAATACGTAATAGGTATATTATTTTTTCTACATCAATTATCATTAACCCTTTCCCTCATACGACAATTCTGCAGCAGATGACTTTGAACATATTTTGTCAAAACATAGAAAATCTCCATAATTGAATGGATAACCTATGACAAAAAGTGGAAAACATTGTGGCAAAAGGAGAAATTGCACGTTTTGTGTAATTTCTTCTTTTGTCACTATGTTCTCAAAAAGCCGTCTGCTGCAGAGGCGTCAGAAAGCGTCTATATGAGGGAAAGGGTTAAATAAAAAGAAAATTTGTTTGTTTTGAGTGAATATGGAATATATTTCAACTCGAAGTGATACAATTTTTACATTTTCAATATTCATATTCAATTATATCACTTCTCGATGAGATATATTCCATATCTACTCAAAACAAACAAATATCCTCTATATACGCGTATATTTTAACAACAGAAGACAGTTAACCCTTTCCCTCATATGACAATTCTGCAGCAGACGACTTTGAACATATTTTGTCAAAAAAAAGAAAATCTCTATAATTGAATGGATAACCTATGACTAAAAGTGGAAAACATTGTGGCAAAAGGAGAAATTGCTCGTATTGAGCAATTTCTTCTTTTGTCACTATGTTTTCAAAAAGCTGTCTGCTGCAGAGGCATCAAAAAGCGTCTTTATGAGGGAAAGGGTTATACATGTACCTGTATTGTGGACTCTCCAGGTGAAGTATTTCAACAACAGAAGACAGTTAACAGAACGATCCATTTATGACCAGGCGTCTTTGGTTGCCCCACAATACGGGTCATTTCCGATGGAAAATGCCGGTTCCTATGGGGGGCTGGTCACCTGTGCTGAAAACCTGGTGAAACTGCTTGATAGCTTAATCATGTCATATGAGGTTAAGCATGTATTGTTGCAAAGTAGTGTTGAACTGATGATGAAAAAACCAAGGTACATGTATATATTTTTTTTTTTTATTTTACCCTTACCCATTTACCAAAAAATGTGCAGCAGACAGACAATTAAGGCCAAAATAAGAAACAATTTCTAAATTATAAATGTAGTTGATTTACCCTTTCCCTGATAGGACAATTCTCCAGCAGACGACTTTGAACATATTTTAAAAAAAAGTAGAAAATCTCTATAATTGAATTGATAACCTATGACTAAAAGTCGAAAACATTGTGCCAAAAGAAGAAATTGCTCGTTTTGAGCAATTTCTTCTTTTGTCACTATGTTATCAAAAAGCCGTTAATAGAATTAAAAACATTGTGGCAAAGGGAGAAATTGCTCATTATTCAACACTGTTTTACAAATATTGTCGGCTGCAGAGGCATCAGAAAGTGTCTGTTCATGGGAAAGGGTGAACCATTTCTCAAATGCAGACATTTTTGCATTTGCAGCATACAAACATTGTGGCAAAAAGAGAAATTTCTCATAATGAGCAGTTTCTTCTTTTGTCATAATGTGTTCAAGTCTTCTAAATAATAATACATCTCATTTATATTATTTCTAACTTTTTGTATATGATTTCAAAATCACCTGCTTTAGATTTGTTCATGTGGCAAAGTGTTAATGATATATTGTTACAAAGTACATATAAGCCTTGTACATGCTTACCAACCTTCCAGATTCAATAGTGAGTTTCATGATTTGAATAGGGTATAGCCACCCCTTTGATCTGGAGGTCAAAACTCATGATTTTTTGGGAAAAAAAGAAATATGAGGATAAATATACTGAAAACTGCTACAAACATTTTCTAACATCCACTTCAATGGCATATTGTCACTGATTAAGACCCTTTCTTTCAACAAGTTCAAAACCATGTGTGTCCGTCAACTAAATGATTATGTAATTTTATTCTCTCTGTGTCATAAGATTTACAAAGATTCCATTGATAGCGAGTTTTTCATTCAAAAGTAAATTGTTTTTAACCCTTTCCTTCATACGACAATTCTGCAGCAGACGACTTTGAACGTATTTTGTCAACAAATAGAAAATCTCCATAATTGAATGGATGACCTATGACAAAAAGTGGAAAACATTGTGGCAAAAGGAGAAATTGCATGTTTTGTGCAATTTCTTCTTTTGTCACTATGTTTTCAAAGAGCCGTCTGCTGCATAGGCATCAGAAAGCGTCTATATGAGGGAAAGGGTTAACCCTTTCCAACATACTGCAAATCTGAAGCAGACGATTTTGAAAACATGATGACAAAAACTTGAAAAATCTCCATAAAAGATAGCTTTATTTTTAAATAAAGTTGAAAACATTTTTGCCAAAGGGGAAATTGCTCATCATGAGCAATTTCCCCTTTGGCTACAATGTTTTTAAAAGTCCTCTGCTGCTATTGCGTCGAAATGCATCTTCAGGTGGGAAAGGGTTAAGATGTTTATTTTTTTGGATGCAATATGAAAAGTCATTGAAACAACAACTTGCTTGGTTGTCTAGTTATCCACAGTTAAAAGTTTTGTAATATCAACGCATGGATTTGTAAACATGCCAAAATAATACTTAAAAAAACAGTTGAAAATATTCTGTTAGATAGAAATAGTTATCTAAATTCCGTTCTATTGATAACATTTCTACTGTTAAATTCATCGCGCTGAAAATCTCCCCCTCTTCAAACGCCAATCTCCCACTTTGAGATCATGAAACTCCCCCTTGAGGATGAGAAAAGGTTGGTAAGCATGCATATCGAGGGCTTGGTGTGAAACGGTTGTATCTTTAAACCTATTTTGAAAACCCTGGTTTAGGGGAAATTTTGACCCCTTTGTAAACAATGCAAATTTAGGTGCCATTGCTCAGAACGAGCAATGGCACCTAAATTTCCATTGTTTATCAAGAAAAATGAGTTAACGCTTATAAAGACTTTATGGTTTCACGCCAAGCCATCGATATAATAACCCTTTCCCACAATCTTGAGCTGCTGATATCTTTGTCCCACACTGTTTTCAAAGGTTCCTTACTGCAGGTGCATCAAATGACATACAGTTTATGCTTTTGATTGTCTTTGCAGTAGAAGATTGTTGCATTACTTTGTTCGATCAGAAGAAGATAGTGAGAAAATTCTCTTCTTTCAGCAATGTTTTGTATTTGAATCTCCCCGTCGATCCTAAACCCTCAGCTCAACCCACAATCGCTATCTTATACTGCGGGTCTACATAACTGGTTGAGTTTATTTTTGTTGCAACTCTAGGGCGAAAAATAAATACACTTTACTGTGTTGAAAATGTCATTTATTACTCATTGCGTAAGCAATTTGAAAATTACCAGCATAGTGACTAGGAATAATAATAAATGACGTAAGCAATTTGAAAATTACCAAAATAATGACTAGAATATAAATCAAGAGTTTCATAATAAACCCATGTAAAGAAATAAATCTATTCATTGCTCGGATTGTTAATCTACTCTTTAGGATTTTGTTCTGTGCATAGAAGAGTCCTTTCCCTCATAGGACAATTCTGCAGCAGACGACTTTGATCATATTTTGTCAAAAAATAGAAAATCTCTATAATTGAATGGATAACATATGACTTAAAGTGGAAAACATTGTGGCAAAAGGAGAAATTGCTCGTTTTGAGCAATTTCTTCTTTTGTCACTATGTTTTCAAATTGCTCATTATAAGCAATCTTCTTGGTTTGGCACAATGTTTTGAACTCAATTCAATAATTACACTTTTTGTCTCTAGAGATAATATGTAGGTAAGAGTTTAACCCTTTCCCATAAAGGCATAAACAAGAAATCCACAGCAGACAACTTTGAAAGCATATAGGCAAAAATATAGAAAATAACTTTTAATTAATTAAAGTATTTTTTAAGTTGAAAACATTGTGACAAAATTCATCTGCTGTGGTTGTGTCACAACTCTATCCTTTCCCTCATACGAGGTATATATGAGGGAATGGGTTAAGCAGAAAAAGGTTACAAAAAATATCCCATGTTTTTAGCTCGACTATTCTGTGAATATGAGAACTATTCTACTCACCCTAGTGTTGGCGTCATACCTTTGTTAAGGTTTTGCAAGTACATATATTTCACCATAGCTCAATTACTAGTAGATGTATTGAATTGAAACTATGTAAACAACCAAGAAATATAACTCTTACCTGCATATAATGCTAATCAGGGCCCTTTTTTGACTCAGAAGTTCTGGTTAAAGTTTTGCATGCAACTACATTTAGAGTCTATATCTCATTAACAATTTGATGCATTGCATTAAAACTGTATACAACTTTCCCCAACCATCACACATATGTAAGATTGATAACTCTGTCTTGCATATACATGTAATGCAAGTTATGACGCTTTTTCAACTTAGAAATTCTGGTTTGCGTGCAACTATATTAGAGTCAATATCTCAGTAACTACTTCATGCATTCCATTGAAACTTTATAAAACCTTTCCCAACCATCACGCAAGTGTAAACAATCAAATAAGATAACTCTATCCTTCATATAATGCAATTATGGCCCTTTTTTATTTTGAAATTCTGGTTAAAGTTTTGTGTGCAAAAATTAACTACATTTAGGGTCCATATCTAAGAAACTACTTGATGCATTGCATGGAAACTTAATGCAACCCTTTCCAACCATCAAATCAATGTAAATATTTATGTTCGATAATCATCGTGCATATAATGCAAATTATTGCCCTTTATTATTTGACTTAAAAATTCTGGTTAAAGTTTGGCATGCAACTATGTTAGACAACCATGTCTCTAAAGCGGTGGAATAGTCGAGTGTTCTCTTATGGACTCTTGTTCTTCTTGTGTTCGTTGTCAGATACATAACTGCAGCATCGGAAGATTGGTATGGACTAGGCCTAGATGTGGAAGATTGTGGTCAGAGTTTTGGTCACACAGGAGCTATGGATGGCACTTCAACCTCAGCCCACCATGATAAAAGTGGGTTCACATGGGCCCTGCTCTTTAACTCATGGGCTAAAGATATGGACTTTCACGGTCTCATGAAGTATGCACTGTCTACTGTACAGGGGTACAGCTTGTGGCAAGGGATTGATCACATATCAGGGCATGACGAGTGGTTCTTAACATCTCAGGATAGAAAACAATGTGTCTCTGTGAATGTGCCTCTATCTAGACTAATGGCACATTCTTTGGATATGAAAAGAAAAGGATACGAAGTGGGTTATATCAGCAGTTTAAATACTATTTGTGGAATCAATTTTAATGTTATATGGAAAAAAATGCTCAAAAATAGAAATAATAACTGGTCAATACTGTTGGATGTACAGTTAACAGACTTTGATAATTTTGTCAGTAAATTGAATATGGATAGACAAAGTGTGACTTTAAGTCAATCCTATGTGACAAACGATGCAATACATCATGTGTTTATAGTGTACGATAGAGAGGATACGTCTCAAAGGATTTACTGTGTTGAGGAAAAGGATCACACAGGAAACCTCAGGCTTTACGTTTGTCTCGGGTTGACACTTATTTGTCAATGGGCACTATACTTTAAGGGGAGGGTTTATGTTACTGCAGTTTATAGAAATTTACAGGTTTGTTATTTTTGCTATTTTTTTTGTCGTTCATAATTGAATTGCATCCAATGTTTAAATTCAAAATTAATGTGCAACCCCATTTTTAGTACAGAATGATAATCTTGTTTACCTCTGTATCAGATCACTTATGAAAACATTGAAAGAAAATGATGAATGGTTGTATTATTTTCTACTCTTCATTAGTCCAAATTTCAAATCCGCAGTAGACAACTTTACAAATATCTGGGCGAAAATATGAAGATGAAATTAAAGTATAGAATAAAGTTGAAAACATTATGCGCAATTTCTACTTTTGTCGAAATATTTTCAAGTCAATTACTGCAGATGCATCGATCTATGACGCAATGTTGGAAAAGGTTTATCAGGAACTGTTGTAACCCTTTTAATGTAGGATTTTTTCAATGGACTTGTCCAGCTAGTCTATAGCTAATTCTAGAAATATCAAGACAGAAATGTAGATTTAAGCAGCCAGCAGTATAAAGCCTGGTTAGATTGCATGGATGCGCTTACTAGCAAAGCTCTATGCATGTGACACAGGCTACACATTGTCAAAGGTTTAACCCTTTCCCATATACAGTAAATCTGCAGCAGACGACTTTAAAAACATACCCTTACAAAATTGGAAACTCCCTTTAAATGAAAGTAAAACAATTGAATAGAATTGAAAACATGGTGACAAAAGGAGAAATTTCATGTTTTTAGCAATTTCTCCTTTTGTCACCATGTTTTCAGAAAGCTGTCTGCTGCAGAGGCGTCAGAAAGCGTCTATATGAGGGAAAGGGTTAATTAAAGCAGGTATGTTAATTTTTTATCAGCGATATTCCAGTTAACAGAAAAGCCAATGTGTAAGCAATTAAAAAAGCAGATTTTGGAATTAAAAGATACATTATTGATACATAGATCAGTGTCTGTTACTATTTAACCCTTTTCCACTGACGCATTTTGACGCAATAGCAGCAGACGTTATGGTCAAAGGTGAAATTTCTCATTATGAGCAATTTCTCCTTTGGCCACAATATTTTCAACTTTTCTTAACAATTAATCTATTTTTTATGGCGATTTGTCAGGTTTTTGTCACTATGTTTTCAAAGTCGTCTGCTGCAGATTTGCTGTATGTGGAAAACGGTTAACGTTAGTATTGATTCCCCCCAAATTAGACATTTAAAATATAGCTTATTTGTCAGTGGATTTTGCAAGCAAGCAGTGTTTGCAATGATCAGGCGTCTATTGATAGACCCTGCAAATATCTGATATTCTTTTTTTCATTGTTTGTGCGGGAGACTTTGGTGTAGAGGTAGAGTGGCGACCTCTCGTACCAAAGGTCCCAAGTTCGTTTTCAGTGACGAGCAGGTTCTGCCTTTGGTTTTTTCGAGTACTGTTTAAGTCTGCAGGAAGCAGAAATCAATGATGACCAATAGAAGCTGAAAGCTTGTTTCGCCGTTGATATTAAACAAATAAATTAAAACTTAATTAATTCTTTTTCTGGTATATTTATCATTTTTTAATACAGTCATCAATGAAGGCAAAGAAAACTTCTATAATACAAGACCAATGGACAAGACTACCGGTAGACAAATTTGTATCAAGTTTACAAGAAAACACGGAACAACAGTATAGCCTTGATTATCTTCAGTTTTATACACTAGACGGCAGAGTTCATGTTTCAGCTGTATGGACCAAAAAGAATATAACCAGAAGTGCTTTCCAAAGGCACATTGTTTACCAGAGATACAATGTGTCTAAGTTTGGCTTGATGTTTGAGATTAAGGAAAGTTTGAAGAAAAACCAGCCTGTGAAATGTCTGTGTTCTTATACTGATGAGGATGTGAAGTATTTTGTGTGTATATGGGGGCGATATAATAGGACTAACAAGGTGTAAAACCTTTCCCATATATATAGCGCTAATTGACACCTCTACAGAAAACAACTTTTTGAAAGCATTGTGGCTAAACGAGCAAGTTCTCCTTCTGCCACACTATTTTATTTACTCTATTCAATTTATATATATATATATTCTATATTTTTCCACAGATGATTTCAAAGTCTGCTGCAGATTTGTTGTATGTTGGAAAGGGTTAAAGTTTCTGTTAAAAAGAGAAAGAATGTTATAAAAACAGAAACTTACAGAAATGATGCTTTTCTTTATCCCTTTTCCACATACAGATGCTTTCTGATGCCTTTGCAACAAAACAACTTTTGCAATAATTTGTTCTACTCTGCTCTTTCATTCTGATTATTTTTAGCTCACCTATGCACGAAGTGCAAGGTGAGCTTTTGTGATCACTGAATGTCCGGCGTCCGTCGTCGTCGTCGTCTGTCCGTCCGTCTGTTAACAATTTCCTACAAATGACTTCTTCTACTAAACCAATGGACAGATTTCAAAATAACTTCACAGGAATGGTCCTTAGGTGGTCCCCTTTCAAAGTTGTTCAAAGAATTTAATTCCAAGTAGAACTTTGGCTGTTGCGGCATCAGAAAAGGGGAAAATTGCCAAATCTTAAAAAATCTTCTTGTCCAAATGTGCTGGCCCGATTTGAAAATTATTTTGCACAAATGTTCCTTAGGGCACCCTCTACCAAGATTGTTAAAATATTTCCGATCCGTTGAAAAACATGGCCGCAAGGGGGCGGGGCTTGTTTTTTCCTTATATGTGCATTGTTAAAACTTTAAAAAATCTTCTTGTTCAAAAGTACTGGCCAGATTTCAAAATAATTTCACAGAAATGGTCCTTAGGTGGTCCCCTTTCAAAGTTGTTCAAAGAATTTCATTCCAAGTAGAACTTTGGTTGCTGCAGCATCAGAAAAGGGGAAAATTGCCAAATCTTAAAAAATCTTCTTGTTCATAAGTGTTGGCCCGATTTAAAAATTATTTAGCACAAATGTTCCTTGGGGCACCCCCTACCAAGCTCGTTCAAATATTTCCGATCCGTTGAAAACCATGGCCGCAAGGGGGTGGGGTTTGTTTTCCTTATATGTGCATTGTTAAAACTTTAAAAATCTTCTTGTCCAAAAGTACTGGCCAGATTTCAAAATAACTTCACAGAAATAGTCCTAAGGTGGTCCCCTTTCAATTTTGTTCAAAGAATTTAATTCCAAGTAGAACTTTGGTTGCTGCGGCATTAGAAAAGGAGAAAATTGCCAAATCTTAAAAAAACTTCTTGTCCAAAAGTGCTGGCCCGATTTAAAAATTATTTTGCACAAAATTTATGTTCCTAAAGGCACCCTCTATGAAGATTGTTTAATTATTTCCGATCCGTTGAAAAACATGGCCGCAACGGGGGGGGGCTTGTTTTCCTTATATGTACATTGCTAAAACTTTAAAAATCTTCTTGTCATTGCAGTACATTGTATAATTAAGGTGAGCGAACTAACGCCATCATGGCCCTCTTGTTTATCTTAGTTGTGTTCAAAGTCATCTGCTGCTCAGCTGAATTAGTGTATGTGAGAAAGGCTTACATGTATGTGGTTTTTAAGAATCCTTTGATTGTAAAAAAGATCATCACATGAGAAAATTTGATGTGACATTTTGATAAAGGGTATAAACTTTTGTCTAGGAAATTAGAAGTCCTCATATAAAGCAATTTCTTAATTTTCCACAATGTTTACTAATGTCCTCTATATCAGGAAAATGTAAACTGTTCACTTGAGAAGGTGTTTGTTATAATAGTTTCATGTAAACTAACCCTTTTACATTTTCAACTTGTCACTATTGAATGTGAAAGATACATTAACTCTTTTATCGCGTCTACGGAAGACTCGCTCTGCAATAAACAACCTTAAGGTTTTAACGAACAGTGCAGATTATTGGGAAAGATAAAAAGCACTTAAATGTTGTTGTTGTTTTTTTATGGATTTTCAAAATTGGACATATCTTCTTAAAATTTTGCTAGATTCACTTAAAATGTTGCACACACATTTTGTTTTTGCCTTTTTAACTTGCATTGATGGCCGCCGCGGTATGACGGCGAGACATATGATTACGCGTAATTCTTGTTTTCCAGTAAAGTTGAGCTCAGTTACACCAAAACGTACATTTGAAGGTTTTAATCCATTCCAACATACTACAAATCCGAAGCAGACGACTTTGAAAGCATTTAGTCAAAACAATTATGGAAACTCTCTATAAAAGAAAGAACAATTAACAAATAAATTTTAAAACATTGTGACAAAAGGATAATTGCTCTTTAAGAGCAATTCATGCTTTTGTCAGAATGTTTCAAATGTCTTGTTCTACCCTTGCGTAAAAATGCCTCTGTGCAGGTGGGAAAGGGTGAAAAGTTAGTAAAGATTCATATAAAGATAATTGTCTAAGAGTTTTCTTACAGATTTATTGATAGTTTTACACACAAGATCCTGATCAGAATGACAAAAGGTCCAGACTGACCCCAGTCATTACTGGTCTCCAATACATGAAATACGAGCATTCTATGACATAGCTTTTATAGGGGGCTTTGTTCATGCATCAATTGGGGGAAAAACAATTTAGTTTTTCCATGAGCCTATCTCACCTGCCTCAACATGATTTACTTAATCAAAATTAAGACTTCATTAGTTTGACGTGTATACCTATTGCATTGGGAACAGTCAAAATATAAAATCGCATTCCAGTACGGAAACCTGGGCTATTGACAAAATTCAGCTGATTTTTTTCATGCACATCCGTCATACTTTTGGAACTTCTGAAGCACCTAAAATTAAATGTTAACCATTTCCCATATATAGACGCTTTCTGACGCCTCTGCAGCAGACGGCTTTTTGAAAACATGGCGACAAAAGAAGAAATTGCTCAAAACGAGCAATTTCTCCTTTTGTCACCATATTTTCAACTCTATTCAATTATTGTTCTTTCATTTAAAGGGATTTTCTGTGCTTTTGCTTAGATGTTTTCCAAGTCGTCTGCTGCAGATTTGTTGCATGTGGTAAAGGGTTAAAGCCTATCTTCTGAAGAACCGAAAAATTAAGGGTTAACCATTTCCCTTATATAGACGCTTTCTGACACCTCTGCAGCAGACGGCTTTTTGAAAACATGGCGACAAAAGATGAAATTGCTCGTATTGAGCAATTTCTTCTTTTGTTGCCATGTTTTCAGCTCTATTCAATTCATTTAAGGGGATTTTCTGTGCTTTTGCTTAGATGTTTTCCAAGTCGTCTGCTGCAGATTTATTGTATGTGGTGAAGGGTTAAAGCCAATCATTGGTACAAACAACATGGGGCGCTTGGCACAAGGTAGATTTTGAGTGAAGTGGGAAATGTAGGAACAGTTGGAAGTGTATGTAATCATGAACAAATTAACATATTACTAATCTGTCTCACATGTAAATCAAAAGTTTAATTTAACCCTTTTCCACATACAGTAAACCTGCAGCAGAGGACTTTGATAATGTTGTCTCAAAAATATAGAAAATCTCTTTAATTGTAGGTATAATTACTGAAAAAAGTTGAAAACATTGTGTCAAAAAGGAGATATTGCTCGTTTTGATACAATGTTTTTAAAAGTCTTCTGCTGCAGATGCGTCAAGTTGCGTTCATAGGTGAGAAAAGGTTAATTAATAAGATGATTCAGGGTCGTTTTTACTTACAGACTTCATTAACCCTTACATCCCCAGTCGCGGCACTACGGTCATGATGGAGTGCTCTTGGGCAAGGCACATTTTCTAGCCTAGTACTGGTTTGTTTACCCAGGGATCATGAATAATTAAATTTAATTGCGCGCTAAATGACCTTAGCTGTCGATGTGCCATAAAACAATATACATTCATTCATTCATTCATAAACCCTTTCCCTCATACGACAATTCTGCAGCAGACGACTTTGAACATATTTTGTCCAAAAATAGAATATCTCTTGAATTGAATGGATAACCTATGACAAAAAGTGGAAAACATTGTGGCAAAAGGAGAAATTGCACGTTTTGTGCAATTTCTTTTGTCACTGTTTTCAAAAAGCTGTCTGCTGCAGAGGCGTCCGAAAGCGTCTATATGAGGGAAAGGGTTAAAGACGTACATCTAACCCTTTACCACATACAACAAATCTGAAGCAGAAAACTTGGAAAACATTTAATAAAATATATGAAAACTGAATATATTACAGAACTTTTATTAAATAAAATTGTAAAAATTGTGACCAAAGGAGAAATTGTTCATCATGAGCAATTTCTCCTTTTGCCACAATGATTTCAAATCTCATCTACTGCAGTGTCATCAGATACATGTAGCACCTATATGTGGGAAAGGGTTAACATTATACCTATGTTCTGGTAAAAAATGACCATGGAATTATTTCTTTATTTGTATTGTATTACAATATGCATGTAAGTAAAGTAAGTAAGTAAATATTGTATTATAGTGACATGTGAATGTACATCAACAAAACAATTATACAAAAAGTAATATGTAACTTCCAGCTCCATGGGCATATCAGTAACTTTCAAAGGAATATAATTAAGAAAGAAAATATAGAAAACGTGTTTTTTTTGTATCTTTCTACTTCATAACGACAATATTTAATAGGCAGATAATTATGGGCAGTACCATTCAAAAACATCCATTCTAGCGACTTTTTCTCCAAAAGACAAATATTGTTAATATTAAAAGTCAATATAAGTACGTTTAATTATGAATGAGATTTCATCGGCAAGAAAAGGAAAAATTTAACTTAATTATCTTCCCAGTGTGTCTAAAGAATTAATGTACAATATGAGTGTTTTTGTTTGACAGATAGGCAATGCTCTTTTTCGTTTTAGCTCACCTGTGCATGAAGTGCTCAAGGTGAGCTATTGTGATCACATTCATCTCCATCAAATCTTGGACAAGTTCCAAACCTGGCCATAATGAGGTCAAAAATCATTTTTAACTTGAACATGTTGAGCATGTAGAAACGTTATCAGAATGTTTGTCCTGATGATATATAGGTCAGGTTTACATATGGGTCATGTCTGGCCAAAAAGGAAATCACTAGGTCATCAAATGAAGAAAAATCTTGTTAACACTATAGAGACCGCAATTTTTGCTTCAGCAGTCCGAACTTTTGTCAGAATGTTTGTCTGAATGTTATGAAGGCCAAGTTTCTAATATGGCACATGTCTGTTCAAAATCGAATTACAGTGATAACGTCGGGTGACTAAAACGTCGAATGAATTAAACAGATCAAAATGGGAGTGAAAACGTCGAAAAGGAAAATTATATATAATAGTTATTTTAAAGTCTTATAAAGTTATTATAAAGTGTTACTAGTATAACTTTTAAACACTTTTGTTTTAAATACAACACAATGTAATAGTAATAAGAATCTTTAATAGCTTTATCATCGGAATTAACCTTGCATCCGTGGTCTAAGTGCATCCTGCAAGTAACGTATTGTATCCTATGATTAAACGTGGTGCTCCTTTCCTGCAATGTTCGATTTAAAACCACATTAACCAATAGGGAATTCCAAGATATGTCCATACTACATCCTGTGATTAAACGTGTTTCTTCCTTCCTGCAATGTTCGATTTAAAACCACATTAACCAATAGGGAAGACCAAGATATGTCCATACTGTATCCTGTGATTAAACGTGTTTCTTCCTTCCTGCAATGTTCGATTTAAAACCACATTAACCAACAGGGAAGAGTTAGAAATCAAGCTCATCCTAAATTCTTTCCGACGTTTGACAAAAAACACTGTGACTCGCGTCATTCGTTTTCCACCAATGGGTTTATAGACTATGTGGAAAACCAGCCAGTTGCTTGGAAAGTATGATGTGGAGAAGCCAGAATAAGCATGCATAGGTGAACTGGCCGCCGTGATATGACTGCAAAATGGTTGAAAACGGCGTTCAACCCTAATCAATCAATATATCGTTGGACTTTCGACAGCTTATGTATGCACCATATAACTTTTGAAAACATTGTTGAAAGGGGAAAACTACCTCAAAACAAGCTATTTCTCCATTTACCTCAATATTTCCCCAAAACTGTGTCAACTTTTCAATATTTCGAAGTTTCAATCGTTTCCATGGATGTTTGCAATCCAGACGAATCAATCAAACTGGAAGCAGACATCGAGCGTGTTTTATAAAACAAGTTTAGCTTAAATCTAGGCAAAATGTTTTAAACTATGTTTTCATAATTACTTCAGTACTTGTGTTAGAATAATTAGTTTTTAAATAATTTTAAAGTGACCGGATTCAGTATTGTATTTGTGAACATGCTAAATTACACATTTTTATTAATTTCAAAAAAGCGCCCACAACTTAACAAAATATGTAATCACCAAACAAGACGAATGTTTGACGCAAAGCATAAAAAAAGCCGCAATATTTCGTTGCACATGAAGAAATAAAAAAAATCACAAGTACTGAAAGTACTGAAATGCGGGGATGTTGGCTCTAGAGTGTTAACACGATTTTCCTTCAATTTGACATAGTGACCTTCTTTTTGACCCAACATGACCCATGTTAGAACTTGACCTAGATATCATCTGATAAAGTTTCATTATGCTCAAGCTAAACATGCAGTATTCAGAGTGTTAACAAGATTGTCCTTCAATTTGGCCTAGTGACCTAGTTATAACCCGGCATGACCCATATTCAAACTTGACCTAGATATCATGATTGCTCATTATGAGCAATTTCTCGTTTTGCCACAATGATTTCAATAATGTTTAACCTGACGAACATTGAAATCATCAAGTACAAAACATAGTTAATCTCTATAAATGATAGAAAAGAGTTGGGCTTCTTGTGGCAAATGGAGCAATTGCTCATCATGAGCAATTTCACCTTTTTCCACAATGATTTCAAAAGTCGTCTGCTTCAAAAGGCTCATACATGGTATATACTCATATGTAGGAACGGGTTAAAACCGGAAATGGAGAAAATTAAGCTTATTATGAGCAATTTCACCTTTCGCCGCAACTATTTCAAAAGTCGTTTGTTGCAGAGGCACAGTAAGGGTATATAATCGTATGTGGGAAAGGGTTAAAACCGTTAATGGAGGAAATTAAGCTCATTATGAACAATTTCACCTTTTGCCACAATTATTTCAAAAGTCGTCTGTTGCAGAGGCTCGGTAATGGTATATATGTGGGAAAGGGTTAAAACCGTAAATGGAGAAAATTAGGCAATACACATTTGGTCATAACCTGAATCAGTGTTAATTTAAATTGTTATTGGAGAGTTTCCTGTGGAGATATCAAGACCCAAAACATTGAATGAGTATAAAATTGTGAAAGGTAAAGGTGTTAGAAATTTACAACACGAGTATACTGCAAAAACACCACTTTCTTATTGTCTCATCATAATGTCGAACTAGCCAAACGTCTTTTTTTCGTTCCCGGTTCAAGCAATTACATCACATTGAAAAGCGAATGAATATAAAGGATAACAATAAGTGTTTATACAAAACAGTGACGTAATAACGGCGAGATATAGCGTCTTATGGAGTATTTTCCTCTTATTACTGCGTAATATTTAGGATGAAATGAACCAGACTACATTTAGCGCGCATTGCTTGGTTTCCGGTTTGAGAACTATTGAAACAATAAAGCGTATAAGGCTGGTAACCAATTTTACTGTTTAGACTAGATACAGTATGAATTTCGCGCTGAACTAAAAATGTACATCCATTATATTAATATACCGGCCTTTGTATTTTGTTTAACTTGTAAAACTCACACATGTATATAAAGTGTAAAAGGGATGTTTTAAAAGTCATTTACCTTAGATTAATATACTTAGTAAGGACACAGAGAAATCCCGATATGTTGTCACACTGGCAGGTCTAAATATCTCCTTATGCTAAATTTCATAGCATTTTTCAATGTTACAATTGGGGAGATCTCTAATAGACAAAATATGCATGCCTCTGATTAGTCGCCGGGCAGAAGCCCGCGACTTCTATTTTTAATAGCTTTTCTGAAATCACATGGGAGGGCGGCTTATTATTAGAAAGAAACAAATCTAGATGATTTGAACATATTACAATTGTGGTTGTTTACGAACACTAATAAATGACACATCTACAATGAAATAAATATTCCGATTTTTTAATGTTTGCAGGTGTTTTTATTTCACTCGCATTTAAGTTTTTTGTCTTATTTACGAAGACAAAAGTGGTCCCTTCAAGACGTGAACCAACACCCCCTAATGCAGACTCTTATGTGTCATCATTGAGGTCAATTTCGGATTCTCCTTTTAATAGCAATTTTAACTTACTAAATGTTGTTTTCATGTTCAAAGAGATGTCTTGATTTGTGTAGAATTCATTTAATAATGTTTATCCATGAATATCTAAAGTAGGAACTGTTTCTAAGCTAAATATAGATCCTATTCTGTAGTTTCGTGACCTTTAACATCGATTTTCGCGCATGCGCATTTCGATATGAAAAAGCGAGTGATATTATTTTATTTTAGACAAGTACAAGACGAATGTTTGACGCAAAGCGTCAAAGAGAAGCCGCAATATTTCGTTGTACATGTAGAAATAAGAAAAAAAGAACATTTTTAAATCCACAAACAATAGAACAATTTAAACTGTAGACGGTAATGCTGATATATTTCTCCTTTTGAAGATTTTTGTTTACTTCAAATTACCTCCCTTTAAAGCAATACCAGGATATTTACCTTGTGATTCGAATAAGATTGACAAACATTGAAATTATATGAATGAATACTATTATTTAAATAAGTAACAACAGCAAAATTAAATTTAAACCAAGATAACTGTGTACACATTTCGTTAATTTTTTATAGATACCCTAGTACACATTTCGTTAATTTTTTATAGATACCCTAATGTATAGGTAGGAATGCTCGCCAAATGGCATTAATGCCGAGCGCGAGGGTAAACAACGCCAAACAACAATAGGAATATAAAATTTATAAGCAAATGTTTTCATTTCAACGTTCCTAATGTTTGAATAGACTAAGGAAAGTCAAGAATACATAAATAAATCAATGCAGTCTTTTCCGGCGACATTGATGCCCTGCATCAACTTTCTCTTGTTATCGTCCTTAGGACCCGACCATGCTTCGGACACAAGTTGAAATGCAGCCATATAATAATAAACATAGAGCCGTGTGCCAGCTAGGCTACTAGCACCCGTGTCCGAGCGTTCAGTGTCTTAGGGCAATCTCGATACACACCAGATCCTCTTTGTTCCATGGAAACAAATAGATCGTGTTAATATCATGAATACATAATCGTTCTATGTTTGTTTGTTTATTTATTTACAGGCATAGCAAAAAATATGCTTGTGGTTATTCCTAGTAGATGCTCCTTGAATGCACCAGATGCACGTCTGTGCGTATACTTGATTTTAATCCAGGCTCCTGAATGGAGACGACAAAATAAAGAACAACTTATTACACGTATACAAATCCTAATTGGTACAAACAAATATAGTTTTAAAGCTTCAACAAACATATTCATTATACTCTTGCTTTATTCTTTTTATTTAATTGAATAGCTCTAAATAAATATTACACATATCACTTCCATTAACTACAAACAATATACAATTTTAATTATATAAAACTTTAGATTTTTATACATTTATATATATATAGGTTATACATTTTCCTTTTCGACGTTTTCACTCCCGTTTTGTTCTGTTTTATTAATTCGAAGTTCTTGTCATTCGACGTTTTTACCAACCATCATGCCAAGTCAAAAACTAAGTCAATAGGCCATATTGAAAGAAAATCTTGTTAACTCTCTATAGGCCAAATCTTCTGCTTCAGCAGCTTGAAATTTGTCAGAATGTTTGTCTATGATATCTAGGTCAAGTTCAAATATGGGTCATATTAGGTCACTAGGCCAAATTGAAAGAAAATAGTGTTAACACCCCAGAGGCCGCATTTTTACTTTGAGCAAGTTGAAACTTTGCCAGAATGTTTGTCTTCATGATACCTAGTCAATGTTCGAATATGGTCATAGTAGGTAAAGAAAAATAGGTCACTAGTCCAAATGAAGGAAAATATTGTTAACACTGGAGGTTTTATTTGAATTTTTGTCAGAATAATTGACTTGATATGTTTCACATTATTCAGGTGAGCGATCTAGGGCCATCCTGGCCCTCTTGATATTAAGATAGAGCAGAAGTTTAGCTGTCCACCAAATCACATAACACTAAAGTTATCGTGACGTTAAGTAATAATATATGACTAAAAGTCCTTTATAGAAACGAAATGTAAAGAACATGTAATCATATGTGTAAATCAAACACAGTTTAAACAATAATAAGCAATGACACTAGGGAATGATTGTGAATGTGAGTGAGTGAATATGTGAGTGTATGAAAGGGAGATTGTTGTGTCTATACGATCCTTTGAAATGAATACATACACTTACAAATATAAATTATAAATATTATAATACATCATCGACAATTTGAACACTTTTCCGAAAGTGAACACTGTAAGAGTTGAAAACATAAGGTGAGAATAAAAACTTTCACATTTTACTCCTCATAAAATGCTTTGAAAAGATAATTGAGTCAAAAGTCGCCTGCTTGTCAAAAAGAAACAGCTATTCTGGGTATATAATGCTCTTCGTCTTACAACAAAAGCTTTAAATATACATTTTGCTTATTTTCGCACATGATTTATCATTAAATAATATACAGCTATTTACTCCTCTTGAGGTTATATATTTATTATTTATCACATAAATACCCTTATTTTCAAGTTGAGAACAAATCAAGGATAAACGATATCCAACATGTGTGATATCAAATACACGTCATACACGCGACTACTGATGACGTCATTTTGACCTTTATCTTTATTATGTTTATTGTTAAGTTATTAAATTTTACACATTGAAAAATGCAATAATACGTTATTTTGAATAAACAACGAGTCTTAATTGTTTAAAACATTGTTTTTTTTTTTTCTTCTTATTCAAAAATGATGAGGACTACTTTTTTATGCGGTGAATCACAAGTTCTTATGAAGAATATGTTATTCGGTCTTTGTTTTGATGTTGTCAATATTTTTCATTAAAACACACTGTTTAGGTGATAAAAAGAATCCATCACTCGTTTTACTTTGGAGAAGATTTCTTAAATTCGTCTCGAAAAAGAGAGTTATTAACCTCGCCAAGAGGCTCGGTTAATAACCGTCTTTTTCTAGACTCATTTAAGAAATCTTGATCTCCAAAGAAAACTCATGATGGATCCTATATATATCTTCATGAAAAACGCATAATTTAACTAGTTCATTTATAACATTGCTGTCATCATATTAATTGGGTAAATGTATGTAACATAAATGTAGATTCTAACATAAACACAGGATTATTATTGTAAATGCAGCAAGAATGCAGTTTACTGTTACATGACACGCGCGTTAAAATGTTGGTTATGCACGTGCATGACGTCATTTCAAACAATAACGTCATAACAGATGAACTATTGACTCGAAAATGGACTATTGGACCTGAATTTTAGAATAAAAGCGAAAAGGAGTCAAATAGTCATTTTTTATTGAATCACACGTGACTGTTTCTCGTCCAATAAAATACTTTGATTCATAGTAGGTATATACACAACTTATTATTCAGCGATAATTGCACAAATTCCTCTGTTTTAAATATTTCACCGAATAAGTCAGATCTTATTCTTGTATAAAATGCGCATGTAACCACAACATGTGTTTCCGACTCTTATTTGTGAGCTATCACAGAATAAACATGTTCGCCAATGTATCGGCCTTGCTCAATTCTCAAAGGCAAAATAAGAAAGCGCTCGTTTTTACATAAGTTCAGTTAGATGTAATATTCTGTGGTAAAACTATCTTTAAACAGCTTATACCTTATTTAGCGTTGGTGTTTGCTGTACACTTGTTGACCACTGCGACCCATAGTACTGTTTAATTGGTATCTGTGCTACATGTAGGTTCATGTTAATTACAAATTTGTTGTTACAATAATGCGTAAATTCGATTCTACACAAGATACTTTTCAACTCACTTCACCAATTATGTTCAAAAACATTGTAATCTAGATTAAATACAGGTTTGATAAGCCTATTTTTTTCGGGCATGATGAATCGTATTATAGACACGGCAGTCACTCAGTGTCTCCATTGAGTGCGGTCACAGGTGCGAATCTGTGTACTCCAAGATAGTATCTCATACTTCTGTTATGTACAATATCAATCAATCTTATGGGGTTGTTTACCCTCGCCTATCGGCATAAAGCCATTTGGCGATCAGCTATTGTTCTCTCTCCAAAATTTTTTTATTACTGGGGGTAGACTATATATGGTTTTTTTTTTCAATGTTTTTATTATAATATGTATGACTTTTGACACTGTCTGCTTATATTTCATTGTTGCATATCCCGCTTTCTGTTTATATGTACATTATTGTATGTGGGTATATAGGTGTGTGTGTTTATAAGATATTTTGTCAAACAATTGATAAAAAAATTAATGTAAAAGAAAAAGTGCAAAAAAAACCACTACCTAACAGACCTCCACAACGGCGCTCCTGATTGGCCGAATTTCAATCCGCTTCTCCGGCCAAGCTCGACTTTCACACACAAATCTATGGTGACAGACGACTTGACCAGATTTAGCGTCCAGCCAATCACAGGCCCCGTTGTACAGGTAACTGTTTCACCCTTTAGCCGATGTAGATGGGCAAAGGGCGAATATATATAACTATATAATATATATAAGATAACTTTTTAAAGAGAAAAAATATAAAAAAAAAAATATTTAGAAAGAAAATGTGCCAAAAAAGCACTCCCAAACCCTCATCCACAACCATGTCCCTGATTGGCCGAATTTCAATCCGCTTTTCTGGCCAAGCTCGACCTTCACTCATAATTCTATGTTGAAGGACGAGTCGACCAGATCTAGCGTGCAGCCAATCACAGGCCCCGTTGTGGGCAAAGGGCGAACTTGTTATATGATTAATCACTAAAAAATGAAGAATTAAGACTGATTTTTAAAAGACAAAATACATATGAAAAATAACATAAAACAAATGCTACAGCGTAGTGGCACAGTGTGGTTAAAACATTTGGCTTAAAAAATACCTCCAGCAATATGCGCACCATCCAGCAAAAACGACCCTTGAGGACCCATTAAAACTAGTGCTATATACATATATCCCACACTGTGCCAGCCCTGTAGGATAAAATATTTACATAATTTAAACATTTATGACTTGATTGCAACACTGGTGCATATTGATGAGTGGACTCCTTTGTCATACCACCAACCAGCCGCCTGATGGATTTCGCAGCTATGCTCCCTGTTCACTTGCTCATGCGAGCCCCCGCCCGCGCGCGCACCCCCAACAAAAGCTGACGGGGAGGACATCTTTCGTAAATGACCCAGATATCGCCATCCCCCCGTCACGCAAATGAAGGGTGCCGCACACGCGCAGACGGGTACCAACATGTAGCAAATCCCATCCACCAGACAGCTCAGTCCGCGAGACGATTGCAACAGCACACGGAACAAGCGTGTGCCATTTTCGACTTATGACTCGGGAGCCCATTTTATTGATGCTATATCCCATGTAGTACCGGCCAGGGCAGAAAACAGTGCAATTTCAAGGTAAAAAAAAAATAAAAAAGACTTGGAAGAAAACCTACATCTGCGCGTAGATTTGTTTTCAATGGTTTGATGCATTGGGCTTTTCGTCCGCTCTGTCAAATTTCATTTAATAGTAAACCTGTAAGGGTATGTAGATAGTATCCCTTTGATGAATGTAAAATATTAATGTAAACAATGTGAAAAAGGATAAGATGAGACAGAATGCGGACGAGATCTAAAGCCCCAGTCTTGGGTAATTTAGAGATGTAGGTCAGTAATTAAGAAAGTGGATCATACTTCATCCAATGTAGGTCAAGGACGAGTTAAGTCAATCCTTAAATATTTAAGGGCGCGGACGCGATGGAACGCACCCCCTTATGTACAATATATAAACATCACATGCCTTTAACCCCCATGTATATGAGCCGTCCCACGAGAAAACCAATATTGTGGACTCTGCGTAAAGTATTGATCCGGATCAGCCTAAGCATGCCGCGCAGACTAACCCGGACAGACACTTTTTGCTTACTATGGATTTTCTGTTTCATAAATCATTACTCTTTACCTATATGCCCCTGAGATGGAATGTGTCGACCCGGATTAGCCTGCGCAGGCTGATCTGGGTCGATATGTTGCGCAGAGTCTATAATGTTGGTTTTCGCGTGGAACGGCTCATATCTAATAAGCTACGTCTGTGCTCTAGTTGATCGGCATAATAACTGGTTTTTTTAAATCCTTATTTTACACTCTAAACCTTTGTTGTTGGTACTCAGAAAAGAGTTGGGTTACAAGAGGTTTATTAGTGTTGGGGGGTCGGCTCTCCCCACCTTGTCTAGACCTCTGTATCAGGTAATAGAATAACCTTTTCACACCGGTAGACGCATCTACATCAGACAACTTTCTAACACATTATGACAAAAGGAATATTGCTCATGATGAGCAATTTCTACTTTTGCCGCAATATTTTCACAGTTGCTCAACAGCTATCCTTACGATTAGAGAGTTTTCAATTTGTTTCTGTTTTACATTTGTTGTGTCAGAGAATTGTTTAACCCTTTTCCACATACAACATATCTGTAGCAGACTTTAAACACATGTAGGTAAAAATATGAAAAATTTCTATTTGTAAAAGAATGGGTTATTGAAAGAGTTGAAAACAGTGTGACTAAAGGTGAAATTAAGAGCAATTCCTCCTATCGCCACAATGTTGTCAAAAGTCGTATTCTGCAGAGGCGTCAGACAGTGTCTTTAGTTTGATAAGGGTTAACAGTTCATTGGCGCCATCTCCTTCGAGTCCGTTGGTATCCACATATCTGGGTGATGGTTCCCATCCCTTTTCCTGTAATGGATTTAAAGTTATGAACACCATAATCTGTAAATTAATCAATCGATTAATCCATTAACGCCTACCCAGATCATTTTATATGACTGAAGCAGACGACTTTTAAATAAGGATGGATTTTTGTTAAAATCAAAACAAGCGATTACCCGTTTACTGCACTGTTTTCAAGTCTGTGTAACAAGCGGTTTACCTCACTGTTCTCAAGGCTGTGTAACAAGCAGTTTACCGCACTGTTTTCAAGTCTGTGTAACAAGCGGTTTACCGCACTGTTTTCAAGGCTTTGTTACAAGTGGTTTACCACACTGTTTTCAAGGCTGTGTAACAAGCGGTTAACTGCACTGTTTTCAAGGCTGTGTAACAAGCGGTTTACCGCACTGTTTTCGTGTGTGTGTAACAAGCGGTTTACCACACTGTTTTCAAGGTTTGTAACAAGCGGTTTACCACACGGTTTTCAAGGTTTGTAACAAGCGGTTTACCACACGGTTTTCAAGGTTTGTAACAAGCGGTTTACCACACTGTTTTCAAGTCTGTGTAACAAGCGGTTTACCGCACTGTTATCAAGGCTGTGTAACAAGCAATTTACCGCACTGTTTTCAAATATGTGTAACAAGCGGTTTACCGTACTGTTTTCAAGGCTATGTAACAAGTGGTTTACCGCACTGTTTTCAAGTCTGTGTAACAAGCGGTTTACCGCACTATTTTCAAGGCTGTGTAACAAGTGGTTTACCGCACTGTTTTCAAGTCTGTGTAACAAGCGGTTTACCGCACTGTTTTCAAGGCTGTGTAACAAGCGGTTTATCGCACTGTTTTCAAGGCTGTGTAACAAGTGGTTTACCGCACTGTTTTCAAGGCTGTGTAACAAGCGGTTTACCGCACTGTTTTCAAGGCTGTGTAACAAGCGGTTTACCGCACTGTTTTCAAGGCTGTGTAACAAGCGGTTTATCGCACTGTTTTCAAGGCTGTGTAACAAGTGGTTTACCGCACTGTTTTCAGGGCTGTGTAACAAGCGGTTTACCGCACTGTTTTCAAGGCTGTGTAACAAGCGGTTTATCGCACTGTTTTCAAGGCTGTGTAACAAGTGGTTTACCGCACTGTTTTCAGGGCTGTGTAACAAGCGGTTTACCGCACTGTTTTCAAGGCTGTGTAACAAGTGATTACCCGTTTACCGCACTGTTTTCAAGGCTGTGTAACAGGTGATTACCCGTTTACCGCACTGTTTTCAAATCTGTGTAACAAGCGGTTTACAGCACTGTTTTCAAGGCTGTGTAACAAGCGGTTTCCCGCACTGTTTTCAAGTATGTGTAACAAGCGGTTTACAGCACTGTTTTCAAGTATGTGTAACAAGTTGTTTTACAGATGTTTCGAGGGATATTTTTTAAACACGTCCAAGTCTATCAGTTACATTCTTAAAAGAATATAAAAATAAAATCCTTTCCCGCTTGCAGTCGCAGTTTAAGCAAAACACGAGATAACGAAACGGTGAATGTTGAGTGTTCCGATTATACAATATTTAAATGTATTTCGTCCATTCGGGGCAACCTTTTATGCGGTGTCGTCAAATTCGATATTCACACAGTTAAGTAGTTTAGTCTGGTTTTGATCGAAGAATAAACAGTCGTCAGTGTCAGGAGAAATTTTAACCCTTTCCCACATACAACATATTTGCAGCAGACAACTTTGAAAACATATTTGATTTTTTTTTGGAAACTCCCTTTAAATGAAAGTGCAATAATTGAATAGAGTTGAAAACATGAATTGCTCGTTTTGAGACATTTCTTTTGAAGCCATGTTTTCAAAAAGCCGTCTGCTGCAGAGGCGTCAGAAAGCGTCCATATGAGGGACAGGGTTAAGATACAATAGACTCGCGATAGAAGAAACAAAATCGAATAAAACGTTTTACCCGAACCAATTCCTGGAACGGATCTGTCTTTTAAAAAACAGCGTAGCAGTAGTTTTGATTACCCAGACACAGACACTCAGAACTGCGCTATTTTTTATAAATGCGTTTATCACTGGATTAGCATTACACATATTTCAATATATATGAGCCGTTCCACGAGAGAATTTTTGTTATGGACTCTGCGTAATGTATTGACCCGGATCAGCCTGCCCAGTTTGCGCAGGCTTATCCGGGCCGACATATTCCGTCTTAGAGGAGATTGAGGTATAGAGTAATGTTTCCTGAAACAGAACATCGACAGGAGGCTAAAAGTGTCTACCCGGATAAGCATTGAATTTAGTATAACTCGATGGATCCATCGAACACGAGCCGAGTCCCGGTAGCGCAGTCGGTAACGACGCGGGCTGTCAATCCAGGGGTTGTGAGTTCGAATCCCGACATGCGCCATTCGACTTCCACCAATGAGCTAAGTCTATGTCGAAAAGCAGCCAGTTGCTTGGGAAGAATGTGTGGAGTACTGGTGTGAGAAAACCAGGAAACACATGAGTAGGTGAACTGGCCGCCGTGATATGATTGAGAAATTGTTAAAAACGGCGTTAAACCCCAATCAATCAATCAACCATCGAACACGAATTATGGGTCTCGTCCGACTCCGAGATATCGCGGGATTCTGCTAGACCATGTTGATAGTATGAAAAGTACTGATGCATGCGTGTATGAACAATAAAAGTACCGATACTTTCTGAAAAAGAAAACATTTGATGGAAACAAGAAGGGCTTTACTGACTTGAGAACGAAACGGGGGTTACATTATGAAAAACAGCAACTCGGTGGTGTAGTGGTAGAGCGTACGCCACCGTGTTCGATCCCCGGCCGGGTCAGATTAAAGGCTTTGAGATGTAGTAATGGCTTTCCCTCATTGACGCTCATTATTGGTGGGTTAGTATTACGACTGACTCACTGGTGCCGGGATAAATGAATCGGTAGTGATGTTAACTTACTCGGGAATCACCGTGATATAACTGAAACATTGTGGAAAGCGCCGTAAAGCAACATACACACCAAACCAAACTATTCCATAAATACAAGTTGATGGGAGCATTATTCGGTGTCGCCATACTTACTTCCTCCTAGCCTTTCTAATGAACATAGCGACAACAACAAGAATGCACAGTGCCACAATTATACCAATGACTATGGCCGCCACCACACCTGAAATTGAACGATATCGGACTTATTGTTGTTCGGAAAATATATTGACCCCCTACACCTTACTATACTTTTAGGTCCCCCGAGTTTTCGTTATACAACGCCGTTAATACAATGTTTAAAGTATTTGAATGTTCACAATTATCGCCATTAGCAGCAATTACTATTACTATAATATCATTCTTTGCTTAGAACAGGTAAACCGATTTACTTCGAAAAGTCTAGACGACCTTTCACGAGGATACCGTATCTACCTATTGTACGCTGTAGTCAATACATTTTCATAAAATATTCATGCTATGGTTTTTTTAAGTCGTCAACTCTTGAAAAACATCTGAGGTCAAGCCTCCGTAAAATATGACATCTGAACAATGGAAATGAGCCTTCGAGACAGTTGGGAAGCATCCTATACAAAGAAACCGCTCCTAACAATCTAATCTACGTATATTATGCCATTGACTTTCAGCTGCCTTTCCTTTTTAGCTCACCTGAATCACTGCCTCCCATCTCAGCTCTTTTCTTAGTTCCAAGAGTGACCTTAATACTTGTAGTTGTTGACATTTGGTCATCTGTGTGGACATCATCTGCCCTGGTATCGCCTCCTGGTGCTTGCGTTTGCGCTTTTGATAGTGTTGCTTTTGGTATTGATGTTCTTGTAGTCTTCGCTATACTTTCTTCTGTTTTTGCTAGTGAATATGTTGTTGTGTCCTTTATACCGTCTGTTAATATAGAAATTACTGTAGTCACGGGAGATATGGAGGTTGTTGCGGAAGTGGTCGGCCTTGTAGTTGTTCTTGTGGTAGTTGTTGGTGTTGGTTTTGTTGTTGTTGTGGTAGTATTAGTTGTTGGTGGTGGTGGTGGTGTTGTATTTGTTGTTGGTGTTGTTGTTGTTGTTATTGTTGTTGGTGGAGGTGTTGTTGTAGTTGCTGTTGGTGTTGGTGTTGTTGGTGTTGGTGTTGTTGTTGTAGTAGTTGTTGTTGTTGTTGGTGGAGGTGTTGTTGTAGTTGCTGTTGGCGGTGGTGTTGTAGTTGTTGTTGGTGGTAGTGTTGTGGAAGTAGTAGTAGTTGTTGTTGGTGGTGGTGGTGTTGTTGTTGTTGTTGGTGGTGGTGGTGTTGGTGTTGGTGTTGTTGTTGTTGTAGTTGTGGTTGGTGGTGGTGTGGTTGTAGTTGTTGGTGGTGTAGTTGTTGTTGTTGGTGGTGTTGGTGTTGTTGTAGTTGTGGTTGGTGGTGGTGTTGTTGTAGTTGTTGTTGGTGGTGGTGGTGGTTTAGTTGTAGTTGGTGGTAGTGTTGTGGAAGTAGTAGTAGTTGTTGTTGGTGGTGGTGGTGTTGTTGTTGTTGGTGGTGGTGGTGTTGGTGGTGTTGTTGTTGTTGTTGTAGTTGTGGTTGGTGGTGGTGTGGTTGTAGTTGTTGGTGGTGTAGTTGTTGTTGTTGGTGGTGTTGGTGTTGTTGTAGTTGCAGTTGTTGGTGGTGTAGTTGTTGTTGTTGGTGGTGTTGGTGTTGTTGTAGTTGTGGTTGGTGGTGGTGTTGTTGTAGTTGTTGTTGGTGGTGGTGGTGGTTTAGTTGTAGTTGGTGGTAGTGTTGTGGAAGTAGTAGTAGTTGTTGTTGGTGGTGGTGGTGTTGTTGTTGTTGGTGGTGGTGGTGTTGGTGGTGTTGTTGTTGTTGTTGTAGTTTTGGTTGGTGGTGGTGTGGTTGTAGTTGTTGGTGGTGTAGTTGTTGTTGTTGGTGGTGTTGGTGTTGTTGTAGTTGTAGTTGTTGGTGGTGTAGTTGTTGTTGTTGGTGGTAGTGTTGTTGTAGTTGTGGTTGGTGGTGTAGTAGTTGTTGTTGTTGTTGGTGTTGTGGAAGTAGTAGTTGTTGTTGTTGTAGAGAACCTTTGACTGCCAGTACAGGATACTTTTATCATCGGTTCAGTCTTCCCTGAAATATACATGTAAATCCCTTCTAATTAACCCATTCCCTGACATGAGCCAGTGCACGAGCACAGGTACAAGTTGGTACAGTTATTTACAGTTTAAATTTAACAACGTCTTATATTTTTATTTCGTTCATCCTTGATCACCAAGGCATCTCTTTGCAATGAAGGATTTGACCTTTGAAGGACTTGACTGTCCGATCATTTAAAATGCAGCTAGGATTTGGGAACCCTAATTGATCTTTAACTTCATAAGGAAACCTGTTACCTGTTAAAGGCCTTTTTTCGACTTGAAAACTGTGTTAAGTTTTTAAGTCATTTTCCCCCTGAAATTTGGAAAACTTATTCAAAATTATAACGCAACTGCATATCGCAAGACCATGTATACCATGTATACATAGTCCTTAAATTACTTGAACTATAACCCTTTTTTCATTTAGAATGGTATTTGATTATTTTTTGCACATACGTTCATTTTCTCCTAAACTTTACAAGCTATGATACTTGGAACAGTTATTTAACATCATAAGGCGACTACATGTATACTGCAAACATCGTAATACGACCATGTATTTTGCTGGAATTGTGGCCCTTTTTCGAGTTTAAATTTTGGTAAAGGTGTGCGTTACGGTCCATTTTCCTCCTAAACTGCTATATCGAGGGCTTGGCGTGAAACGGTTGTAACTAAAATTGGTATTTTTTTTACCAAGGTTAATCACCTTGCAATAAAGTCTTTATAAGCATTAAATCCTTTTTTCTTGGTAAATAATGGAAATTTAGGTGCCATTGCTCGTTCTGAGCAATGGCATCTAAATTTGCATTGTTTACAAAGGGGTCAAAATTGCCCCTAAACCAGGGTTTTCAAAATAGGTTATTAGTTACAACCGTTTCACGCCAAGCCCTCGGTATAAACTATGGCTTTGAAGCTTAAAGATATAGTATCATCATAAGGCGACTGTATCTTGCAAGGGTCATAACTCTACCATGTGCATCATTATAATGGGGCATTATTTAACAAAGACCACAACTTCATCACACTAACTGGAAGAACATTGGCATCAAGATGCTGTGCTCTTATTTGAATAATGAGTTAGAGACGGAATCAATATAGTGGAAACTATTGCCTGGTTTAAAATGATTGCCGATGACCATAATATGTCATTACGATCGGCGTCGTTCGTCTTGCAGTTGGTATGAAATGTATTTACAGTATTTCTAGTTCTAGTCTGTCCCAGGAAGAACAGATACATGAACTTATGATATGTTATATCAATCGCTGAGAAGTATACATAGAAACAAAAGATAAGGTAAAATACCTGTTGAGTTTCCGACTGTCTTGTTCGTGTTTTCTGCGAAAATAAACAACAAATAAAGTTAGAAGTAATGTCGACGTTGCATGTATCGCGGCAGGTAATATTAAATATAAGACACTCATTGCAAGCGTAGGTCCGGACAACCCTGCGCATCCATGCAGTATATTCATAATCAACTTGCGCAGCACGATAATAGACTATATTATGTTGCATCTGGCAAACAAAAGTCATAAAATGAATAAGTAAACGCACAGACTTGACTGTATTACTGTCACAAATGCCCTTATATTGGCTTTCCTTATTAAATATGAGTCATTTCAGTTTTATAATCACGGGGACCTTAAAAGTGCTGAACTCCAGATTAAAGATGATATAGTCAAAGTTTTAAAAGTATTTAAAAGTTGTCTTGAAATATCAGAATCATAATTATTGGATAAAATAATAATTTCACTTTCCAGTACAATAAACATCTAAAGTATGGATCGTTTATGTTTCATTTTAACAGGGTGGACATACCCATAAGATTAATTTTGTACATTTTCATGACTTTCAATTGACTGTTTTCCAACAAATATTGCCAAAATAGTTTTGAACTATTGATTACTTAATTTGTTGTCTCTATTAATAATATTTGCAGAAATTTCAATATTTCAAAATGTTAATCTCCATCTGGAGTTCAGGACCTTTAATACATATGGATATTATTCTCGTTACAAGAAAGGGCGTGGCTAGATGTGGTGAAGGCGCAAGCTAATGTGAGCCCGTTTGTCCGAAAAGTTTACATGTTGGTATTGGGGTATTGTTTAGGGTCAAATCAGATTGTCTATCTGTTTGGTTTCACCAAAATCTTCAAATATCCACCAGAAGCTTTGAAAAAGCGTTTTAAAGTAAATTTGAGGAAAACATAAATGAAGATCCCGTCCCCGAAACTATTTAACTTTTAAAACGTTATCCATGCTCAGAAAGTAGTATAACTCCTGAGCTAACCATAAGCAGGATATACCATCAATAAATGGAACTCATCCTCAAAAACATGAATATTTCGTTTAAGGCACAAATCACAAAAACGCAAGTTATGGTCAATAGATTGAGCATCTGAAATTTGATAATATACGACGATTGTAAAACTACATATCTATTAATAAATATCTTTCTGAATTTATTAATGATTTAAAATATTTGTAATAATTTGCTTTCGATGTGGCACCTATTTTGTGTTGCAAGACTTGGAGAGAACAATCTGTCTAAATTTATTCAGAAATTGGGCCGAATCCCCTACTCCCATCAGATATCCACAACAACAAAAACCATGTTCATGTTATAAATAGTTTAGGGGCCATACGTAAATCATATCGTTTAAGTCAGAAAAATTGCAGAAAACATTGTGGCAAAAGGAGAAATTTCTCATGAAGAGAAATTGATCCTTTGTTGAGTCGAAAACATTGTGGAAAAAGGATAAATTTCTCTTCATGAGCAATTTCTCCTTTTGCTATAATGTTTTCAAAAATCATCTGATGCAAATACTTTAAAATACGTCTGCAGGTGAAAACAGATTACACTCATTTAAATCAATTATAAAATTATAAATGGAAGGAGGCATATATTCAAAACTTGAATGATTAATTCGGATTCATTGCAAAAAAATCGTCCTATATTAATTCCGATTTTAATTCAGCAATTTCAATAAGTGTACAATTGTACCAAACATCAGGTTAATATATGCTGATTAAACATCTTTACCAGCTTTGGATGGACGACCAATGTGAAACAGCAAATTACGCAAACATACGCTACTCTATGATGTTTCGTTGGACTTATCAAGAACATAATTACACCAATTACCTGTCTTCATAACGTATACCTGGGTCCAATTACACCAATTACCTGTCTTTATAACGTATACCTGGGTCCAATTCCACCAACCTAACTTAGCGTTATGTAATACTTAAATATTTAATCGAATATTTTATCATTTGTGTTTCCCTAATATTTTGTAAATTATGTATAGTGGAATCGATAAAAGTAAATAACTAAGTTGACCAAAAGAGTTACCTTTCTGACTTACAATACCTGTCAAGAAATGAAATATTTAGGCACTTTTAATAAGAAAACAAAATTAACGAAATACGCTCTTAAGTTTTAAGTATTACTTAGCGCTTAGAATCGTTGGTGGAATTGTCCATATTGGAAATAGGAATAAATTCCAAGCCGGACAGGGTTAATATAAGGTATAGCATAATTAAATCCAACCTACCTATGCATTCGATATCAGCCCCTTGACATTGCCCTGCACAAAACTGCTGACCTTCCGGACAACCTATAGTTGAAAACGAAATTAAGTACTTAATTAATTGTCATATGTTATGGCGTGCCAATTGTTTCAGCAACGTAACATTTGATTTAGTTGTTTAGGTGTTTTAAGGCGCGTTCAACTTTTTTTCAGTTATATCACGGCGTTCCTGGGTAGGTTACCAGTACCGCTGGTCCATTTAGCCTGAACCAAGCTTATCAGTCGTGAGGCTAAGCCCACAATCCTGAGAGTCAAGGAAGGCAAGCCATTAATACTACGATTTAAGTCAATGGTATCACCCAATCGGGAATATAACCGGTGACCTCCCGCATTCGAGACGCACACTCTACCACTTCACCACCGGATCGGGCATTTTATAGAACAACTTGATTTAGTGGCCATAACTTGCAAATATTACATGTATAAATCGCAGGTAATCTCGCAAATACTTATCGGTTCACTGATTGAGACCGGACCTAATCTTTGTTTCAATAGCAATCGATCGTATACATTATTGCCTGCTCTTAGATTGTCTTTTGCGTCACCCAATCAAATTGGCGCCTACACAATAGTTGGGTATCAACACATGAGATAACATGAATATCGTCAATGCGAGACGACCTTATTTGCGAGTACCGTCAAATCCAAGATATACGTAGTGTGATTTTGGTATGCTTCCAATGCGATTGGGTTGACTGGTTAGCGTTTTATAGTATATAGCATTCGACTCTGTTTAATTTAACGTTTGTTTCATTTTCCACAGAGTCAAACACTGTTTGTAAACAGCAACATCTAAGCAGTGATAAGAAAAATGACACGACAGTCAATGAATAACGATGTGGGTATATTCAGTCAATGAGTATACAGACAATATTTCTAGCCTAACTGTATCGGTAATGTTATTACCAACTCCACGACAGTCAATGAATAAACCCACATCGATACTAGCCTTACTGTATCGGTAATGTTATTACTAATTCCACCACAGTCAATGAATATGCCTACAACATGTCTATCGTTACTATATCGGTAATGTTTTAACCAATTCAACCACTGGCAATGCATATACTGACAATATGTCTAGCCTTACTTTATTGGTAAATTTCTTACTAATTCAACCACAGTCAATAAGCATACCGACATTGTGAATAGCCCTGCTGTATCGGTAATGTTATAACCAATTCCACGACAGTCAATGAATATACCGACATTGTGAATAGCCCTGCTGTATCGGTAATGTTTTTACCAATTCCACGACAGTCAATGAATAACGATGTGGGTATATTCAGTCAATGAGTATACCGACACTATTTCTAGCCTAACTGTATCGGTAATGTTATTACCAACTCCACGACAGTCTATGAATATACCCACATTGATACTATAGCCCTAATTTATCGGTAATGTTAATACCAATTCAACGACAGTCAATGAATATACCGACAATATTTCTAGCCTAACTGTATCGGTAATGTTATGACCAACTCCACGACAGTCAATGAATATACCCATAGCGATACTAGCCCTAATTTATCGGTAATGTTAATACCAATTCAACGACAGTCAATGAATATACCGACAATATTTCTAGCCTAACTGTATCGGTAATGTTATGACCAACTCCACGACAGTCAATGAATATAGCCACATCGATACTAGCCTTACTGTATCGGTAATGTTATAACTAATTCCACCACAGTCAATGAATATACCGACATTGTGAATACGCCTACTGTATCGAGCGTTTGCTACTGCAGTGGTGATAAGGTTAGGTTTTAATTTGATTGTAAAGGGCCAATTCCAATAACGCTATCGTGACGGTATTCAGAAAATGAATTCCTCGCCTTCGGCCTTTTTTCTGTAAAACCATACTTTAGGCCGAGCTACAGTAGCTCAGGCGGTAGCAATGCTTGCTGACAATCCAGGGATTGTGAGTTCGAACCCTAACTCGGCCAACATTATTTCCGTCGTGTGACAAGCGTCATTCGTCATCCACCAATGGGCTAACAGTCTATATGGAAAAGCAGTCAGTTGCTTGGAAAGAATGTTGTGTGGTGTATTGGTGTGAGAAAGCTAGAAACCAGAGTAGGTGAACTGGCCGCAGTGATATGACTGGAAAAATGTTGAAAACTGCGTTAAACCAAAATCAATCAATTGTTAACCCTACTGTTTTTATTACAATTGTCTTCATCCTCATCTTTGGAACAGTGAGGCATTCTATCACACTGTTTTTCCAATGTAATACATTTTCCGTCATTGCACTGAAACTCATCTTTTCCACATACTGAAAAATAATGATGTAGGGATCATTGTATCAAAAAAGTAAATAAATTGGAGTCAATCATTGTCCATAGTCTCTACATTTAGCAGCAAATAATTAAGTATGCCTTTTGCATGATTATTGAATCTCGCCAATTTGATCTCACATATCATTACTTGCAGTTTTCCGCCCCCCCCCCCCCCCCCCCCCCACACACACACACACACCCATTTAGTACAACCATACTGATAAAAGCTTAACATTTCGTTATTTCGTTTGCTGGAAAAGATTTTGTAATGCTAATGTCACTAAAAGTTCCATCTTGATATTCTAAGCTATCTGAACATTCAATTATACATTTAACATTTTCGCTGCCAAATGCAATCTAAGGCTGTTGCAAAAAATGCAGATTTAGGCGAGACTGTGTCTCTCCTGAAATATGCATTGTTTGCCACTTAGACATTAAGTGTTACCACATTTACTGTTGGTCGAAACATGGAGTGGCCCGACTTTTAACATATTAATGTACAATGCAATGTTTATACACAATCAGTTCCATATATAGACGCTATAGCTAATACTATGACAATTTAGTGCAAATGACTTAAACTCAGATTTTCATAGCTAATTATCCCACCCATTTATGTGTCATATATCTCGAAAGGGACTTTGCATTCAAATCCATAATTTACGCGAGTAAGCACAACATCAATAGTCAATAACACAAATAGGGAAAGTTGAAGTACTGCAGGACGGCACAAAATCTTGACTTTATGTTTCATCTTTCAACTTTAACGACACATTTTTGGTTGAAAAATAACGGGGTAAGAACAAGTACATTGTAACTGTATGTGTACTGTTGAAAGGGGTCACATTTAAATGTATTCCTTTATGGTTTTGGACAACCAATATGTGTGCATTTCGATTTACCTGCGCATCCGCGAAGTCTGCTCTAGATGTAAAAGGTACGAAACATTAGATAAAGGTTCTGTCAAATAATGTACGGTTGGATTCATTAGAAGGGTTGTGAAATGTCATATCGCTAAACTAAAATATACCTCTTAACTTCCGGTTTATTGGACCATGACTCCAATATATATAAGGACTCAGGGAAGAAAGGTTAAGGCTAGGGATATGATTAATAAATAGTTTGACTGGTTCACGTGACTTAATTGGAATGAAACAGCCGGTGAATGAGGATAAAGTATTTGAAAGTTATCAACCCCCTTTCCCACATACAACAAATCTGCAGCAGACGACTTACAAAATATCAATCTAAAATATAGAAAATATCTTTAAATGATAGTATGATTATAGAGTATATTTGAAATCATTGTCGTAAATCGAAAAATTGCTCATTTTGCCATAATGATTTCAATGCGTCAGAATGCGTCTACATAGCAGGAAAGAGTTATGGATGCTCTTATACGTTAATATTAAAACTTACGCAGTTTAATTTCCACACAGTAGTCCACATTGAAGGGTTCCCGAACTTTTTCTAAATCTATTACAGCAGCAACTCCTTGTGGTATACTTTCACCGCTAACCGAACAATTGGTTTCATCAGTTACATGATTACCACTATCGCTGACATTAAAGGATAATTTGGATCCACATTCTTCTGCACTTCCGGTTATGTTATATGCAAAAACTTTGACTTCACCAATGAATGTCACTGAGCATTGGCAAAGGATTCCAGTTCCATTGTCGGTTTTCTTGGACGATCTTGTACCAATGTAAACATGATCACCCTCTGCTTGGCTGTCTTCACACATTTCTGCAACTGTTTGGGATAATTGATACACAAATAAAAATTGACACATACAACACTTAAATAACAAACTACACACATTCACAATACTATGCTCGTGTATTGGTTTTATCCAAAAAGCTTTATGCGTTTGATTGGCGCCCTGTTCGTGCAACCTAAGGTCATTTGCTACCAGTGTAGATCCAGATCAACTTGATCAGGTTCTACACCGTTCGCCATTAAGTCAAAGAGGGGATAAGAAAAAAACTCTCGAAGTAAACATTTTGAGCATGGTTTTACGTCTTTTATTGGTGTTTCACATGGTTTTAATCATTATTTCAATTATATTACGGCAACAGTTCACTTAAGCATTATCCCTTGGTACACAATCAGCACTAGGCTAGGAAATGTGCATTTCCAAATTGTACTCCAGCATGACCGCCACGACTTGAGATCGAACCTCCGACGCCCGGTTCCAAAACTCCCGTTGCTAGCCACTCGGTCACGTTGGGTTCCTGGTTTTACTGGCATACTTCTATTTAAAATTGTAATCAATACGCTAAGACTGTTTTTTTATGGAGCACAACTTATTTAAAAAAAAAACATGCGAATACCTCGCTAACGAGCCGACCTCGTTAGGAGATAGCATATATTCATTTATATTTATTATATGAGCCGTCCTAAGAAAAAACCAACATTGTGTAAAGTATCGACCCGGAACAGCCTAACCATGCCGCACAAGCTAATAAAGACAGACACTTTTCGCCTCCTATTGATTGTCTGTTTCAGGAATCATAACTCTATACCTCTATCCCTTGAGACGGAATGTGTCGGTCCGGATTAGCCTACACGGACTGTACATGCTGATCTGGGTCGCTACATAACGTTGAGTCCATAATGTTGGTTTTCTCTTGTAACGGCTCATATGCAGATTTCAATAGTTTGTAAAATTCAGTATGATATTTTTTCTGAAAGTCATAACATGGGCGCTATTTAGGTTTGCAGCAAACGCACTGATTTGATAGTATTCTATAAAGGTATTAATATTAACCAATGCGTTCATATGTTATCTATATCATTCATGTTTTTATATTTCTCATGAGTGACCAAGTACGATTGAAAGAAAAAGAAAAAAGAAATCATAATAGAATGTAGGACCTGCTTCTGAGTTTGTTGTCTGCTGCTGACCTGTCAGTGGGGAATGGTTATATTACATCACAGTATGCAATACACTTATATTTGGGAATGGGGAATGGTTATATTACATCACAGTATACATTACACTTATATTTGTCAATGGGGAATGGTTATATTACATCACAGTATATAATACACTTAGATTTGTCAATGGGGAATGGTTATATTACATCACAGTATATAATACACTTAGATTTATCAATGGGAAATGGTTATATTCCACCACAGTATGTAATTACACTTAGATGTATCAATGGGGAATGGTTATATTCAATCACAGTATATAATAACACTTAGATTTGCCAATGGGGAATGGTTATATTCAATCACAGTATATAATACACTTAGATTTGTCAATGGGGAATGGTAATATTCCATCAGAGTATATAATACACTTAGATTTGTCAAGAATGTCCAAAAGATGGGAGTTAACCATTTGTGACTTTCTTTGAGGACATTCATGATTGAAAATGAAATGTGTTTATCTACACTTTGAGTCCTTATAGTTTTAACTAGTAAAATACCTGGTCTAATCAGAGGTTCTGGGTTCGATTTTAGTGGGGACAAAAAGCTACATTGTAAATGTATGATATTTCAAATATTTAGTGAAATTCGTTTTTCTATTATTCAAAATTCAGCATTGTGTCTGTTAAGCTTACTTGCGGAGGTTTTCAGGATGAGCTATTTCAAAAGGTTACTCACCGTCCAGCGTTTGGCGTCGTCGTCGTCCGTCAACTTCGTCGTCAGTCTGTTAAATATTTTCATACTAACAACTCTTTCTCAAAAACAAATAAACCAAGTTCAAATTACTTCACAGGAAGGCTCATTGAATGGTTTTCTTTCGAAATATGTCAAAATGTTTGGTTAGCGAGGAATCAGAAAAGGGGGGGGGGGGGGGGGGGGGGGGGGGGGGGGGGGGGGGGGGGGAAACAAACTTTTAACAGTATTCTCGTCCAACAGTACTAGCCCGATTTAAAAATAAGTATGAACAAATGTTCATCGGATGACCCTCTACCAATGATTGTTTTCAAAATATTCCGATCCGATAAATGATAATATACGAATTCAGACGAAAATAGCATAGGTGGAGTCATCTATTTCATAAACAATATTGATAGCATTAGTGGTGAAATAAAAACAAAAACAATCGAATCAATATCGACTTACATAACACTAAACGATAAAGATAATGATAATGATCAATGAATGCATCTACCGAAGTCCCCAAACAATATGGCTGCTCACATCAATGTATAATGGGAGATTTCAACGTCAGAGAAATTAACTGGACAAAAGGTGGCATAGATACAAAAAAAAATCACTCATTTAGAGAAAAACTCAAAATATCAAACAGCTACTAGATGCAGAGACCAAAACGCACCGTCGGTGCTTGATCTTGTATTGACAAATGAAGAGCACGTGATTGATGGAATGCTACACCTACAGGGTCTAGGTAAAAGCGACCATGACATTCTAGAGATACAATGTTCATGTATTACAAAAAGAATGGTTAAAGGTGCTCAACTTCAGATTGTAAATAGTATAGTCAAAGTTTTAAAACTGTTCAAAAAATGTCTTTAAGTACTAGAATCATAATTCTAGGATAAAATTAGAGTAAAACTTTTTCTTTCCAGTACAATAAATATCTAAATAATTATCGTTTATGCTACATTTTTACTGGGTAGACATACCCAGTAAGCCAAATTGTGTACATTTTCATGACTTTTAATTGACAGTTTTTCAACATTTGCTGACAAAATAGTTTTGAACAATTTGTTACTTACTTTGTTGTCACTATTTGCAATTGTTGCAGAAGTTTCAACATTTCAACATTTTGATCTCCATCTGGAAGAGGAACTACTATAAAGGCAATTACAATAAAATAGGTAACGACATTTTTATAACACATTGAGATTATATTATTGATGGAACAGATAATAAATCATTGAAATCATTAGCCAATAGACTAAACAAATTAATGGATGAAAACATACCAGTGTGCAAGAACAATTCCAAATATAATAGTAAGCTTCCGTTTATCAACAGTGGAAACATGAACAACTTAAACTATAAATATAGTGCATGACCGAAAATACACAAACTGTAAAATAAACGAAAACTTTGAATAACACAAACTTGTCAGAAATAAAGCAACTGAAGCAATAACAATAGCTGAGTACAACTATAAAAAGGAACTGTCATCAAAAAAAATAAACCTTAACAACACAATGTTCTTGACTTACGTAAGGAATGGTAGTTGAACAATATCACCAATTGGATACCTACAAGACCCAGATGACGAATCATAAAATACGACCAAGAAAATGCTAACCTATCCAACAAATACTTTGATAGTGAATTATAACAGCGAGGTACCGGGAAAATGGAAACAACCCAACTTTACACCAATCTGGAAACAAGCACAAACCTTGAAAATTACAGACCGATCAGTATAATCTCAATCTGCTCAAAATGTAATGCAAAAAATAGTTAAAAAGAGTGGACCACACGGCACAAAACAACCTATTCTCAAAGTATCAGTTCGGATTCACGAAAGGTAAATCATCATGCCCAGTTCAGTCACTAGAGACAATTGAAGATTGGACATAGGACCTTTACAATAGAAAAAGAGCTTGACATAATATTCTGCTACTTCATTAAGGCATTCGATTATCTACCACACAATTAACTACTTCTAAAACTTGAAGCGAATTGAATCACCGGAAATCTTCACAATGGATCAGGGACTTACTTTTCAATCGTACACAAGAAGTCTTTTACAATACACTTGTAAAGTGTCCCTCAATGGAGTGTTCTTGGAGATATCCAATTTATCATTAATGATTTACTTGAAGTCGCAGAAACGGTGTTTAAACTACTCGCCACGACACCAGAATTTACAACGTAGTTAACTTTTGAGAGGATCATGAGAAGCTTCAACGAACCACTGAACAACTCAGCTACGGACTTAGAATTAAATGATAACAAATGTAAGAGACTGCATCTAGGTAACCAAATGCAAACGGACAATCTTTTCATGAAAAGCAGGGACCTCAGAAAAGAACAAATAACCTATGTTGAAGAAGGAAAATATCTCGGTGTCATTGACGAAAAAAAGCATAAATTCCTTTCTCACATAACATCTAAAATAAAAATTGCAAACAGAAACCTTGGAAATATCTTAAAAGTCTTTACCTACATGGACAAAACGGTATTTCTCCATCTATATAAATAACTAGTTATACCGCATCTGGTATATGCGAGCAATGTATGATCACCCTAAAAACACCAAATAGCTTTCACAAATTTCCAAAGAAAAGTAACACAACTACTTTCCAATATACGCTTTCTTTTGCATCCAGAAAGACTAAAATACCTAGGCATTCCAATACTGAATTACAGAAGACTCGGGGCCAACATGATACGAGGCGGGGCTTGTTTACCGTATTCTTGCCAGGTTTGCATAAACAAATGGCGCAAAGGTACATTGGGTGAAATAAATGTATAATGAAACCTTTAACAATCCTCTGGTCCAATAACATAGGCCCGATTTGAAAATAACGTTGCACAAATTTCCTTTGCGTAATCCTTTTACCAAGACTGACCAAATTATTCCTATCCGTTGATAAACATTGTTACTAGAGGCTTATTTTCCCTATAATTGTAAGAATATTCAAAACTATTTAAATGAGCGATATAGGACCATCATGGTTATCTTTATCTGAATACGTTCTGTATTGTACATCCTTTCAAAACTGTCTGAATTTACACCATCAAACAACATTGGAGCAATCCCAACTTAACATGATTGCAGAATTGAAATGTCTTGGGCTGGTATATGTGCTCGTTTTGATGTTTTGCCTTTTCCGTATTAAGACTTCGCAGATGACTTATCAAAGGTCGAACTTGTTTTTCGAAAACCTCAGAAGTTTTACCTTACTTATGACAATTGTTTGTGGTATAAATTCTTAAACTATATTCTTGCAATGGCTTATGTCCCTCTAGAAGTATCTCGATAAAGTAATATTGGTATCTTTGATACTTCAGAGAGCACCATTTTTGATATCTCATCACATTATATTGGAGCATCCTATGCATTTTTTGGTGATTTTAATGCCAAAAGCAGGAAATTGTCAAATATAGATGAAATAGACCTATACGCAGTTAATAATACTATTGGTGAATACATCTATAATAGTGACTTGTATGTCAATGATCGAATTAACAATACTATTCACATCCATCGAATTTCTGAGGATAAAAATGCAATAAATAATTACGGTTTTAGATGAATAGAAATGTGTTAATCTATGGACTTGTGTATTGCAAATTGTAGATGTGGCAATGACGCTTATGTTGTTAGAAATACATGTACTAACACATGTTTTTAGTGAATGTAATATCAGTGACTTTGATATATTTTACTCTGATATACATAATATTGATTGATGTCTTGTGACTCATAAGCCATTTTTATGGCTGGGTAATACGCCCAATATGTACAATTAATACTAACAAATGTGAATGTTATACTGTTGTATTATTATATTGTATGTATAACTTTTATTACGTGTCACTTAAATAAAATATAAAACTACTACTACATTCTTGTATTCCATAAGCAATTAATCTCAGTACTCCTGGTACGTTGTTTAATGCGAATAGAACACGTAATTCTCATGTTGATACTTACAATGACAATGTGGTACAATTTGAGGAAAATACTCTTAATAACATTAACAAGAGGGCCATGATGGGCCTGGATCGCTCACCTGATTTTTTCCTTAACTTTAGCCATATAAGCTCCGCCCCCTAGCGGCCATAGTTTCCGACCAATCAACTTGGCTTGAATGAATCTAATCAAGGAACATTTTTACATTTTTTTTTTTAAATCGGCCTGACACTTTACGAGAACAATATTTTTCACTATAGCCATATAAGGGAAAATAGCCCCGCCTCCTTGTGGTCATTTTCTTAACCAGTCAACATGGCTAGAGGGAATTCGATAGAGGGTCATCCAAGGAACATTTCTACAAAATTATTTGAAAATCGGCCTGACTCTTTCGGAGGAGAAGATTGTTTAAGTTTTCACTATAGCCATATAAGGGAAAATAGCCCCGCCTCCTGGTGGCCATGTTTTTTAACCAGTCCACATAGCTTGAAGAAATCTGATAGAGGGTCATCCAAGAAACATTCCTACAACATTATTTGAAAATCGGCCTGACACTTTTGGAGAAGAAGATTTTTTAAGTTTTTACTATAGCCATATAAGGCAAAATGGCCCCGCCCCCCTGGCGGCCATGTTTTTCGACCAATCAACATGGCTTTAAGGAACCTGATAGAGGGTCATCCAAGGAACATTTCTACAACATTATTTGAAAATCTGCCAACCAGTTTGGGATAAGAAGATCTTTGAAGTTTTTTTCATTTCATTGCCATGGAAACCAGAATTCTGCATGGATCCTACAATTTGAAGGAATTCTGGTGAAGTCATTGAGAGGATGCTTTCTGTGAAGTTTTATCCCAATTGACCCACTGGTTATTGAGAAGAAGAAGTTGTCGCATGGCGGACGCCGGACAAAAGGCGATCACAATAACTCACCTTGAGGACAGCTGAGGTGAGCTAAAAAACCCATATGGGATATTTCAGTGAGAGAAACAAGTTCACGGCTAGTTTCAATGTGCAAGATATGTTTGATCTTTATCTTGAGATGAATGCTTTTAATCAGAGTTAGTCTTACTCTGATGTTTGTATTAATATTATAACAGAAAAAGTGTCTTATATTGACTTTGAAGTTGCAGATCATTGTAACCTAGTTAATAATAAAAAGAAATCCACATGTCAGGACAACGTTAAAGGTAAAACGTCACAGATTAAACCATGGTTAAATAATGACTGTCATAATGCATGGCAGAAATATCTGCATGATGAAAACTATTTCAGAAGAGTGAAATCAGCAGAAAAGCGCAATAAAAAAAGTTTATAGCAGTAAGCACTATAAGAAACTCCTAAATCTACTTGTTAGTGACCCTAAATCTTTCTGGAATCTGCCGAACAAATATTCAGAAGATAGAACAGATATTATGCCAAAAATTTCTTGCGAGGTATTTTATGATCATTTTAAGAAGCTGAATGAGACTGTGTGTGAGAATACTGGAGATAACATTGGTTTTGATAATTTGCCCGATAATAATGCTATGTTAAATGCTAACTTTACTGTAGAGGAAAAACATTAAACGTTTGAAAAATAATAAAAGTCCACCCACTTTTGACAATATTTTGAATGAGTGCTTTAAATATGAAGATAATGATCTGTTTAAATCTCTCATTTGTAAACTATTAAATATTATGTTAGATTCTGGTATTTTTCCTGATGTGTGGAGTCATGGTATTATTTTGCCAATTTATAAGAGTAATGGTGATAGACTTGACCCTAATAGTTACAGAGGCATCACTATTCTTAGTTGCTTCGGTAAACTCTTTCCTAATGCTCTAAATATAAGACTTAGTAACTATCTAAAATGTCATAATCTGCTTTGTGAGGAACAAGCAGAGTTTGCTAGAATTATAGTACCATAGATAATATATTCTCACTGAAGTTACTTGTCGAATTTTATCTCGGTACCAATAAGAAATTATTTTGTGCAGAAACTATTAATCACATAATATAAATAGCAAATGTATAAAGATAATGTATATCATGTATAGTAAAGCCAAGCCATGTGTTTAAACTAGCAACTCATTGTCGAACTTCTTTAGTTATCATACGTCAAGGTGAAAACTTGTCAATTTTATTCTCAATACTTTTGAATGATTTATTTCAGTTTTTGTCAACACAGTTTAAAGGCTTAACTACTATTCCAATGGCCACTTTTAATTTTCTTAGTTATGATGATGTTGATGTTTACTTCAGAATTGTTCTCCTTTTGTTTGCAGATGATACAGTTTTATTGGTTACATGAATTTAGTTCTAGATGCATCCTTTGGCATACACGTAGAAGTGTAGCCCCAGTAGTTGTTCCTAAATGTATCTTGATATGATCCCTTTATGGAGACTTAAAGGGGAATTAATTCACCGGACGCAAATCAATTAATTAAATGCAAAATATATGAAAGGCCCGTTTTCGTGTTTTCTGACTCGTAAATGTAAAGAGCGGTTCTTTGTCCAAATGCAAGTTATTTAACCGTTTACAAAATTATTGGGATAAGTAACGAGCTGTCTGCTTTGTAAACAGACATGTATGTACAAAACGTTCCATATAGAACATTCTATTTCATTTTGAATAAGATGAAAATATAAAATTATTCAAAGAGAGCGAGACATACTTTTCCTACTATATGTTATCTGTATGGGTTGGTTGCGGAATGACCTGTATCAATTATGATTTGAAATAAATTCAATTGAGTTGAAGTATTTATTGTCCGGAAAACAGTTTACACATGCCTATTATCAATGTAAATTGAACACTTGCGTGATGAATAAAAAAGAATGCCAGTTTACATATATGTTTTAATTATGTGACATTTCACTTTACACAAACTATACAAACATTTAAACTTGTAGAAATAGGGAAGTTTTATCTTACAGAAAGGATACGCGAATTGATGTGTTACTAGCAGGCGCGTTGAGAAATTGATATATCGCAAAACGGAAGGTATTAACAACGATTTGCTGGTATATTTCATTTCATATACACATGAGCCGCGTCTGGTGATTAAGGGTCGAGTACCGGTATCTCTGTGGGTAGCAACGACGCGGACTGTCAACGCAGGGGTCGAGACCCAAACACTGCATTACATTCCTTTAGACGTTTGTAAAAGTCAATGAGTCAATCTGTGCTTGGAAATACTTGTTTGTAGAGTACTGGTGTGAGCAACATTGGAAACACATGGGTTGGTCTAAACAAAAGTGATAACGGCCAACTGACAGCCGGCGCGACGTTATACCGACTGAAATACCGGGGCTGGTTAGCTTATAAAAAGTATACATGTCTTAATTCGATGTGAGTATATAAACACACTGTGAATCTTCATGAACAAAAGTTTTTACTATAACCTTTCCAGAGGTTTCAAAGAGGTTTTACCCCCCACCCCCCTTCTTTCTAACATACATACGCTTATTGACGCCTCTGGTGCAGACGATGTTTGAAAACCTGTTGACACAATGTTCTCAACTCAATTGTATAAGTAAACCCTCATTTTTGGAGATTTTCCCCTGTTTATGCAAACCAATTGATGTATGTGGGAAAATGATTTACCTAAACATATACAGCTCAGTCTTTAGTACGCTAACCTAGATAAAGCTTCCTATGTTTATTTCGACAAAAACTAGAAGTGTAGCCCCAGTAACTGCACACCGATGTACCTTTAAATGAGACGTTCCACAAGAAAACCAACATTATGGACTCTGCGTAAGCTAATACGGACCGACACATTCCGAATCAGAGGGATAAAGGTATAGATTAATTATTCCTGAAACAGAACATACACAGGAGCCAAAAGGTGTATGTCCGGGTTAGCTTGCGCGGCATGCTTAGACTGACCCGGGTCGATACTGGACGCAGAGTTCACAATGCTTGTTTTCTCGTCGAACGGCTCAAATTATCCCTTTATGAAAAGTCAGTAGGATCGCAAATCAACAATCGCAGCACATTTCGAACCCAAGATCGGTCGACATTCGTTCTGACGTTTGACAAAAGTAGCGATTTATTGATTGATTGGGGTATAAAGGCGTTTTCAACAATTTTTCAGTCATATCACGGCGGCCAGTTCACCTATTAATGTTTCCTGGCTTTTTCACACCAGTACTCAACACAACAATATTTCCAATCAACTGGTTGCATTTCTACATAAACTGTTAGCCTATTGATAGAGGATGAATGACGATTGTCACAATGACTTTTGTCAAACGACTGAAAGAATGTTGGTCGAGCTGGGGTTCGAACTCACAAACCCTGGATTGACAGCCCGCGTCGTTACCGACTGAGCCACCGGGCTCGACTTCCCATTACGAAGAGACATTGACCCTGCATGACCTCTTAGGCTCTTACATAACCATAATTTATTTACATACAACATACCTTGTGCGCTATTTGACTTCGCTGGACACGTCCCATATGTAACATCTGAAATTAAATTGAAATAAATATACGAGCCGTTTTACGAGAAAACCAACATTGTTTACTCTGCGTAAAGTATCGACCCGGATCAGCCTAAGCATGCCGCGCAGGCTAACCCGGACATCATTTCTCTATACCTTTATCCCCCCCGACACGGAATGTGTCGGCCCTGATTAGCCTGCGCTGAATGCGCAAGCTGATCTGGATCGATACATCACGCAGAATCTATGACAAATGTAGATCTATATATATTATTGGGTCTATGACAAATGTTTATAAGTTATTGGGTCCATCAAAATGTATTTAAATTATCAGGTATTTGACACATATATGTATAAATAATTATTGGGTTATTACCCAACTATATGTTTGGTCCGACCAAATATTTTTGTATGAGAATACTCTCGATTGACCTACCACTGCGATATACGTAGGTATACATAGTATACTGAAGCCAAAGAGCTTCTGTTGCAATGGTACGTTTATAAGGTATGATATTACAGTCCGAATAACTGGTCAAATTGTAAGTTTATATGAGGCTCATCAATACAGGCCACAGGCGCGTATTCGGACATACGCACGTACGCCAATGCGTACACTTCGTCAGAAAAATTGAACAAACAAAAGGTTAAAATATGCAATAAAGACTGAAGGCTGAGGGAGGTAAGGGGCTATGGAGAATGAAGAATGAGTATCAGCCTGCCACTTAATTCGTGCAGTTTGGTTAGAACCGCCTCGGTGGTGTTATGGTTATGATGTCCGTCTCGAGAGCGGGCGACCAGTGTTTGATCCCCGGTCGGGTCATTCCAAATACTTGAAAGTGGTAGTAGTTATTTCTCTCCATGGTGCTAAGTGTTGCGGACGGATGCACTGGCGCAAGGATAAGCTTCAAATCAGCAATGATAATTTACACAGGTAACGCCGTAACATAACTGACAATGTATCATTTTCCAAAACACTTGTAAACGTTATCTGATTCATCGAGTTATATATATAGATATATATATATATATATATATATATATATATGTGACAGATATATATACATTTTGAAATCGTTATTAAACTTCCGCCGTTAGATACATGTTTCATACAAAGATTTATGTATGAAAGTAAGCCAACATGCATCTACATCTTTTATACATTTTATACATATAGTTTTGTGTATTTATTCAACGAACCATGTGGCAACACGTTACATGTTACACAAATACAAACATTAAACATACAAGAAATTACACGTGAAACATGTCATTTTTTTTTAAACAAACACATCAGATCTAGTAGTACATGCACACTATCAGCGCACTAGATGAAGGGCATAATTCATGTTCTTAAATCAGTATCAGAACTCCAAACCATTTGGTGTGCTTTCTCAAAAGACTATATAAGGTCTGAAAGAATATGGAGCGTCTTCCTACCATACGCCTTCTTAATCATTTGAATTAACCGTGCATCCTGCAAGTTATGTATTATATCCTGTGATTAAACGTGTTGCTCCGATCCTTCAATGCTCGATTTAAAACCACATTAACCAACAGGGAAGACCATAATATGTCTATACATAAACGTCCAGTCATTGTTTGCTTATTTCGCCTGATATTCAATTAAAAGATCATCGGACAAGAGCCCAGCCCCGGTTGCTCTACCGGTAGCGTCGCGGGCTGTCAATATAGGCGTTGTGAGTTAGAACTTCAGCTCATACTAAATTATTTCCGACGTTTGACAAAAGTCACTGTGATTCGCGTCATAAGTTTTCCAACAATGGGCTTATAGGCTTTGTGGGAAACCAGCCAGTTGCCTGGAAAGTATGGTGTGGAAAAGCCAGAAAATACATGAGTAGGTGAACTGGCCGTCGTGATATGACTGCAATATGGTTAAAAACGGCGTTAAACCATAATCAATCAATATATCGTAGGGCGAGCACATATCTGAAACCACGGACGATTAACTAAGCAGGATGAGGGTTAATTTTTTACATGATATCCGACAGCTTATGTATGCAACATATAACTTTTGAAAACATTGTTGAAAGGAAATAACTACCTCAAAACAAGCTATTTCTCCGTTTACCTCAATATTTCACAAAAACTGTTTCAATCTTTTCCACGGATGTTTGCAATCCAGACGAATCAGTAAATCTGGAAGCAGACATTAAGCGTGTTTATAAAATATGAATCGACGTATTAATAAGTTTAAACTAAATCTTGGCAAACCGTTTTAAACTCCGTACTCGAATGTCTTCAAATTACTGCTTTTAACTAGCACCTGTCCGAGCGTTCAGTGTGTTAGGGCATTTATAGATCGTGTTAAAGTCAGGAATACATAATCGTTCTATTTTTTTTTTTTTTATTTAATTACAGGCGATGCCATAACTCTGCTTGTGGTTATGCCTAGTAGATGCTCCTACAATGCACAAGATGCACATACGTGCGTATATTTGAGTTTACTCCTGGTACGCCCCTGCAGGGGTTATATGATTTCGAACCCCAGCTCGGCCAACGTTACTTCCAACGATTGATGAAATTCAATCCGACAAACTTCATTCGTCTTCCATCGATGGGCTCACATTTTATGTTAATGAGCAGCCAGTGGCTTGGAATGACTGTTTTGTCAGAAAACACACGAGTAGTTAAACTGGCCACCGTAGCAAAATTGTTGAAAACAGGGTTATAAAACCAAATCAATCAATCAATATATTCTACCGACTGTTCATTTTAAACGTCCGGTTACTGGGTCATACGTCAGCTGTGCCAGATAATGGTGACAGGTGCGTGCATCGTACATTGGTAGGGGCTGATTTATACATCTTGATACAGAGGGTATGATTTATTGTCTTGGGTTTAACGTCGTTTCTAACAATATTTCAGTAATATAACGCCGGCCATCTCACCTACCCCATGTGATGCCTGACTTTCTTACACCAGTACTCCACAAGGCGGTATTTCTAAGCAATTGGCCTGCTTTACCACAAAGACTGATAGCCCGCTGATGTAAGACGAATGACGCGTGTCGCAAATTGACTTTTGTCACACGTAGAACTCGATCACAACCCCTGGATAGATAGCCCGTGGCGTTATCGACTGAGCTATAAGGGCTATAACAAGAATAGAGTGTCCGTATATCTCAATCGAGCTTAATCCGTGGTCTACTTCACCTTTTTTCGAAAATGTATTACATTTCTAATAATGTGTAACAATTCGGCTTGTCAGGAATGAAGCTAAACGATTTTTCCTCGTCTAGAAACATATGTCAGTCTAAAAAATAATTATAAACGCTTCGCTAGTTGGTCGTCAAAAAAAGAGTATAAATAAACTTATTTACCTGTTATCAATGCTTGAACTATAACACAAATCAAAATATGTTCTAACATTTGTTTTGTACGTAAAACACAGATATTCTGAAATAATCCTACACATTTCATGTCTATGTAATAAGTGTACAATATTCGATAATTTACTTAAATTAATTCATGCAAGTACAGTGATGACACTTAAGCAATTAACACCGAACCCCGGTTGCTAAAACGGTAGCCATGTGGTTAGTCAATCATGGGTCCTTAACGACGTTCGATAAATGTGAATGCGACATGCGTCATTGTTTTTCAACCACGGAGCTAACATTATATGTAGAAAAGTAGCTAGCTGCTTGGTGAGACCTTTGTCTGGAGTACTGGTGTGAGACAACCAGAAAACACATGAGTGTTCCCGTCCATTGATAATGTGTATGAACTTCGCTATACCCTGTATTCAAAAATTGTTTCCAGAGAGGATTTGTTGTTGCAGTCCAGATGTTCGTTCCTACAGTTTTTCCTGTCCATAGGTTATGTGTATGAACGTTTCTATACCATGTATAATAATTAGAAGTGTATTAAAAACAAGGTTTAACCTAATTCAGAAAGCCGCTTTTAATCAAATGGAAATTTACGGGAATTGTAAGACGCCGCGGCGGAAAGACGTCACGATGTCCAGACGACGTCATATCATCACTAATTGATATCGGCAAGACAGAACAGACTGAACTTAAATTTCAGTTGTATTTTTTAATTTTGATAAATACCACGTGGACAACAATTTGATAAGTATTTTACTAACTTTCTTCCCTTTGGAAGACTTAATGTAAAAGATCAATCTCCTTCGCAGAGTTGTCGTTCCTTACACTCACCATACATGTATGGTGAGTGTAAGGAACGACAACTCTGCGAAGGAGATTGGTAAAAGATGTCACGTGTTGTGGAAAACCCATCGCAGTGTATCGATACAGGTTCTAGTATTGTACTATGATTGGCGAGGACAATTGATATCCCGCGACCATATTTAGTACCGTATTGTACACGTATGCAATACGGAATTTAAATCCGTCGTGTTTGAACTGTGCATGACCATCTGCATGTATTTATGACGGAACATATGCAGGTAAACTAAAGGTTATCGCATCCGTTTGGGAAAAAGTTCCTTCGGCTAGTTTCCCATAATCATGCAATAACCTTTTTATTGTATAATTTGATATTGGCTATTTGAAATTTGTGGTTTCGCGTGTTTCAAAGAGTGAAATATTTTTAAAGAAACTTTACCGATCTATCGCGGAATCATTGTCATTTCCGATGGTTGCTAGGGTCGTGAAAAATATAAATTTACGAACTACCATTTTTGTTCCCTATTTCGTTTGGACTCGAAATTGAATCGTCGACAAAATGATGTCGAACACCTTTTCTTACAGTGTAGTTCATAAAGAGCTCGTGAATAATCTTATTCTGGTATTTACGCCTTGATATGTGTGTTCTCTTGTACGATTTATATGCCCATTTTGACCCCACAGTATACGTTCAGTAAAGCGGACAAACTTCTTCTAGTTTGCTTTAAAAAAATTCACATAGGAAAATGACACAAATAATCAGAAGACCTACCTTTAAAAAAATCCATTGCTTATTCATCCAAGCAGTTATTAAATCCCCTGTATTGTGTTGGTCAAGTACAATTTAGACGAACCTATGTAGTTCGCCAACGACTATCAAAAACAACTATAGGGTATGGCAAAATGTCTAGCAAGTCTTCAAATACCGATGTCATTGTATTACACTTCCTATTATTACGTCAGAGACCACGTATTTATTAACACACGGACAGCGCAATAAATAGACAGGATTTGATTTGTTGTATGTCTATCTGGTTTTCGCAGCGTGTCATCTACACACAATCTATAACACATTGTTAGCTAGCATATAGATAAATAAACATTAACGATCTATCGCGCAATTATACTGTCCTTTCCGATGGTTGCTAGGGTAATGGAAAATATAATTACGAACCGCCATTGTTGTTCCAAAATTTGTTTTAAATCCAAATTGAATCGCCGACAAAATTATGTTTAACGCTTTTTCTAACAGTGATTTTCATTAAGAACCCGTGTATTATCTTATGCTGGTATTTACATCTGGATATTTGTGTTCTTTATTACGATTTAGATGCCCCTTTTGACCTCACAGTATCAAGCGAACACACGTCTTCTATACTGCGTTAATTAACTTCACATCGGAGGATGACAACAAAAATATGTAAGCCAACCTTTAAAACAATCATTTACTTATTCATCCTAGCAGTTGTGAATCCCTCTTTATGAAACATGTTCATGTGTAATTGAGATACACTTATAAAAGATCGTCTACGACAATTGATATATACGTCACATGATTAGGTAAGAAACTACGTAGATTTTTACAAAGACAGCTAACGCTATAAATATACCAGATTATTTTTTTGTGTATGTCTATCGATTTTTCACTACGTGTCATCTATAAAAGATGTACCAAATACTGTACTACGAACAGTATAAGCACAGTCTATCAGAGACTCACTGGAACCCCCCTTCAAGTTCCGTCTCCAGTCATACTCAGCCTAAACCAACACGGATGTTTTTTATTTCATTTTTGTTTGTAAATATGCCTAACTGGTGGCTTTTACCATTTTGATGGAGTCACTTGAAGAAGTAGAAATTAATTTGTCTCTTAATCATCAACGGTTGGATGAGAGCTTTTTGTAACGTTACTGTATGGGAACAGTTCCGTCCAAAGCAGCACGTGAAAAAAATCAAAGGGCAATATCAATGCGTGCAATATCGATCCATGCAGTATAGACGGATACTGCATCGTTTTTCTAAATAGAAAATAGAAGGAAAAATATCAAAGTATATAATAATGTCTTATATGTATCAGTATTACATTTTAGTGCTGTATATATTAATATAAGTGTTTGAAATGATTTAAATTAAAGTAAGAGCAGTTCCGCCGTTAAGTTTACCCGGAGTACCCTTAACTATATACAATGTTTCTTCGAATTGTGTCATTGTTGAGGCTATTTGATTGTTTCAATATACTTCCTTGAGGAAATAATATAGTAAATCTAGATACATATAAATCGTTCACTAATCTTCGACACGTGAACTCAATGTCCGTTAGACATAACTACCAATAATTATTGTCTGATAACTTAGTAAGTGAGTAGAGTCTGTTATTATTTTGATCTTACCACTGGTGTTCAGTGTGGAAAAATGGACATTGAAAGTCTTAAACAGTTCATAGACAATCTCAGAAATCGCTGGTTCACTGATATATATAGTTTGCAACAAGGGCATCCCATAATGACATGTTACACATCGGGTTCGGTTCATTCTGGTAACAAGCTGATTTCGTTCATCGGTTTAAACTTATTCGTTTACACTAATTGATAACAACCTTATATTATTTCTGGAGATTTAGCTAGAAATTGCGTTGTTTGCGTGAAAAGCCGGGACTTTTGATACGAGAGGCAGACGCTCTACCACTGTACTATTGTCTTTAGTAGATTTAAGTTGAAATGTTCCGGTAAGTAATCTTAATTTGACTGTTAGAGGTCTGACATTCACCATGGATTTAATTTGGATCTTAAGAGTAGGGTGTAAACGTCCGGTGTGTGGTTATTGTTCATCTGTTTAAGAGAGGTCGAATAGTGCACTGTTAGCGTAACCTCGTCATACCAGTAAGAGTTCACGGCTTTATTCACCTTGGTTTTCCAATTGTTAAGTTTCAATGGGTATTGTAGAAGTGTTTTTATATCAGTAAGATTGTATTTTCACAGCGTTTCCTAAGAAATTTATCATTACTACTGGTTCATTTATCCTGAAACCAGAGAGTCAGTCATAATGCAAACCCTACATCCCATAGCGCCAAGGTGGGAAAGCTTTTACTACTAAGTCTTTAGTATGACACGGCATGGGAATAAATCCACATCCAATGCGGATGCTCTAAAACTACACCATCAAGGCGGTATAATAACACAATCAAGAAATACAGAACATCAGAGCTACCAACAACAGATTTCTATCTAAGACTGCAGGAAATGGTCTTTCTTTGAAAACAGACTTGAATAAACTTACACCAGATATACCCACAGCTGTGTCATTAGACGTTCTGCCGATGACCTGTCGTTGGGCTGTATACTTGGCCAAAATGCCAACTTCATCTGAACATTGCAGCCAGCTACCATAAATCTGGGTGGAATCCGGCTAGTGTGACATGGAGCCATAGAGTGGCACTTTCACCTGACACATGTCACGATGCCAGTTAAACTCTCTAATTCGAACAGGATGGGTGCAAAGTCGGGACTTTGTCGGGAAATCCCAACTCCAGCTGGGCATGACAGTCGGCTGACGCAACTTGGCGAAACAAGACATCATGCAACAAGAGGTCAGATTGAGGCTTTTTCACCTGGCATGCATCAATCAACCGTCCAATCCATCCATCTCAAACAATAGGCACCCCAAAACGAGGGTGGGAGCCAATCTTTCGGCCAAACTCCGACTGGGTTTTGCAGCCTGCTGCCATAAATCCGGGTGACTAGGAGCGAGAGTGTGTCTCTTTCATCTGACATATGTCACGATGCCAGTTAAACCGTCTAATTCCGAGCAATATACAGCCTGAGTTGGGATGTAGACTTGGCCAAAATGCCAACTTCATCTGAACATTGCAGCCATCTGCCATAAATCCGTGTGAAATCCGGCTAGTGTGACATGGAGCCAGACAGTGGCACTTTCACCTCACACATGTCACGATGCCAGATAACTCTCTAATTCGATCAGGAACGGTGCAAAGACGGGACTTTGTCGCGAAATCCCAACTCCGGCTTTGCATGGAAGCCGGCTGACGCAACTTGGCGAAACAGGACCTCGTGCTACACGATGTCAGTTTGAGGCGCTTTCGTCTGGCATGCATCAATCACTCGTCCAATCCATCCATCTCGAACAATAGGCACGCCAAAAAGAGGGTGGGAGCCACTCTGTCAGCCCACCTCCGGCTGGGTTTTGCAGCCGACCGCAATAAACCCGGGTGAATCCGGCTAGCGCGACTGGGAGCGAGAGTGTGTCACTTTCATCTGACATATGCCACGATGCCAGTTAAACTGTCTAACTCGAGCAATATACAGCCGGAGTTGGGCTGTAGGCTTTGCCAAATGCCAACTTCATCTGAACATTGCAGCCATCTGCCATACATCCGGTTGGAATCCGGCTAGTGCGACTTGGAGCCAGAGTGTGGCACTTTCACCTGACACATGTCACGATGCCAGACAAAATGTGTTATCTAGTTAATAATAGTTCGCGTCGTTATTTGTAAAATATTAAAGCAGGTTTTGGCACGAATTCTTATCAAATCTATATTTGAAAACATGAAGCAGTATTTATCATTATCAGACACAGATATAAAATTGACATTATAAGCATAGGCTTTGTGGAAAATATCACTTCTAAAATCATCGTATACTGAGCAATTTGACATAACATGCTTTTCATTTTCTATAGAGTAAGTATCACAAACAGGCCAAATCCTAGATTCCTCAGGTAAAGCTTCGTATCTGCCAGTTTCAATCTTAATAGGGGCAACTCCAAGTCGGAATTTGCAGAAGGCAAAACGGTGTCTCGGCGGTAAGATCATTTTACAATATTCTTCTGTTTGAAAATCAGATTTGAATAGCTTATACGTTCGCAGTTTACTTCGTCCACGACCAGAGTAGCCTACAATATTGTGTATACGTAATGACCAGTTATTTATAAAACTAGCATAAGTTTGTTCAACATCTTTTGTAAAAGAACGAAATACAGAGTATGATAGATTAGTGTACATAGATAGATAATTCTTATCAAAATATCTATTGACATTAAAGTACCAGTTACGGCAAGAGCTAGATGCTTTATTGTTTGCCCAGAGTGCTACTCGTTTATTTATCCGGACTGGATCCATACATGATAGCTTTGATCATATTAAGGAAACGCATTTCCATTGTCGGACTATTAGGGGTTTCCAACCCATTTCTCCTGTCAATCCATCAGTGGGTGTGTATTTGCCAACTCCTAGGAAGAATATTATGGCTCTGTTATGTACTGCTTCTATACAAGAGTATGATCGATACCCCATAAAGGAGCACTTTAGTTAATATCAGGACAGACGATAGAGTCATATCATTTCGTAAAAACATAAAATGGTACACATCCAATAGTTTTACACTTAGCAATAAGTAAACCTAAAGCACGACTGTCACTCTGAGACACAGCTTTAACAGTTATATTGAGATCAAGATGCTCGTGCAAAACAACTCCTAGATATAGTTATCTATATACTGTTTTAATATATTTCGTTCCACATCTGAATTCAAAGTGTGAACATGTTATCGACTTTGGCCTAAAATGTAAAACATTACTTTTGAAAGCATTTATATGCATGTCATTCAAAGAACACCACTCACTGAGTGTCGGTGTGGTCATCACCAATCAATCGACAATTGATTTAATAGGCTTTTGATATAACAGGTCGGGGAGCGTACTGGTATAATAATTAATTGTTTTAAATGGATTTGTTTGGTGATATGAATGACGTTTTTAATTGATGAATGGAAAACGCGCGTAAAGTTTAATTAGTGCACAGGACAGTTATATACTTAATGTTTATGTTCTTAAAATAAAATATATACGACACATACTGTGTAAATTATTCATTTTATTCTTTATGTTGGTGTGATTATAAAAGGAGTTAACATTGAAACCCGTGATGTTGTTGATATAATCTAAAAAGGGTACATTTTCCCGACGTTAAATACGTTACAGATAAACCTAAAATATGTATACCGTAGAATGCACCACGGTCGGAGTGAAATCAATTAAGTTATTTGATGACTGATTGTATAAAGGGTTTCTGGCCTTGACCTCTAGGTGTGAAATACCAAATAGGGTACTGTTATATTCCTAACCCTCAAACAGATATGTGTTGCCACTTTCAACAATAATTAAGCCTTTTGACAGTTTTGTTGTTTTGTTGCATTGCCGTATGAACCCAGGGAACAATGTCAATTAATCCTCTCCCACATACAGACAGTTGCCGTGACATGACTGAATCTATGTCTAAAGCCACGTATCGTCCCAATAGCTAGTGGGTAGCGTCGTGGACTTGAAACCGGTTGTCCCGGGTTGGATCCTCAGTCAGGGACGTCATGATCAGCCATTACACATTTCATGAATAATATTGGTTTTCCTTATCCAGCCTTTATGAATAAGTGAACTGCTGACGTAATAAGACTCAAGTAATGTTGAAATAATCTTGAAAACGACCTACAAATCCGACAGAACAAACAAAAACAACCTTTGAACGCATGATGAGCCATTGCTTCTCTCAACTGTATTGATAAGTCCATTTATGCGAATGTATGCATTAAGGGAAATAACTTAAGTTCGTTTATGACTGCTTGACAAAGGGTTACATGCCTTGAGCTGAAGAGTAAAATGTAACTCTAAACAATAATTAAGCCTAATGAATGGTTTTTGCCTTGCCGTGTGAACACAGGGATCAATGTCAATTATCCCTTTCCCACATACAAACTGCCGCCATGACAAGACTGGAACTATGTTGAAAGCCACGTATCATCCCAACAGTGATTGGGTAGCGTCATGGACTTGGAATCGGTGTCCTTGACTTCAATGGGGTCACTTTGGAGGTATTTCAGGCTTCAGTGGTTTTTTAAGTGGCTGTTGACGTCATCAGCAATCATACGCTGACGTCAGCGCCGGAAACAGTCCTACCTTATTTAGTGAAAATTACTACGCGAGCAATATGCTTAAAGCTTCACCTGAATCATCAATACATTATAAGGTAACAAAAAACAAAACTAAGCATCATCCAGAAATGACGTGTCGACATACCCAAATCACATATACGACAGTTGACTTCGAAAATAACTAGGTAAACATATTTATCCTCCGAATTAACGAAAGTATTGACTCGTGTTGAAAACAATGTAGAATAAGGCGAAATTGCTTATGAAGTATAAATGCTAGTGAAGACAGTGGTGCAGAGGTAGAGCGTCGGCCTCTCACATCAAAGGTCCCTGGTTCGAGTTCCGTGATGAGCGGGTCCTGACTTTGGGATTGTTCCACACAATCGGCGCGAGTACTGGTTAAGTATCCAGGAAGCAGACATCACGCGTGATTAATATAAGCTTAAAGCTTGTTTCGCAATCGATTTAAAATAAATAAGTTTAAACTAAGTAGAAATAACATTCGTTTAACAATTGCTCGATTTCTCACATTATTTCAAAATCTTTCGTTACTATCGAGTAAATGATTAACGCGTTTGAAGTAGCATTTCGACGCATATGCCGCAGTCTGCATCGAAAAACATCGGGACAAACGCATACAGTGTTTATTGGTGCAATGATTTCAATACTTATAGATATTTCCGTGTATGCGGGAAAGGGTTATACAGTTTTCCCGCATACATTCTGACCCTTTTTATGAACAGACGGCGATGTACGCGTCTTGATTTGACTAAAAAGTATAGGGTAATGGCTTAACTTCTCCCGAATGACCTCACGGGGCTCCCCGGAGCTCTTAAAAGCGCGCACGAACTGAGCAGCTCTTAAATGATCTCCCGGAGATCCTGCATGCGTGCGCGGAGCTCTTAAATGAGCTACCGGAGCTCTTAAATGCGCGCGTGGAGCTTCTAAATGAGCTCTCGGAGCTACTTTATGCGCTCTTAAATAAGCTCCCGGAGATCCAATATGAGCGCGCGGCGTCCCGAAACAAGCTCTCGGAGCTCCTATACGCTCTTGCGGCCTTCCGAAATAAGCTCTCTGGGGTCTCTTTTCAACAAGGTCTAAGATAGATTGTGTTTTCATTTTTTGTTTTACTTTTTTTTAGACAGACATCGCGTACTCAATATAATAGGTGTAAGTGTTACGATATCAAAACTTAAAACACAATAAAGTAATACGATATACATGTTTACTACTAAAATTGATCCGTAACTTTTGAAATGACCCGTTTACATTGTTTACGATATAGCGGATGTTAATATGATCCGTTCTCTGATTGACAATCGAGTCAGATATACACTGTACTTAAATTTACCCGTTAAGACAAGATACACCGCCCCGAATTAATCAGTCTGTAAATTACAAATATCAGCTCTATCAACATTTTTCTGATGTTTGTCAATCGTCATTCGTCTTCAACCAATTGGCTTATAATCTATGCGGAAAAGAAGTTATAGTTATTTTGGAAGACAGTTTTGTGGCCACAGCGATATGACTGAATTTTTTTTTTAAGAATGGCGTTACAGTACCCAAATTAATAAAGCATATAATCTGTTATCAGAAGGTTATCGTCACAGTTTGGTTTTCAACCGCTTTTATATCCGTTTTTATCGCGTACTAAGTCATTAACGCTGAGACGGAATGAAGGAACAGATATATGCACTTAGCTAGCCCCTTAAAGTCCTCGATACATCTTACTAACGACCCTTCTCTTTCAATCCTACGTTATTAGAGGAGGAGGAGGATGTGCAGGAGGAGAAATAAGAGGAGGGGAGGAGGAAGAGGAGGAGGAGGAGGAGGAGGATGTGCAGGAGGAGAAATAGGAGGAGGAGGAGGAGGAGCAGAAGCAGGAGGAGAAAGAAAAAGAGGATGGGTAACTCATTCATACAAACTCATCTGATCAACGAAATCGTCTTTTAATTTATTTTTTAGATATCCCACAATGAAAGTGTCTTGCCAACTTTGTTCAAAGTCAATCTACATAGAATACGGAAACTGCTTCGCCGTTTTGAACTAAATCGGTCAGAAAAACACGGCCTTTACCATATACTTTTTATTCAAATCAAGACGCGTACATCGCCGTCTGTTCATAAAAAGGGTCAGAATGTATGCGCGAAAACTGTATAACCCTTTCCCGCATACACGGAAATATCTATAAGTATTGAAATCATTGCACCAATAAACACTGTATGCGTTTGTCCCGATGTGTTTCGATGCACTCTGCGGCATATGCGTCGAAATGCGTCTTCAAACACGTTAATCATTTACTCGATAGTAACGAAAGATTTTGAAATAATGTGAGAAATCGAGAAATTGTTAAACGAATGTTATTTCTACTTCATAAGCAATTTTGCCTTTTTCTACAACGTTTTCAACACGAGTCAATACTTTCGTTAATTCGGAGGATAAATATGTTTACCTAGTTATTTTCAAAGTCAACTGTCGTATAGTTGTTCTATGTGATTTTGGTATGTCGACACGTCATTTCTGGATGATGCTTAGTCTTATTTTCGTTACCTTATAATGTATGAATGTTTCCGGTGAAGCTTTGATGATATTGCTCGCGTAGTAATTTTCACTAAATAAGGTAGGACTGTTTCCGGCGCTGACGTCAGCGTATGATTGCTGATGACGTCAACAACCACTTATAAAACCAACTAAAGCCATTTCCTGAAATGCCTCCAAAGCGACACCAATGTAGTTCCTTGGTTGGATTCTAACTCAGGGTCGTAACGTTGAGCAATTGCACAGTTCACCAATACTACTGGTTTGCTTACCAAAGGATCATGAATAAGTAAACTGCTGCCGTGGCATGAGTGAAACTATTTTGAAAGGCATGTATCGTCCCAATTTTGAGTGGGTAGCGTCGTGAACTTGAAACCGGGATCCTCAGTCAAGGCCGTCACGGTGAGCCGCTGCACATTTCATTAACAATTTGGTTCGTTTACCCAGCCATCGTAAATGTGTGAACTTCCGCCGTGATATGACTGACACTATGTAGAAATTCATGTTTTATCCCAATGATCAATGGGTAGTGTTGTGGATTTCGAACGGGTTGTCCCGGTATGGATCCTCGCTCAGGGCCGTCATCTTGAGCAATTGCACAGTTCATGAACTATTTGGTTCGTTTACCTTCAACAATAGTGAATATTTGATATTCCGCCGTGATATGACTGAAACTATGTTGAAAGGCATGTATCGTTCCAATTTAGGGTGCGTAGCGTCGTGAACTTGGAACCGGATTGAACCATTTGTTTCGTTTACCCAGCCATCGTGAATATGTGAACTTCCGACATGATATGACTGAAACAATGTTGAAAGGCATGTATTGTCCTATTGTTGAGTGGGTAGTGTCGTGCACTTAGAACTGGGTGTCCCGGGTTGGATCCTCAGTCACGGTGAGCAGCTGCACATTTCATGAACCATTTGGTTCGTTTACCCAGCCATCGTGAATATGTGAACTTCCGTCGTGATATGACTGAAACTATGTTGAAAGTCATGTATCATCAATGATCAATGTGTATTCTTGTGTCTTCGAACCGGACGTCCCTGGTTGGATCCTCAATCAGGGCTGTCATGATAAGCCATTGCACATTTCATGAATAATACTAGTCTTTGTCATCCAGCCACAACGAATAAGTAAACTGCTGCCGTCATATGACTCAAATATTGTTGAAAACAAATTGAAATTGCCTGAAGACCCAACAGAATAAACAAAAACAAGTTTTGAAAGCATGATGAGCCATTGCTGCTCTTGTCAGACTGTTTTCAACTGTATTGATCAGTCCATGTATACAGATTTCTAAATGAAGGGAAATAATCTAATATATTTTATGACTGATTGCACAAAGGGTTACTGGCCTTTAGCTGTATGTGTGAATTGCCAAATAGGGTACTGTTATAGTTATATCCCTTACAAAACTATTGTAAAATTTTTGAATTCAGTATTAAAAAAAAAGGAAAAATCACTCCCCATGTTCTAATCCAATTGAATTTGGTAGACTAGTTAAAAAACGCTGCGGTCCTGCTGCCCGACTGCAATTGCGTGTGTACGACGGAACGTCGCTTTACGTTATTGCTTTCTGTCATGCTCCCGCATTGCAGTTTGGAAGCGAGGATCAATCTTTATTTGAAACCAATCTACCCGGTTTCCTTGGTTATTAAACAGGCGGAGAGTATTCAAATAAGAGAAAACCCTTAAACGCGTTCTACAAATAGAACACCACATGATTGTTGATAAACCTTGGATAAAACCCTTTAAACATTAACTATTTTACCGTCATATCTGGTAATTAATAACTTATAACAAAATTAAAAGAAAATTGTGTAAGAAACTTGTGTTACACCCATCTACAACTCGGAATAAGACCTTTTTAAGTGCGCAGTACTGTCTTATCTCTTGCAGGAATTTTCAGAAAGGGGGATTCCAATTATAACCTTAAAATGCTCTTATAGAATGTGTACTTAGTGAAGGTTTGCCATGGACCAGTTTCTGCAATAGGAGGGGAAACTGATGTCTGATGAAATGAAACTCTCAAGTCCTTGAGAAAGGCTATATAAAAACAAATCATTGCCCAAATATACTCCATCACAAAAGAATCCCATGACCAATTCACTTATTTCATGGTATCTAATGTATACCCGATTTGTTCCGAGAAGTTATGTGGCTATCCTGCTTTTAAGTCTTAGCATACACTTACCAAGAGCCCTGTAGAAAATTAATTCCTCCATGACAAACATTGTAGGATCTAAGACCTAACCAGTAGTTTAATAAAATTAAATCTAACAGCTCGTATTTTGCCTATATCATTACCGGAGACATGTTATACCAAGATATCTGATGAATCCTCCTAATACAGCATAGTCTTTTGATGCCTGAGATCTTGAGACCATCTCATGTCAGTATTTCCTTGCCACCAAATGTCAACTGCTAGCTTATCAGGCCCAAAATTAACCCTTAAAAATAGTATGCTGTCTGGCATGTGAACACTAGGACAATTTCTGACAATTAATATTGGACCAGACATGCAGATAAAAAGATTTACAATGTATTATTCTGCCCCTTTTATTATGCTACCTGGCGCCATGTGTTTCAGACAATCAATAAGGCTTAAATAATGTTTTATTAATTCAGCTTTTCTTTTTGAATAAACAAGTATATTTAGTCAGGTGCTAAATGCTTGTCCGAGTATATTGCAGAGAAAAGATGTTGTGTCTGGATAATTGGCTCATCTATCATAAAGCGTGCTTTCACAAACTATTCATTACATATTGATTGGCGGCTTTGTTAAATTACAAAACAGGCTCATTCTTCTCCTTTGAATCTGTTTGTCTGATTTCAGCATATTTTAAATTGGTAGGATAATATGGCTGCCCGCAGCAGGGACTAGTAACCCTTATTTTTGTGTAAATTGTTATCCGCTGCCAGAGGCAAACGTGATATATTTTCGGCGTTGTCCATCCAGCCGTCGTTCTGTTCTTACGGAGCTTTATCGAAGGAATGGTTGAATGGATTCAATTAGAACTATGTGATTGTTATATAGGGAAAAGGAGGTCATACTGCAAAACATACAAGATGGTTTAAATTTAACTAAATGCTATAATTAGATAATCTAACTTTAATTATTTACTTGATAAAGTTGACTTTTGATGCCTCCACAGAACACCTCTTTTAGTTTGAAAACAAAACAGTTACCCATGTGGTAGAATTCCTCTTTCTCATACAACAATTTCGTAAAATAGTATAATATTGTCATATTTAATATATATATATATTTATTTTTATTCATTTGTGGAAATAGTTATAAATATATATATCAAGCACTGAATGACTGGTATACTGTATCTTTATACATCATACCTGAGCATGAATTTAACAATCATTGCTAATAGTACATTTAAGGTTAAAATGAACATTACTAAACTAATGAATAACTCTTTATAAATGAGCTGTTTATACAATGAAAATATGTTAATGATTGGTTCTAAAAAGTAACAAAAGGTCCATTTGGTGTCATTTGTCATCTTGCTTGTAATGATAATGCAAATGATAGCTTTGGAAACAACTAGAGATATCATGTGACTAATACCCTAATACTCAGTAATGGGTTACTTTGTTACAGGACATGGATCATGTATATTATTCATGGTCTGGTGATGGATGTGTAAATGTAAACTTATCAAAATAACAACTTCGTACGAAAAATCAAACAGGAATGCCTCTCCTTTAGTTATAGAAGCATAGGCACTAGTTTGTATATACGACATCTTCCTTGGTATATGACTAGTGGCAGTCATAATACTTTCAACGAAAATGAATGTTCTATATAAATTATAACAATCAGTATTAGATCTATATAATTTGTCACAGTTAAAATGCCGCATTTTTAGTATTAAAATAAATAGGTTAAACTCTCCACATGTTTAAAAATTGGGTAGATTGGTTTCAAATAAAGATTGGGCCCCGCTTCCCAACTGCAATGCGGGCGCATGATATAAAGCAACAAGACGAATTTTGATGCATAGCATCAAAGACGCCGCGCGCATGAAGCATGACTTAATTGAAGCAGATGAAGTTCAGTACATTTAAAAAACCTGTGCAAATAGATTGGATGTATATTTCGAACAAGAAGACCAAATGTCCCTTTATTTAAAAAAAAAGACTGCCAAGATGTGCCAATATTGCTCACCTGGCTACCATAGCCTATAATAAAAGGTTACCAAGTGCAGAAAGGGTCAATGTTGACGTAGTGATAAGACGTTTTATATGCTACGATCTATGTGATATTTAGCATATGAAGTATAGTCGTGAAATGACAAGTTAAGTCCTGAAACCATTTGGTTTACAGTTTACTTAACATTGACTGCAACTATAATGTGTTATACAAGCTTAAGTTTCTTAATTTTTTACCAATATACGGTTTTAAATCTGCTCTACCTAGATCAATTAGATAACATAGGTGCTTAAATATTAACATATATTGAGGTTTAATGCCTCTAGTTATAAGTTAATCGTGACACAGGCTTTAAAAGAAGAGGGGGAAGTATATTCTCCTTCCAGTTTAGCAGAAGTATGATGACAGAAACGGGAGTATACAAACAAAAAATACGAAGTAATTTTAAAAGGTTTAAAGATAGTTATTATCAAAAGTGAACATTTATGAAATTAAAAGAAAACGTTCACATATATAGTCATTATGTAGCAAGAATACAATGGTCTGAACGAACAAACTGTATGTGGAGGAACATTTTAAATTTAAAAAAACAACAGAATTTAATAAATAGGCAAAAACATCCCCCGATATTGTTTCCGGAGCTTTAATGATTCGGGGCCGTAAACCAAATAATTTAAAAAGCCTAGCCTAGGAAGATTGGATAAAGTGAAAAATCGTAGCCTAGGAAGTTAGGGAAATGTTTTTAAATACATATTAAATGTGTCTAAAGATTTGTAATAACAGTAGAAGATATACGTATTTTCTTTAATCAGTTAATACAGTTAAATCATTCATAAAGGTTGAGGGTTTTTTTTTTCAAACATATTACACAGTCTTCCTTTACAAACTAATGTTGGTTGCTCCCTATTCGATTACGCAACCCCATGGCACAAAAGTAAAACCTATTCAATACTGACACCTTGTTTCCAATGCGGCGTCAATAACGTTAAGCGAAGTTCCCTACGTTCGAACGCAATTGTAGTCGGGCAGCCAGATCGCAGCTGTTTTAACCAGTCTACTAACTTCCGTTGGATTAGAACATTGGGAGTGAATGACATTTCCTGTTTTTAAAAAATATTAAAATAGTTTTGTGAGGGTTAGGTATATAACAGTACCCTATTTGGCATTTTAAACATACAGCTCAAGGCCAGTAACCCTTTTGTCCAATCATACATGAAATAACTTAATTATTTCCCTTAATGCAGAAATCTGTATAAAAGGAATAATAAATACATTTGAAAACAATCTGGCAAGAGCAGCAATGGCTCATCATGCGTTCAAAAGGTTTTTTATGTTCTGTTGGATCTCTAGGCCGTATAAAAGATTGTTTCAACATAATTTTAGTCATATTACGGCAGCAGTTCACTTATTTATGATGCCTGGATGAGGAAAACCAGTAATATTCGTGAAATATGCAATGGCTCATCATGGCGACCCTGACAGAGGATCCAACCCGGAACACCCGGTTCCAAATTCAGGACGATACAAAGTCACTATTGGAACGTGGCTTTCAACTTAGGTTCAGTTATCATACTGAAGCAGTCTGTATGAGGGAAAAGTGTTAATTGACATTGTTCCCTGTGTTCACACGGCAAGCCAACAACCTGGCAAACCAACCAATTGGTATTATGGGTAGATTATTGTTGAAGGTGGCATACGGCATTAGTGTTAACATACATTGTACCTCTAATTGGCATTTCACACCTACAGCTCGATGCCAGTAACCCTTTTACAATCCGTCTTGAAATAACTTAAATTCTGTCCCTTCACACATAAATATATATAAATGGACTAATCAATACAGTTTAATACAGTCTGGCATGAGCAGCAATGGCTCATATGGCTTTCAAACGTTGTTTGTGTTTGTTCTGTCGGGTCCTTAGACCGATTTCAACATTATTTGAGTCTTAACACTGCAGCAGTGCATTTATTCATGAAGGCTGGATGAGGAAAAGCAGTATTATTCATGAAATGAGCCCTTCAAAAAGAAACACAACTATCTGGACTCTGCGTAAAGTATCGACCCGGATCAGCCTAAGCATGCCGCACAGGCTAACCCGGACCGACACTTTTCGCCTCCTGTGGATTGTCTGCTTCAGTAATCATTACTCTATACCTCTATTCCTCTGTGACGGAATGTGTCGGCCCAAATTAGCCTGCGCGGACTGATCGGGGTCGATACATTACGTAGAGTCCATAATATTGGTTTTCTCGTGAAACGGCTCAAATGAGTAATGGCTCATCATGAAGGCCCTGGCTGAGGATTCAACCCGGGATACCCGGTTCAAAGTCAGTCATGCCACGATAGCTGTCTGTATGTTTGAAAATATTAATTGACATTGTTCCCCGGACACAATTCAAACCAACCTTACTTAGCATTAAGTATTAGTTAAGTCAGGGTCTTTCAAATAATATTTGAAAGACCCTGGTTAAGTACTTACATGTGTAAGAGCGTTTTTTATAATTTTCTTATTTCCTAATAAAAAGGTCAAAATATTTCTTAACAAGTATTGTATATCAGCAAGATTACTTTTAATGTTAACTTAGTCATTTGTTTAAATATATTCCACCATTCATGTTTTACAAAATATAAGGACAACAAAGATGATGAAATTGGTTTTTAAGTATTTAAGTATTATTTACACATGTACATGAGAGTTATGTTATGTTTAATCTGACAAAATGTGAGCGTTCAATGCTAGCCCAATTTAGGTGTGGGATTCTCCCCCTTAGAATCGAGACAGGTCGATATATTGGAGAGCACCCCGAGGAACGACTTTGTAATATGTGCGAAACAGATTCAGTTGAAGATGAAACTCATTTTCTAATAAACTGTGAATTTTATAAACATATTCGTTTAGAAATATTTGAAGACCAATTCAATGATGCTACATTTAACCAGTTAAGGGATCATCATAAAATGAGATACCTTATGAACAATCATCCTCGAAAATGCGCTAAATTTATTGTAAAGGGTTATCGAAAGAGAAGATCAGCCATGTATCATAACTAATCTGATTGGTGTTTACCTGTATTAGACTCTGAAATAGAAACCTGTCTTGCGAAAACACGTCATGCCTCATTGATTAACCGCTAAAACCTATTTCGTTTTCGTTGAAATGAAATTGGCTCTCGCGTTTAACGACAACGTTTTTATGTGTATTGAAAACAGCACATAGCTCTCAACTTATTATAACCAAGGGATCAACTACGTCTGAAAACACCGCATAACTTATGAACATACCGTAGAGTTCTTCACTGTGAAAGGGTAGTTTTCTTATAGTCGCTGTTTAACGGATTATAAATAATATGATGTGTTATGACTTTATCTCATTATATGTAAATATGTATATACGTATACACATATAGGTGACTTATAGGCACAAAGGGCCGGGTGTGATCATTTTTGTTTTTTATATAATACTGTTAATCATAATATGTTTCACACATGTCACTTTAATAAATAATTTCTTATCTTATCTTATCTTATCTTATGTACATGTAGCCCTAAATAAGGTTGGTATGATTTGACCCTGGGTTGATACGGCCAGGCAACAACCATACCAACCAACCAAACTGTCAAATGATAGTCGCAAAACATATCCGTATGAAGGTTAGGAATATGACAGTACCCTATTTGGCATTACACACCTAGAGGTCACGGCCAGTAACCCTTTGGTAACATCCCATTTGTACAATCAGTCATTTTAAGAAAAACTTAAATTATTTCACTTCATGAAGAAGTCTGTATAAATGGTCTAATCAATACAGTTGAAAAAGGTCTGGTAAGAGCAGCCATGGCTAATCGTGCTTTCAAATGTTGTTTCTGTCGGAACCTAAGGTCATTTTCAACTTTATTTAAGTCATATCACTGCTGCAGTATACTTATTTAAGATGGCTGGGTAAGCAAACCAGTACAACGGACAGCCCGTTCCAAGTTCACGACGTTACCCACTCACTATTGGGATATTACGTGGCTTTCAAGATAGTGTCAGTCATGCCACGGTAGCAGTTCACTTATTCATGAATTTTGTCATTTTTGAATAGTAGACTGATGACACGTTAGAAACATGTGTTTTTTTTTTTTTTTTAAATCTTGTCGTTATCTACTTTTGACACCCAACACAAAATCTAATAGTTCCACGTGTTCAAAAGATCGTAAAATTAGCAGACAAACAAATGAGAAGCGTGTTACATGCATGATTTAATGAGACATCCAATGAGAACACATGTAAAAACAAAAGAAACCACTGAAATAAGTAATACAGTAGTTCTGTTGATGAATCATGTATTTAGATGAAAGACATTGTAAGTTTAAAACGTAGTTCAAAGTGACGTATACATGTAGATAACGCCAGGTCATCTGCAGAAGGAATCAGCACACCAACATAATAGAGCATACATGTTTAATATACTGGCAAGTGTTATGCATGGTCAAAATAGAATACAATATATATAAGGGATATTGATTAGTTTTATAGACCTGTCATTTGAGATTTGGATGTCTAATGACACAGCTGTGGCGATATCTGGTGGAAAGTTTATTCCAGTCTGATGGTGTTTCTTTTAAGGTATCTGTCTGTATCTATTATACCGCCTTGGTGGTGTAGTTGTTGATCATCCGCAACGGATATGGGTTCAATCCCATGTCGGGTCATACCAAAGATTTCGTAGTAAAAGCTTTCCCACCTTAGCGCTCTGGGCTGTGGGATTAGCATTAGGACTGATTTCCTGGTTTCAGGATAAATGGACCAGTAGTACTGGTAAATTACCCAGGAGAAGCTGTGAAAATACAATCTTACTGATATAGAAACACTACTACGATACCCATCGATACTTAACAATTGGAAATAGAAGGTGAGTAAAGCCGTGAACTCTTACTGGTATGACGGAATCATGTTAACAGTTCACTGTGTTTACTGTTTTACTGTTCGACCTCTCTAAAACAGATGAACAATAACTACACACCCGGACGTTAACACCCAACTCTTAAGATCCAAATTAAATCCATGAAGGATGTCAGACGTCTACCAGTCAAATAAAGATTACTGACCGGAGCATATCAACTTCATTCCATTAACTCTGTCAGCGCCAAAGGCAATATTGAGATTTTTGCAAACAATACTGATTCAGGTGAGTCAGCTCGTAACGAGCTGTCTCACCTGAAATCAGCATTGTTTGCCTTTTCGTAATCAAAATAGTCCAACACGATTTTGAACATGGAAGAGTCTACTTTAAACAATTCGGCGCTGAAAGAGTTAAAGACAGTGGTACAATTTACATGTATCGAGATTTACTCGATGATTTATATTGAACAAATCAAATGGCCTCAACAATGACACAATTCAAAGAAACATTGTATATATTTAAGGGTGCTCCGATAATGCTGGTCTCACACAGTCACGAGTTCCTTGCGATTGCCCTTTAATTAATCGTAATGATCGGGATATGGCCGCAAGACCTTCGTAAATGTTCTTAACTACTCGCTACCATTCGTTTATTGTTGCGAATATTGGCATCATGCTCCTAAAATTCGCAAGGAAGGCATATTCTTCACCTTTTCGCAACATACTCGTAAGTATGAGTAAGCCATTCTTATTCATCGCAATGTATTTGTAGGGCTCGCAAGGCATTCGCAACCATTCGTTAGGTCTTGCCTTACGAACTATGCCTTTTGGCATAATTAACTTGACTCAATGTGTACTGTCAGGCGGCTGGAGAACAAGTGACGAAGAGACGCACTCGCAAGAGCAATCGATTGCGCAATCGCTTCATTCATAAGGTGTTCGGAAGCACTCGCAACACTCGCATGGCCACTCGCAACATTCTTAAGTAATTCGCAAGACATTCTTATAATGGATTCGTATACATTCGCAATGATAGGCATAAATTCGCAACCATTCGTAATAAATTCGCAAATATTCGTAAGGCTTCAAATTTTCATTTTTGTTCCTGTCCACCATTCTTTTATTTTTTGCAGAATACAACATATTTGGGGTTTTTAATACTGTCATTTATTGTTTTAGATTTAGGGCAAACCTCAATATTTACATAATCGCAAGGATATTCGGGACTGTGTTGGAGCAGCATAAGTAAACCTAACGGCGGAACTACTTCATACTTTAAGTGCGTCAAACTCACTTCAAACACTTGTATAAGTGTATACAGCACATGCTAGGGATACTAACGATACACATTAGACATTATTTACAGTGTCAATCCGTTTCATTTCCCGTATCTTGCCCTTCTTTTGCATTTTATAAACGTTTATTTAGATCACATCATAAATAGTATTTCCATTACATATAATGTAATATGTTACATCAGTTTACTTTATGTAAGCTAAACCAGCATATATATTCTTTTAATACTGTCATTTATTGTTTTAGGACTACCCTCAATTGTCCCTCTTTCTAATCATTTCTCATGTAGAACACGCTAAATCATTGAAAAGAGTTACTAGTTATCTTTAAAATAATCCAATTAAAATGGGGGGGGGGGGGTGTCATGTATTATACAAGAACAAATTGGTTACCGTCATTTTGGACTAAAACGGGCTGGGACGAAACCAGTTTCTCACATTCGCTACTTTCACAAATGATGAAATGAATAATTTCCCGTGTACCTATACATATTTACAATGAATTTAAAAACAATGTCATATATTAAATGCATTCTGGTGATGGTATACACTCATTTCTTCGCAAACAAAGGTTGTTTTTTACTATTTGGCCGCGGATATATTTGGCCTTATTTGGCCATTAGCGATGATTGTAGATTAAGCAACGATTTGGATGTTACCTTTCTCCGGGTATTTTATAGCATTGATTGATTTATTCAACATAAAAATGCACAACTTACATGGCAACAAACATTCAGTTAAAACGATATGTATACATTAGTTAATTAGACGAGAATCGGGCTAACGGTTTGCACAACTTACATGGCAACAAACATTCAGTTAAAACGATATGTATACATAAGTTAATTAGACGAGAATCGGGCTAACGGTTTGCACAACTTACATGGCAACAAACATTCAGTTAAAACGATATGTATACATGAGTTTTAATTAGACGAGAGTCGGGCTAACGTTTTAAAGGTAGGTCTTCTCACTATTTGTGTCATTCTCCCATGAGACGTTTTCAACGCAAACTAGAAGAGGTTTGTTCGCTATATTGAACATACTGTGTCCACGGCAAGTGAAATACAACTGAAATGTAAGGGCAGTCAGGTCTGTCTTGCAGATATAAATTAGTGATGATAAGACGTCGTCTGGACATCGTGACGTCATTTCCGTCGCGGCGTCATACAATTCCCGTAAACTTCCATTTGATTAAAAGCGACTTTCTGAATGAGGTTAAACCTTGTTTACAATACACTTCTAATCATTATACATGGTATAGAAAAGTTCATACACATAACCTATGGACAGGACAAAATTCGTCGGCTTAGCCGTAGATTTGTTCACCCCAATCACGAGCGCCAATTTATCTACTCATGTGTTTCCTGGTTTTCTCACACTAGTACTGCAGACAAAAGTCTCACCAAGCAGCTAGCTACTTTGCCATATATAATGTTAGCTCCGTTGAGGAAGAACAATAACGCGTGTCGCATTCACACTTGTCAAACGTCGCAAAGAATGTTGGCAAAGCTGGGGTTCGAATTCACACATCCTGGATTGACTAACCACGTGGCTACAGACTTAGCAACCGGTGTTCGGTGTTACTTGCTTCAGTGTCATCACTGTACTTGCATGAATGAATACAGATATAACAATCATCAAAATGCATACTTACAACACCAATTGTTTAAGTAAGTTATCGAATTGGACACCTATCACATAGACATGAAGTGTGTAGGGTTATTTCAAAATATCTGTGTTTTATGTAAAAAACAAATGTTAGAAAACATTTTGATTTGTATTATAGTTCAAGCATTGATAACAGGTAAATACATATATTTATTGTCTTTTTTGGTCTTTTTTTGACGACCAACTGGCGAAGCGTTTATAATTATTTTTAGAATATGCTATATGTTTAGAGACGCGGAAAAAATCGTTTAGCTTCATTCCTGACAAGTCGGATTGTTACACATTATTAGAAGTGTAATACATCTCCAATAAAAGGTGAAGTAACCTCCAGAGATATACCCGGACAATCTATTCTTTTTATAGCTCAGTCGGTAACGTCACGCGCTGTCAATCCAGGGGCTGTGAGTTCTACTTTTGAAAAAAGTAAATTTGCGACACGCGTCATTCGTCTTACATCAGTGGGCTATCAGTTTGTGTGGTAAAGCAGGCCAGTTGCTTTGAAATACTGCCTTGTGGGGTACTGGCGTGAGACAGTCAGGCAGGTAGGTGAACTGGCCACCGTGACATGACTGAAATATTGTTACATTCCGTCTCAGGGGGATAGAGGTAGAGAGGAATGATTCTTGAAACAGAAACTTCACAGGAGGCGAAAAGTGTCTTTTCGGGTTAGCCTGCATGGCATGCTCAGGCTTATCCGGGTCGATACTTTACGCAGATAACAACATGTTGGTTTTCTCACGAAACGGCTCATATATTTATTCTATCTAATTTCAGATGTTGCATATGGGACGTGTCCAGCGAATTTAAAAAGAGTACAAGGTATGTTGTATGTAAATAAATCATGGTTATGTAAGAGGTCATGCAGGGTCAATGTCTCTTCGTAATGGGAAGTCGAGCCCGGTAGCTCAGTCGGTAGCGACGCGGGCTGTCAATCCAGGGGTTGTGAGTTCGAACCACAGCTCGGCCAACATTCTTTCAGTCGTTTGACGAAAGTCATTGTTACAAGCGTCATTCGTCTCCCACCAATGGGCTAACAGTCTATGTGGAAATGCAGCCAGTTACTTGGAAAGAATGTTGTGTGGATTACTGGTGTGAGAAAGGCAGGAAACACATGAATAGGTGAACTGGATATGACTGAACAATTGTTAACCACGGCGTTTAACCCCAATATATCAATCGTAACGGGACCATACAAATGGTTTAACACCGTTTTTCAAAAGGTTTGCCATTCTCTCACGGCGGTTCACATACACGATTCAAGATTCAAATTCGTTAGTTGTTAACGTACACATACATGTTTCTTGTTACATAATAAGTTTATAGATAGATATTTTATATTTAAAGTGCAACCTGTATATACAACACAATACAATACAATTCAATAATATATAATAGCCAGCATTCAAAGGCTTACGAAGCACTATCATTTTTTTTTTACAAATAAATTCATGAAAAGTTTACATTTATATGCCAATGTTTATGAAAGTCAAGTTATAATAACGTTTAGTCTATCAGTGAAAGTAAATTAATACAGCTATTATATTAGGTATAGTAGGTAATCGTATTAGTGTATAAACATTTAAGTTACCAACGTGACATAATAAAGCAGTTTGTACAGCTAATAATACTAATAGTGTAAAAGATGCATTCAACTTTTTAACACCAGTACTCCACACAACAGTCTTTCCTAGCCACGGGTTACTTTTCTTCATAGACTGCAAGCCTATTGCTGGATTTTGAATGGCGCTTGTATCTTTACTTTTGTCGAACGTTGGAGATAATGTCGGCCGAGTTTGGGTTCGAATACTCGACCCCTGGATTGGCAGCACATGTCGCTAATGACTAGGCTCCCGGGGATCACACTCACAAAATGAGCTGCGCTTGTCGATTTGCGGTCCAATTGATTCTTCGTAACGGGATAATTTGAGCCGTTCGACGAGAAAACCAACAATGTGAGCTCTCGACCCGGATCAGCCTAAGCGTGCCGCGCCAGCTAACCCGGACAGATACCTTTTGCATCCTGCGGATTTTTTTGTTTCAGGAATCTTTACTCTATACCTCTATTCAACTGAGACAAAATGTGTCGGTCCGGATTAGCCTTCGCGGATTGCGCAGGCTGATCTGGAACGATACATTACGCAGAGTCCATAATGTTCGTTATGTCGTGGAACGGCTTTTTAAAGTTAGATCGGCGTGCAGTTATAGAGGCTACACCTCTAGTTTGTTGTCGAAATAAACATAGGAAACTATATCTAGGTTAGCATACTAAGGATCGAGCTATATGTCTTTAGGTACACCATTTCCTACATTTCCTACATACATCAATGTGTTTGCATAAACCGGGGGAAATCTCCAGAAATAAGGGTTTAATTATACAATTTAGTTGAGAACATTGTGTCAACAGGAGAAATTGCATCATTCCTTAACAACAAAGTCTTCAAACGTCGTCTGCTTCAGAGGCGTCCATAAGCGTTTGCATGTGGGAAAGGGTTAACTAGCCTTGGAACTTCTCGAAAATATAATAATATATACTTGTGTTCATAAAGATTCACAGTGTGTAATATTGTTTTTATACTCGCTTCAAATTAAGACAGGTAGGCTTTTGATTAACTCTTTCAGCGCCAAAGGCAATACTGAGGTTTTTGCAAACAACCTGCACGTCCGCGAAGTCCGATTCAGATGTAAAATAAAAGTTCTGTCAAATAATGTATGTTTGGAGTAGTTAGAAGGGTTGTGAAATGTCATATCCCTAAACTAAAATATACCTCTTAACTCTTTCAGCGCCAAATGCAATATTGAGGTTTTTGCAAACAATACTGATTCAGGTGAGTCAGCTCATAACGAGCTGTCTCACCTGAAATCAGCATTGTTTGCCTTTTGGTTATCAAAATAGTCCAAACTTATATTACATGAGAAATGGAGACGCCCAATTTCGAACATGGAAGAGTCTACTTTAAACAATTCGGCGCCGAAAGAGTTAACGTACATGTACCAAGCCCCGGTATTTCAGTCGATAGCGCCGCCGGCTGTCAGTTTGCGGCGGCACGTTTACTAACCCATGTGTTTCCTGGGTTGCTCACACCAGTACTCCACAAACAAATCTTTCAAAGAACAGTGCTGCCTTCAGGATATACTGTTAGCCCATTGATGGAATACGGATGGCGCTTGTCTCATTGACTTCTTATCAACGTCGAAAAGAATGATAGCCGAGTTGGGGGTCGAACTCTCGACTCCTGCGTTGACAGTCCGCGTAGTTGCTAGGTACTCGACCCTTAATCACCAGACGCGGCTCATGTGTATATGAAAGGAAATATACCAAGAAATATATATATCAATTTCTCCACGCGCCTGCTAGTAAAACGCGTATCCTTTCTGTAAAAATAAAGTTCCCTATTTCTACAAGTTTAAATGTTTGCATAGTTTGTGTAAATTGAAACGTCACATAACTAAAACATATATGTAAACTGGCATTCTTTTTTAATCATCACGCGAGTGCTCAATTTACATTGATAATAGGCATGTGTAAACTGATCAGGAAATTAAAGGGTTGAAACGTACACTGTTGACGTACATGTGATTTTATATGGGCGGATTTCCGGAGTTAAATTATTAATTGATACAGGGTTATTCCGCAACCAACTTATACAGATAAAATATAATAGGAAAAGGATGTTTCTCTCTCTTTGAATAATTTTATATTTACATCTTATTTAAAATTAAAATAGAATGTTCTATATGGTACGTTGTGTACATACATGTATTTTACAAAGTAGACAACTAGTTAGCTATCCCAATGGTTTTGTAAACTGTTAAGAAACTTGCATTTGGACAAAGCAACGCCCTTATACATTAACGAGTCAGAAAACACGAAAACGGGCCTTTCGGATATTTTTCAAGTGATTTGCTTGCGTCTGGTCATTTAAATCCTCTTTAAGTCTCCATAAATGGATCATATCAAGATACATTTACGAATAACTAGTAGGGCTTCACTTCTACGTGTACATGTATGCCAAAAGGCTGCATCTAGGATTAAATTCATGTAGACGGACAATGAGGGCTTTGGTTTGTCTGTGCTGGGAGCTCAAACGGTCTCGACGAAGTTTGTCAATCAAAGTGTTGTTTTGTCGAACCACAGCTTGGCATTATGGTCCTACAGTACAGCTCAAGGGGGTTTTCCCAAAAACCCTCACCCCCGCGGGCTGATAAGACAGCCCACCGCGTTCCCGCTCACCTGTACGCAGGGTTTCCCCTACAATAACCCGGCGGTCCCGCGGGGTTTGATCATTCAACTATTAATCCCGCGGAGGGAAATCCGATTACGATTTATGACGTCACGATGATTGACAGCTGTGATTAAGGCAGCCCCCCGGCGTTCCCGCTCATCTGTATGCGGGGTTTCCCCTACAATAACCCCAGTACCGCGGAATTTCATCATTTTTCAAACGGTAGTTAATATACAACATCACACTATTGGACTAAAATGTTTTTAAATCAAGAGGGATATCCTATTCAGTAACCCAGACGCGACATGTAACATTAACCCATCTGTAATGCGATCAAAGCAAGTGAACGTCAATTATTACTTTCAATTAATAGGTGTTAAAAACATGTCGACAATCTGAGTTGTTTGGTATTATTATGTTATGGTTTATCACTTATGCTGTCGGCTTTATGAAGCATTCATGTATCATAAATTCACAAATCAATTCTACCACCCGGTGTCCTCCCCTATTAATATAGGCGAATCTTTGATTGCCGGATCTGTTTTCTGGCCGATAAGTCAGACAAGAAATAAAATGACAACTGGACGCTTGTTAATGAGAATCGAAATGTTTAATTCACAATATATATTTCTTTATTTCCTCCATAAATTGAAGATTTACAAAAGCACATGTGTATACAAGAAATTCACAATTCAATGGTAATGAGAATAATATTAACATTCATACACCCACATACACGCACGTACAACCACATTTTCGCACATAAACCTCACACATAATCAATAACTGTCAAAAATGAATATTATTTACATATAATACGTCCCATGGCTAATCCAACTACCAAAATAGTAATTGCAGCGGTTAAATAGAGATAAAACTCACATTAGCCGCTGCATACTTAAAGCGAAAGCGAAAATAAAGTTGAATAACCCATGGAACGTGTCAGTGCTTTGAAGAGCAAAATTCATATTTAATTACAAGTATAAAGATTCCACGCAACTTTTTTTTTTTTTTTACATATAACACGTCCCATGGCTAATCCAACTACCAAAATAGTAATTACAGCGGTTAAATAGAGATTAAAGCTCACACTAGCCGCTGCATACTTAAAGCGAAAGCGAACATATAGTTGAATAATTTATGGAACGTGTCAGTGCTATGGGAAACAAAATTCATATTTTATTACAAGTATAAAGTTTCCACGCATGATGGACAAATCTGAAGCATAGCTTTTCCACTTGCAGACGCTTTCTGACGCAGCTACAAAAGAAGAATTTGGAAACATTGTGACATAATACAAAACTGTCTCAATGGTTTCAACCTTATTCCATAATAAGTGTACTTCGTTTATAGAGTTTCCAAATGTTTACCTACAAGTTTTCAAATTGGCTACTGCTGATGTGTTGCATGTGGAAAATGGTTAATAAGATTAGCCTTCCTCTCAGTGGCATAATACAACTTAGTTGTAAAGGATGTGCATGTAATGTAATTCAGAAAAAAAATATCACCATTCGCATACGCGCAATAAGATCATGATGTAACCGTCTTACTACATGCATCTAGGCTTACAAGCCTCACAAGAACACTAACTATAAACGTACGTTTTTATTGTAAATTCTATTTATGTCAATATATCCGAAGGTCGGTTTTGGCGTGACGTGAAACATGTATTAACAAAACCCGTCATGAGCAAGTTCTCCACTTGTCAAATGTTTTCATCTCTAGTCCATAATAGATCTTTAAGTTTTTGATATATGTTTCTGTATGATATGTAGACGTTTTGAATGTCGTCTACTGCGGATTTATCATATGTTGGAAAGGGGGGTTAAAGAAAAAATAAAAAAATGATCGTGTAATGATCTTATCAAGTTAACCCCTTTCCAACAAACACCAAGCAGACGACTTTTAAAACACTTTGTCAATCATTATTTTCAGCCCTGTATCCATTTGCCACAGTGCTCTTTCTGACCCTTACGTTCCCGTCTGCCACTTGATTCAATAGTACATAGTGCTAAATAGTGGAATTACACTTGTTTTTCCCCCTCTGGTCTTTTCTTAAAAGAACCTTCTTTGTCATCTTTTCGTCTTAGTCCCTCGTTTGTGCGGCTCACGATGGTGTCTTCTCAAACAAATGTTTTACCTGCAGCGGAGTAAAAGGCTTTGACATATCTTCTGATGATGTTTTCCTTACCGAGTCTAGTTCCTCCTTAATCTTCACTCCACCACCGAACCAACTACTCCCCCATCTTATATTTCCCGGACCGAATAACTCCGGAAAAAAAGTCGTGTTAAGGTTAGTCCAACATTCCCTATGCCGATGGAATCATCCCTTAGCTTCCGAAGTCACATTCTGTTTTGTATCAGCCTTTTTAAATAGGTTGTAAACAGTTAAGTAGCTAGGACCATGATGTGACCATTGTACAGGACAGTGATCTATGAATTGATTGATTGATTGATTGATTGGGGTTTAACGCCATTTTTAACAATTTCTCAGTTATATCACGGCGGCCAGTTCTCCTACTCATGCATTCCTGGGTTTCTCACACCAGTACTCCACACAACAATCTTCCCAAGCAACTGGCTGCTTTTCCACATAGACTAAGCCCATTGGTGGAAGACGAATGACGCCATCTCTGAATTGAAAATGAAATGTAAATATAGTTCAGAACGGCAGTTATTTTAAAAATCATTTAGTTTAAGTCACTCTTTTACACGATGTTTAATGATGCACAGTTAATAAAAATGCGCTTGTTTTTCAGGAATTATCTTTATACATATAATATTGTCACGCTGATTAACCAACCTACTTTTGAGATATACCACTCTTTAATACGGATTAAGATAAAGTGGCTGTTTATTACAACACATGTCAACCCTTTACCCAGACTTTCTGTAGATGACTTTCAACTGTATTTCAGTTAGATCATGGTATTGTATTGTTAAGTTACCAATACTCACGATTTTATTTACCCTGACACGATAACATATATTTTACCTAATCTATTAGAGCGTAGGATGGAACCCATTAATACGTTTTTTAAAGTGTTTGGTATGCCGGGAAACTATTTTGCCCTTTTACCACATACAGATGCTGTCGACGCCTCTACAGCAGATGACTTATGAAAACATTGTGACAAAATGTAAAATTTCTCATGTTTCAACTTTATTCAATATTGATTCATTCATTAGGGCTTAACGCGGTTTTCAACTATTGTTCAGTATATCACGCGTGCCGGTTCACGTACTTAAGCTACCAGTTCTACTTACAACATACATCAAAAGTAGCTGGCTGCTTTTCCAAATTGACTGTTAGCCCATTGGTGAAACACGAGTGACGTTTTGTCAAACTTCGAAAATGTTGGCGGAGCTGGTATTCGAACTCATAACCCTTGGATCTACAGCCTGTGTCGCTACCGACTGAGTTATCGGGGCTCAATAATTAAGCTTCTATTTATTGTAATACCACGAAGTTTTGCGTAGATATTTTATATGTCGTCTGCTGCATACATGTATATCAAGTATACATATTCATTGAGCGGGGCGGGGCGATCACGCACCGGTTTATGATGTAACTTGGATCTGTTTACGATAGTCGACGTATCAGATGGCAATTTTAAGATACACCAGCTTTTTCCATGATGTTTTATTTTACTGTATGCATATCTAAACGAAGTCCTCTATGCACAGGTACAAAATATTACCTATAAATGAGGCGTGTTAGGGGATATTGATGCCAATTCGAACAGTATAGTGTATGTACACCAGCAACCTGTTGCAACCTGTTATACAGTCATAAATGGCAAAAACACAACATTAACAGAAAAGTTGATTCCTTATTTAATGCAAAAATAACTTTGATGTCAAATCAACAATCCCCGAAGTCACTAGACACTACTAAAAGATGAGGATATTATGAGCTTGTGCATGTCACAAGTTAAAAGTTGGCTTTTGTGCAAAGTTTAGATCCAGAACAGGGATGCACACAGCTCATATATAACTTACACGATTGTTAGACGAAACTGTCAACTTTTATAGATTCTGATTAAACTGACCAGGTTCACAAGACAATCTGAACATACACTTAAAATAGCTTGTTCCTTTTCTCATACACTCGCTCTGAACTAGTGTGCAGCGGTTGTTTTGTGCATGTTTTATTTGTTCTTGCCTGCGCATGATTTAATTAATCGCATTACAGTAAGAAAAGCTTAACGCCGTTTGTACACTATTCAGTCATATCACGGCGGCCAGTTCAGATACTCATGTATTTCATAGCTTTCTTCGGGACAGGTCCTATGTTCGAGGCCTATGCTACAGGCATATATTGGTAAATGTAAATAAATATAAACCAGAAACAGGACCTATATTTTGCTCCGATACAATTAGTTTAAACATGCAGACTATTGGAATATATTTGAAATCTCTACTCCGAATTAAATGATTTCATAAAAGTTTCCGTTTATTTTTAAAATGAGCATTTCATCATATGCTTTTAACAATGCTCAATGTTGATTAATTGGGATAAAACGTCGTTTTCAACAATTGTTCAGTCAAATTACTGCGGCCAATTCACATATCTCGACACTGCAAACAATCATGATTAAGGGCACCCAACGTTATGGCATTTGCTAAATGTATATATAGAGATCAGCACGCACATTCATGCTATCCAATGTTGTTGTACATAGTTCGAAGGAATTTCTAGATTTGCCTGCGTGAATACGCATAGTGGTTTCGATCTACACTTCACTGCCTACGCTCATTTAAATAGTTGTGAATGTTCTTACTCTGAAATTATAGGGAAAACAAGCCCTGCCACCTAGTTACCATGTTTACCGACGCATAGGGATAATTTGAACGGTCTTGGTAGAGGGTTACGCAAAGGAAATTTGTGCAACGTTATTTTCAAATCGGGCCTATGATTTTGGACCAGAGAATTTTTAAAGGTTTCATTATACCTTTATGTAAAACATGAACCACACCATTGCTGTTATGTCAACGGATCAAAGTTATTGCAACAATTTTGGTAGGGGTACCTTTGTGCCAAATTATTTTGCAAACTGGGCCCGTACTTATGTAGTAGGAGATTTTAAACTATATATACATATACAGAAAACAAGCCCCGCTTCGTATCGTGTTGGCTCTGAGTCTTCTGTACTTCAGTGTTGTAATGCCTTGGTATTTTATTTGTTTTCTGGATACGGAAGGAAGGGTATATTGGAAAGTAGTTTGTCTCTTTTTTGGACTTTTTTGATAGCTATTTGGTGTTTTTAGGGTGATCATACAGTGCTCGCATATTTTAGATGTGCTCTTACTAGTTTTTTTATATAGATGTAGCAATATCGTTTTTTCCACGTAGGTAAAGATTCTTAAGATTATTCCAAGATTTCTGTTTGCAAATTTTATTTTAGATGTTATGTGAGAATGGAATTTCAGCTTTTTGTCGACAATGACACCGAGATCTTTTCCCATGTATGTGACCAATCGCTGATTTGATCAGTGGTTCGTTGGAGCTTTTCATGATCCTCTTGAAAGTTAAGTACGTTGTAAGTTGTGGTGTCGTGGGCGAATATTTTAACAAACGTTTCCGGGACTTGAAGTAGATCATTATTGAAAATGAGAAATTGGGTATTTCCCAGATCACTCCCTTGTGGTACTCCACTTTAAAAGTTTAATAAAACTTAATGAAATAACAACGATTGTCAGATTCTTTTTATCAAATGACGAAACCCAAAAAGAAAATCGGTTTTCGCGGTCAGAAAATAGTCCAAACATATAATACGGAATAAACTGTTAACTAATCGCAAACAAGCAAAAATATTACATATGATAGTCCCTTTACCTCGTCCTCTATCGTGACGTTTGTGTTTACCGAGTACACGTTCTCAGTCATTTTGTAATCATTCGCGGATGCATACAAACATAGTGATTCGGTCATGTTATATAATACACGTTACAAATAAAGAAATACGTATTGTTTATATTATCGGATACAAGCATTGTCATGTGTTAAAATAAATATATCATTGAAAGATGCTTTCTCATAACGACGTCTGATCGTTGTCAAGGTATGCGTATTTCTTTTTTAAAATAAGTGGTGCTCCATACTTAGCGTAAGTATAACAAGTGTAAATATAAATTTGCCAGTAAAACCAGGAAACAAACGTGGCCGAGTGGCTAGCGTCGGGAATTTGGAACCGGGCGTCGTAGGTTCGATCTCAAGTCGTGGCGGTCATGCTGGAATGCCATTGGGCAAAGCATATTTCTTAGCCTAGTGTTGATTGCTTACCAAGGGTTAATGCATAAGTGAACTGTCGCCGTAATATAATTGAAATAATGCTTAAAACTATGTGAAATACAAATAAAAGCAGTAAAAACATGCTCAAAATATATACTACAAGTTTTGTATCCCCTCTTTGACCTAATGACGAATGGTGTAGATCCTGACCAAGTTGATCTGAATCTAAACTGATCGTAAATGTCCTTAGGTGCATTTACAGAACGCCATTAGTATAGTGAATGACACGATGACACGATGGTGATGACACGATGACACGATGACACGATGCCACGATGCCACGATGACGATGACGCGTTATTACATCGCGTCATCGTCATCGAGCCATCGTGCCATCACTAACGTGTCATCGTGTCATCACCATGCTATCGTACTATCGTGTCATATTCATCGTGTCATCGTGTCATCGCGCCATCGTCATCGTGTTATCGTGTCATCGCCATCGTGTCATCACCATCGTGTCATCGTACCATCACCATCGTGTCATTGTGTCATCATGTAATCGTAGCATCGACTGAGGAAGAAAGCGGTAAGTATTATAAATTAACCTGCTTTAAATACTTACCGCTTTCTTCCTCCGACATCATAACGCAAGTGCGAGTCTATGCGCATGCTAGAAAGGAAGGCAAAGCTACGATAACACGATGGTGATGGCACGATAGTACGATAACACGATGGTGATGGCACGATAGTACGATAGCACGATGGTGATGACACGATGACACGATGGTGATAGCACGACGGCACGATGACGATGACGCGATGTAATATCGCGTCATCGTCATCGTGTTATCGTAGCTTTGCCTTCCTTTCTGGCATGCGCATAGACTCGCACTTGCGAAAAATGTAATATCGCGTCATCGTCATCGTGTCATCGTTTTATCACCATCGTGCCATCGAGTCATCGCACCATCGTCATCGTGCTATCGTGTCATCACCATCGTGTCATAGTACCATCACCATCGTGTTATCGTGTCATCGTGACATCACCATCGTGTCATCGTGCTATCGTGGCATCGCGTGTGCACGATAGCACGATGGCCCTAACGGTACACCGTAGTTGTATGTCTCAATTTTGATTTGTTTATTAATTATCCCAAACAGTTGCAGAAATGTGTGTAGACAGCCAAGCAGAGGGTGATCATGTTTACATTGATACAAGCTTGGCCAAGAAAACTGACAATGGAACTGGAATCCTTTGTCGATGCACAGTGACATTCATTGATGAAGTCAAAGTTTTTGCATATAACATAACCGGAAGTGCAGAAGAATGTGGATCCAAATTATCCTTTAATGTCAGCGATGGTGGTAATCATGTAACTGATGACACCACTTGTTCGGTTAGCGGTAAAAGCAGTATACCACAAGGAGTTGCTGCTGTAATAGATTTAGAAAAAGTCCGGGAACCCTTCAATGTGGACTACTGTGTGGAAATTAAACTGCGTAAGTTTTAATATTTATGTATAAGGGCCCCCTTAACTCTTTCCTACTTGTAGACGCATTCTGACTCATCTGCAGCAGACGACTTTCGAAATCATTGTGGCAAATGGGGAAATTGCTTATTATGAGTTATGATATCAACTCTATTCTATAATCGAGTGTGGGACAAAAAAAAACACGAGACATAAACTATAATCATACTATCATTTAAAGACATTTTCTATATTTTGACTTGATAATTTCTAAGTCGTCTGCTGCAGATTTGTCGTATGTTGGAAAAGAGGGTTGATAACTTTCAAATATATGTTATCCTCATTTAACGGACGTAAAATACACTGTGTTTCATTCCAATTATGTCACGGGAACCAGTCAAACCATTGATTAATCATATCCCTAGCCTTAACCTTTCTTCCCAGAGTCCTTATATATATTGGAGTCATGGTCCAACAAATCGCAAGTTAACTCTTTCAGCGCCGAATTGTTTAAAGTAGACTCTTCCATATTCAAAAACGGGCGTCTCCATGTCTCATGTAATAAAGATTTGGACTACTTTGATAACTAAAAGGCTAACAATGCTGATTTCAGGTGAGACAGCTCGTTATGAGCTGACTCACCTGAATCAGTATTGTTTGCAAAAACCTCAATATTGCATTTGGCGCTGAAAGAGTTAAGAGGTATATTTTAGTTTAGGGATATGACATTTCACAACCCTTCTAACTACTCCAAACATACATTATTTGACAGAACTTTTATTTTACATCTGAATCGGACTTCGCGGACGTGCAGGTTGGTCAAAATGCATACGTACATTGGTTGTCCATAACCATAAAGGATTACAATCCAATGTGACTCCTTTTAACACATACAGTTACAATGTACTTGTTTTCTTGAAACGCTATTTTTCAACCAAAAATGTGTCGTTAAAGTTGAAAAATTAAACATAAAGTTAAGATATTGTGTCTTCCTGCTGTTCTTCAACTTTCTTTATTTGTGTGTTATTGATGTTGTTTTTAGTCGTATAAATTATGAATTTGAATGCGATAGTCCTTTTCGAGGTATATGAGACATAAGTGGGTGGGATAATTAGCTATGAAAACCTGAGTTTGAATCGTTTGCACTAATTTGTCATAGTATAAGCTATAACGTCTATATATGGAACTGATTATGTATGTAGGTATAATGTCAAGAAGATTACTAAATATCTTTGTTATATAAAAATAGCTACTGAATTTCACAAAGTCGACTCTTCCATGTTGACAATTGAACCACTCCATTGTTCGTCCACCAGGAAATGTGGTGAAATTTAATTTCTAAGTGGCAAACAGTGCAGATTTCAGGAGAGACACTGTTTCACCTGAATCTGCATTTTTTGCAATAGCCTTTAATTGCCTTTTGCAGTGAAAGGGTTAAATATATCATTAAATGTTCAGACAGCTTACAATATCAAGATGGAAATTATAGTGAAATTAGCATCACAAAATCGATTCCAGCAATCGAAATATTAAGCTTTTAGCAATATGGTCGTACTAAATGTGTTGGGGTAACTGTATGCGATGCCATGTGAGATCAACTGGCGGGATTCAATAACCATGCTAAAGTCATACTTAATCATGTGTTGCTTAATGTATAGACTATGGACAATTATTGACTCCAATCTATTTACTTCTTTGTCAAAGAGACAACTATACCAACCTAAATATGTTTCAGGAATATGTAGAAAAGATGAGTTTCAGTGCAATGACGGAACATGCATTTCCTTGATTAAACAGTGTGATACTCTTCCTGACTGTAAAGACGACGAGGATGAGAACATGTGTCATGACAGTGGTAAGATATTCTCTGAAACTGTAGGGTTAACAAAGGCCGAAGGGGTGAAATTCATTTGATGACAACCGTCATGATATCATTACTGACCCTATAAAACCTGACCTAATCTATGCTGCAGTAGCAAACGCTCGATACAGCAGGGCTATTCACAATGTCGGTATATTCATTGCCTGTCGTGGAATTGGTTATAACATTACCGATACAGTAGAGCTATTCACAATGTCGGTATATTCATTGAGACTGTCGTGGAATTGGTAATAACATTACCGATACATCAGGGCTATTCACAATGTCGGTATATTCATTGCCTGTCGTGGAATTGGTTATAACATTACCGATACAGTAGAGCTATTCACAATGTCGGTATATTCATTGAGACTGTCGTGGAATTGGTAATAACATTACCGATACATCAGGGCTATTCACAATGTAATGATATCATTACTGACCCTATAAAACCTGACCTAATCTACGCTGCAGTAGCAAACGCTCGATACAGCAGGGCTATTCACAATGTCGGTATATTCATTGACTGTCGTGGAATTGGTTATAACATTATCGATACAGTAGAGCTATTCACAATGTCGGTATATTCATTGACTGTCATGGAATTGGTAATAACATTACCGATACAGTAGGGCTATTCACAATGTCGGTATATTCATTGAATGTCGTGGAATTGGTTATAACATTACCGATACAGCAGGGCTATTCACAATGTCGGTATATTCATTGACTGTCGTGGAATTGGTTATAACATTACCGATACAGCAGGGCTATTCACAATGTCGGTATATTCATTGACTGTCGTGGAATTTGTTATAACATTATCGATACAGTAGAGCTATTCACAATGTCGGTATATTCATTGACTGCCATGGAATTGGTTATAACTTTACCAATACAGCAGGACTATTCACAATGTCGGTATATTCATTGACTGTCGTTGAATTGGCTATAACATTAACAATACAGTTGGGCTATCATTTATCGATGTCGGTATATTCATTGACTTTGGTGAATTGGTAATAACATTACCGATACAGTAGGGCTATTCACAATGTCGGTATATGCATTGACTGTCGTTGAATTGGCTATAACATTAACAATACAGTAGGACTATCATTTATCGATGTCGGTATATTCATTGACGTTGATGAATTGGTAATAACATTACCGATACAGTAGGGCTATTCACAATGTCGGTATATTCATTGACTGTCGTTGAATTGGCTATGACATTAACAATACAGTAGGGCTATCATTTATCGATATCGGTATATTCATTGACTGTGGAGGAATTGGAAATAACTTTACCGATACAGTAGGGCTATTCACAATGTCGGTATATTTATTGACTGTCGTTGAATTGGCTATAACATTAACAATACAGTAGGGCTATCATTTATCGATGTCGGTATATTCATTGACGTTGGTGAATTGGTAATAACATTACCGATACAGTAGGGCTATTCACAATGTCGGTATATTCATTGACTGTCGTTGAATTGGCTATAACATTAACAATACAGTAGGGCTATCATTTATCGATGTCGGTATATTCATTGACGTTGGTGAATTGGTAATAACATTACAGATACAGTAGGGCTATTCACAATGTCGGTATATTCATTGACTGTCGTTGAATTGGCTATGACATTAACAATACAGTAGGGCTATCATTTATCGATGTCGGTATATTCATTGACTGTGGTGGAATTGGTAATAACATTACCGATACAGTAGGGCTATTGACAATGTCGGTATATTCATTGACTGTCGTTGAATTGGCTATAACATTAACAATACAGTAGGGCTATCATTTATCGATGTCGGTATATTCATTGACTGTGGTGGAATTGGTAATAACATTACCGATACAGTAGGGCTATCAGTTATCGATGTCGGTATATTCATTGACTTGGTTATAACATTACCGATACAGTAGGGCTATTATCGTTGTCGGTATATACATTTACTGTGGTTGAATTCGTTATACCATTACTGATTCAACACGGTTATCATTTCTCGATCATGTCGGTATATAAATTAATGGTGGTGAATTAGTAATAACATTTCCGATACAGAAGGGCTAGAAATGTTGTTGGTTTATTCATCGACTGTAGTTGAATTTGTTATACCATTGCCGTTACAGCAGAGCTATTCACAATGTCGGTATATTTATTGACTGTCGTTGAATTGGCTATAACATTAACAATACAGTAGGGCTATCATTTATCGATGTCGGTATATTCATTGACTGTGGTGGAATTGGTAATAACATTACCGATACAGTAGGGCTATCAGTTATCGATGTCGGTATATTCATTGACTTGGTTATAACATTACCGATACAGTAGGGCTATTATCGTTGTCGGTATATACATTTACTGTGGTTGAATTCGTTATACCATTACTGATTCAACACGGTTATCATTTCTCGATCATGTCGGTATATAAATTAATGGTGGTGAATTAGTAATAACATTTCCGATACAGAAGGGCTAGAAATGTTGTTGGTTTATTCATCGACTGTAGTTGAATTTGTTATACCATTGCCGTTACAGCAGAGCTATTCACAATGTCGGTATATTTATTGACTGTCGTTGAATTGGCTATAACATTAACAATACAGTAGGGCTATCATTTATCGATGTCGGTATATTCATTGACTGTGGTGGAATTGGTAATAACATTACCGATACAGTAGGGCTATCAGTTATCGATGTCGGTATATTCATTGACTTGGTTATAACATTACCGATACAGTAGGGCTATTATCGTTGTCGGTATATACATTTACTGTGGTTGAATTCGTTATATCATTACTGATTCAACACGGTTATCATTTCTCGATCATGTCGGTATATAAATTAATGGTGGTGAATTAGTAATAACATTTCCGATACAGAAGGGCTAGAAATGTTGTTGGTTTATTCATCGACTGTAGTTGAATTTGTTATACCATTGCCGTTACAGCAGGGCTATACATGATGCCGGTATATTCCTTGACTTTGATGCAATTTGTTATAACAATACAATACAATACACAACATTAAAAGATGTCGAATTCTATCAATTGTGTATAAAGAGAGTGAATATATAAAAATTGTATTGTTTAATTATTTGTAATAGCATAATTTCTTCATTTATAAGCATTGCATTGTATTTGTGTTATAATATTTACTATATTTTCACTGCTCTAAATTATTGTATTGTGGGCCGGTGGCCTTTGAATACTAGACATCAATAAACTAAACTAAACTATAAGTATAATAGATGAATTTAGCAACACTAAATATTTCCTTTTTATTTGAGGGAGACATATATCAGTTTTAAGAACTTTGAACGCAAATCATAAAGAAAGGGGCATACGATTAGGAAGTGGTACATAGATGTATTCGCTTTCAACTACAGTTTGGTTACATAAAGTGACCGATACAGTAGGGCTATTATCGATGTCGGTATCAGCATTGTCTGTAATACAATTGTATATTACATTACCGATACAGTAAGGCTAAAAATGTTGTCCGTATATTTATTGACTGTGGTGGAATATAAAAATACCATTACCGAAACAGTAGTGCTATCATTGTTCATTGACTGTGATGCAATTGGTTATTGCCGAAACAGTAGGGCTATAATCAACGTACATATACATGCATTGACTGTGGTGCAATTGGTTATAACATTACCAAAAACAGAAGAGCTATCATTTATCGGTATCGGTATATTCATTGACTGTGGTAGAATGTGTAATAACATTACCGATACAGTAAGGCTATTAATGATGTCGGTATATGTATTAACAAGTTAATTGGTGATAACAAAACCGAAACAGTAAGGCTAGAAATGTCGTCGGTATATTCATTGACTGTGGTTAACTGATTATAAAAAACCGATACAGTTAGGCTAGAAATGTCGTTTGTATATTCATTGACTGTGGTTAGTTGGTTATAACATTACCGATACAGTAAGGCTAGAAATATGGTTTGTATATTCATTGAATGTGGTTAATTTGTTATAACTTTACCGATACAGTTAGGCTAGAAATGTTGTCGGTATATTCATCGACTGTAGTTAACTGATTATAAAAAACAGATACAGTTAGGCTAGAAATGTCGTCGGTATATTCATTGACTGTGAATAATTGTTTATAACATTACCGATACAGTAAGGCTAGATATGTCGTTTGTATATTCATGGAATATGGTTAATTTGTTATAACATTACCGATACAGTAAGGCTAGATATGTCGTTTGTATATTCATTGAATATGATTAATTTGTTATAACACTACCTATACAGTAAGGCTAGAAATGTCGTTTGTATATTCATTGAATATGATTAATTTGTTATAACATTACCGATACAGTAAGGCTAAAAATGTCGTTTGTATATTCATTGAATATGATTAATTGGTTATAACATTACCGACACAGTAGGCCTTTTTGTGATGTCGGTATACTCGTTGACTGTGGTAGAATTTGTTATAACATTGCCGAAACAGCAAGCTAGAAATGATGTCGGTTTACTCATTGACTGTGGTTGAATTGGCACTAACATAACCGATACAGTAAGGCTAGAAATGGTGTCGGTATACTCATTGACTGTGATTGAATTGGCAATAACATTACCGATACTGTAAGCTAGAAATGATGTCGGTTTACTCATTGACTGTGGTTGAATTGGCAATAACATTACCGATACAGTACGACTAGAAATGGTGTCGGTAAACTCATTGACTGTTGTTGAATTGGCAATAACATTACCGATACAGTAAGGCTAGAAATGACGTCGGCATACTCATTGACTGTAGTTGAATTGGCAATAACATTACCGACACAGTTTAGCCTAGAAATGATGTCGGTTTACTCATTGACTGTGGTTGAATTGGCAATAACATTACCGATACAGTAAGGCTAGAAATGGTGTCGGTATACCCATTGACTGTCGTTGAATTTGTAATAACATTACCGATACAGCAAGGCTAGAAATGATGTCGGTTTACTCATTGACTGTGGTTGAATTGGCAATAACATTACCGATACAGCAAGGCTAGAAATGCTGTCGGTATATTCATTGATTGTGGTAGATATTGTTATAACATTACCGATACAGAAGGGCTATTTTGTATATCGGTATATTCATTAACTTTGGTGAATTGGTAATACTTTTACCGATACAGTAGTGCTTCTAATGATGTCGGCCTATTTACTGAATTGGTAATGAACATTATCGATATCACAAGGCTAGTAACGATGTCGCATGGCTTCCCAACAATTGACGAAATGTCACACTACTCTTAAGTTCCAAGTATTGTATCAATAGCCATTTCTTATGGCAAAAATGAAAACTTATCCAGTATAAACGGAATACATTTTGGTTTTCATTTGTCTTTTCACTTGCTCTGATGCGCCTGTTGATAAGTTGCTGTTTTGAAACAGTGTTTCACTCTGTGTAAACTGAAACAAAAGGTAACTTAATTTCGGTCTAAGGCGATATACTATAAAACGATAACCAGTCAACCCAATTACATTAAAAGCACCCCAAAATCACTCTACGTATATCTTGGATTTGACGGTACTCGCAAATAAGGTCGTCTCGCATTGACGATATTCATAAGCAGCTGCTCTGGTGTTTCCCCCCAATGAAATTTCACGATACAGCTCGATTCTGATGAAACAAAAGTGTATATGGCTTATCTCATGTGTTGATACCCAGCTATTGTGTAGGCGCCAATTTGATTGGTTGACGCAAAAGACAATCTGGGAGCAGGCAATCATCAGATGTATTTCTATTGGATTGCTATTGAAACGAAGATTAGGTCCGGTCTCAATCAGTGAATCGTGAAGTTATTTTCGAGATTACATGCGATTTATACATGTAATATTTGCAAGTTATGGCCATTAAGTTGTATAAAATGCCCCGATCCGGTGGTGAAGTGCTAGAGTGTGCGTCTCGAATGCGGGAGGTCACCGGTTCTATTCCCGATTGGGTGATACCATTGACTTAAATCGTAGTAGTAATGGCTTGCCTTCTTTGACTCTCGGGATTGTTGGGTTAGCCTCACGACGGATACGCTTGGTTCAGGCTAAATGGACCAGCGGTACTGGTAACCTACCGAGGTACGCCGTGATATAACTGAAAAATTGTTGAACGCGCCGTAAAACACCTAAACAACCAAATCAAATGTTACGTTGCTGAAACAATTGGCACACCATAACATATGACGATTAATTAAGTACTTAATTTCGTTTTCAACTTTAGGTTGTCCGGAAGGTCAGCAGTTTTGTGCAGGGCAATGTCAAGGGGCTAATATCGAATGCATAGGTAGGTTGGATTTAATTATGCCATGCCTTATATTAACCCTGTCCGGCTTGGAATTGATTCCTATTTCCAATATGGTCTCAATTTCAACCAACGATTATAAGAGCTAAGTAATACTTAAAACTTAAGAGCGTATTCCATTTTGTTTTTTTCTTATTAAAAGTGCCAAAATATTTCATTTCTTAACAGGTATTGTAAGTCAGAAAGGTAACTCTTTTGGTCAACTTAGTTATTTACATTTATAAATTCTACTATACATAATTTACAAAATATTAGGGAAACACAAAAGATAAAATATTCGATTAAATATTGAAGTATTACTTAACGCTAAGTTGGTTGGTGGAATTGGACCCAGGTATACGTTATAAAGACAGGTAATTGGTTTGATTATTTTCTTGATAAGTCGAACGAAAGCATCGTATAGTAGCATATTTTGCGAAATTTTCTTGTTCACATTGGTCGTCCCTTCAAGCTAGTAATGAGGGATACCCTTGCTAATATAAACCGTTCCATGAGAAAACAAACGTTATAGACTCTGCGTACTGTATCGAACCAGATCAGCCTGTGCGGTCCGCGAAGGCTAATCCGGGTCGACAATTCCGTCTCAGGGGGATAGAGGTATAGGGTAATGATTCCTGAAACAAAAAATCCACAGGTGGCGAAAAGTGTCTGTCCGGATTAGCCTGCGCGGCATGCTTAGGCGGATTCGGGTCGATACTTTACGCAGAGTCCACAATGTTGGTTTTCTCGTGGGACGGCTTATATAAATGTTTCAGCGGCAGATATTAACTAGATGTTTGGTATAAGTGTACACTTTTTGAAATTGCTATATTAATATCGTAATTAACAAAGGACGTTATTTTATCTGAACTATTGCGATGAATCCGAATTAACCCTTTCAGCGCAGAATTGTTTAAAGTAGACTTTTCCATGTTCAAACTCGGACGACTCTATTTTCATGTTTTAGGATTTTTGGAATATTTTTATAACTCACAGCCAAACAATGCAAATTTCAGGTGAGACAGCTCGTTACGAGCTGACTCACCTGAATCTGTATTGTTTGCAACAAGCTCAATATTGCCTTTGGCGCTGAAAGAGTTAATCATTCAAGTTTTGAATATATGCCGCCCCTTCCATCTATGATTTTGTAAATGATGTAAATGAGCATCAGGCGACCGTTGGAAACAGCATGGCAAAAGGGGAAATTGCTGATAAAGAGCAGTCTATCCTTTTTGCCACAATGTTTTCGACTCAATGCAATAGTTCTGACTTAACCCTTTCAGCGCCAAAGGCAATATTGAGGTTTTTGCAAACAATACTGATTCAGGTGAGTCAGCTCGTGACGAGCTGTCTCACCTGAAATCAGCATTGTTTGCCTTTTAGTTATCGAAATTGTCTAAACTTTGATAACATGAGTAATGGAAACGCCCGATTTTGAATATGGAAGAGTCTACTTTAAACAATTCGGCGCTGAAAGAGTTAAACAATATGAGCCCCTACAATATTTATTACATGAACATAGTTTTTGTTTTGTTGTGGATATCTGATGGGAGTAGGGGATTCGTCCCAATTTCTGAAGGAATATATACATTGTTTAATAGATTGTTCTCTCCAAGTCTTGCAACAAAACATAGGTGCCAGAAAGATATTTATAAATTGATATGTCGTTTTACAATCGTCGTATATTATCACATTTCAGATGCTCAAATCAAAGCCTTGCTTAAATGTTGGAAAATATGTACTAAATAATGATCATTACTTGCGTTTTTGTGATTTGTGCCTTAAACGAAAATATACATGTGGTGTAGGACGAGTTCTATTTATTGATGGTATATCCTGCTTATGATGATCTCAGGACTGTATACTTCTTTCTTAGCATGGAGAGCGTTTTAAAAGTTGTATAGTTTCGGTGACAGGATCTACATTGATGTTTTCCGCAAATTTACTTTAAAATGCTTTTTTCGAAGCTTTTGGTGAATATTTGAAGATTTTGATGAAACCAAACAGAAAGAGAGTATGATCTGACCCTAAACCATATGCAATATACAAATACCAAAATATACCCTTTTTGGACAAACGGGCTGATATCAGCTTGCTCCTTCACCCAATCTAGCCACGCCCTTCCTTTGTCGTCACGAGGCAAACGAGAATATTATCCATATGTATTAACCCTTTCTCACATACAACAAATTTGCAGCAGACGTCTTTCAAAACACCTAGGCAAACATATGGAAAATTCTATAAATGAAAGTTTAATCAACATATAGTTGAAAACATGGTGGAAAAAGGAGAAATTGCTCATTATGAGCAATTTCTCCTTTTGTCACCATGTTTTCAAATGTCGTCTGCTTCAGAGGCATGATTCAGCTTCTATATGTTGGGAAGGGTTAAGGTCCCCGTTATTTAAAAGCAAAATAAGGAAAGCCAATAGTAGGGTTGTTGTGACAAGTGTAATACAGTCAAGCTTGCGTGTTTATTTTTTATTTTAATCTTTTTCTGAATTATGTTTGCCAGATGCGTCTTATTTTGACTTACTAACGTACTGCGCTAATTTATTATGAATGGACTGCAAGGATGCACAGGTTTGCCCGGATTACGCTGGCAATCAGTATCTAGTATTTTACCTGGGATACATGCAACGTCGATATTACTGCTAACTTTATTTGTTGTTTATTTTCGCAGAAAACACGAACAAGACAGTCGGAAACTCAACAGGTATTTCACCTTATATTTTGTTTCTATTTATACTTCTCAGTAATTGATATGACATTACCATAAGTTCATGTATCTGTTCTTCCTTGGGGCAACTAGAAATACTGTAAATACATTTCATACAAACTGCAAGACGAACGGCAATGCCATTGTTTGGTCACCGGCAATCATTTTAAACCAGGCAATAGTTTCCATTATATTGATTCATTGTGTAACTCATTATTCAAATAAGACCACAACATCTGGATAGTTAGTGTGACGAAGTTGTGGTCTTTGTTATACAATTCCTCATTATAATGATGAACATGAGTTATGAGCCTTGCAAGATACGGTCTCCTTATGATGATAATATATCATTAAGCTTCCAAGCCATAGTTTATATTGCAGTTTAGGAGAAAAATGGTAAATTTAAACTCGTAAAAGGGCAATCATTCGGTCTAAATGCATGGTCGAGTTATAACCCTTGCAGTATATATATAGTCGCCTTATGATGTTAAATAACTGTTCCAAGTATCATAGCTTATAAAGTTTAGGAGAATCTTGACATACGTGCAAAAGTAATCAAATAAATATTATAAATGGAAAGTAATTTATGAACAATATATGGTGGAATGATTTCTCTTGCAATATGCAGTCGCGTTATAATTTTGAATAAGTATTCCAAATGCAATAGCCATAGTCTGTACAGTTTAGAAGACAAACGGGTCCAAACGCAAAATGTAACCAACGCAAAAAGGACAATAGTTCAAGCAACATACATGGTAGAGTTCTTGTGCTTCCAGCATACAGTCACATTACGATGATGAATAAGTGGCATAAGTAAGTGGCATAGCCATAGCTGCTTTAGTTGAGGAGAAAACTGGGTTTAAAAGGAAACCATAAAGAAAGTTCATAAAAGGGTCAAGAAGAATACGAGTGAACTTATTGATTTTCCCGTAAACTCTCATTTGAATAACTGGTCCATGTTCCAAATAGATGAACTTATATTTCAGGGGGAAAAACGGACTTAAAAATTTAACAAAGTTTCCAAGTCGAGAAAAGGCCTTAAACAGGTAACAGGCGCCTTATGAAGTTAAAGATGAATTTGTGTTTCCAAATCCTACATGTTAAATGATCGGACAGTCAAGTCCTTCAAAGGTCAAATCCTTTATTGCAAAGAGATGCCTTGGTGATCGAGGATGAAAAAAAATAATATAAGACGTTGTTAAATTGAAACTGTAAATAATTGCCAACTTGTACCTGTGTTCGTGCACAGTCTCATGTCAGGGAATGGGTTAATTAGAAGGGATTTACATGTATTTTTCAGGGAAGACTGAACCGATGATAAAAGTATCCTGTACTGGCAGTCAAAGGTTCTCTACAACAACAACAACTACTACTACTACCACAACAACAACAACAACAACACCAACAACTACAACAACAACAACACCAACAACAACAACAACACCAACAACACCTACAAGACCGACCACTTCCGCAACAACCTCCATATCTCCCGCGACTGCAGAACATTCTATTTCAAAAGACGGTATAAAGGAAACAACAATATCTTTACTACCGAAAACAGAAGAAAGTATAGCGAAGACTACAGGAACAATAATACCAAAAACTACACTATCAAAAGCGCAAACGCAAGCACCAGGCGATACCAAGACAGATGATGTCCAAACATCTGAACAAATGTCAACAACTACAAGCATTAAGGTCACTCTTGGAACTAAGAACATAGCTGAGACGGATGAGACTGACACAATACAGAAGCCAGGTATCATCACTTAATTCGACCCCACTAGACTATTAACGGAAATTGAAAAACCTAAATAAATGACTGACTTACACCCTAAAATTGCCAGATACATTATTAACACTATCCCTTAATTTGACCCCACTATTTACAGAAATTGACCCCCCGAAGTAATTAATAACTGACACTTGAATTAAAAAAGGTACTGTCCTAACACTGAGCGAAGTCATATCAATTAGTTTGAATTCGACCCATTTGAATTTTAACACAAAATTTCCCTTAGATAAATAGCATGAAGTGACGTCATGAGTGTGTCTGAATTCGGCCAACTTGACCCCTAAATAAATAGCTGAGTGATGCACTCAAGACAAAGGTACAGACTAACTCTGAGTGACTCTAAATTGTTTCTGAATTCGACACAACCGAACTATTTACAGAAATTGACCCCTAAATAAATAACCGAGAGATACACTTAAAATAAACAAAGTGACGTCACACATTGTGTCTGAATTCGGCCTGAAAAAACGCCATATTATAATCTCGTTTGGCCTTCGACCCAGTTCAGCTAAAATAATATGTTGTAGTCCTTTTCAATATTCTTTGGCCTACAACGCGTACTCACTAGTTAGGATATACACATAAACGACGACACAATTGTGTGAACAGGTTTAATCCTTTCCAATATAAAGACGCATTCTGCCGTAGGCGACTTTTAAAAACATTGTGGCAGAAGGAGAAATTGCTTATGGTGAACGGTTTAACATTTTGCAACAATATTTCCATCTCTTTCTTTCAAGAACTAAACTTTCCCTTTGAAATGTTCCATCTGTTTGCTTAAACAATTACAAAGACGTCTGCCGCTAATTTGTTGTATGTGGGAAATGGTTATGCTACACAAGAGAATGAATGAGGTCCGTCGATAGAAAAAAGGAAAGGCAGCTGAAAGTCAATGGCATTATATATGTAGATTAGATTGTTAGGAGCCGTTTCTTTGTATAGGATGCTTCCCAACTGTTTCGAAGGCTCATTTCCATTGTTCAAATGTCATGTTTTACGGACGCTTGACCTCAGATGTTTTTGTTCAAAAGTTGACGACTTTAAGAAACATAGCATTAATATTTTATTAAAATGTATTGACCGCGGTTGCTTGGCAACATCATTCGTATCACTACAGCGTGAAATAGATAGATACGGTATCCTCGTGATAGATATTTCGAAGTAAATCGGTTTGCCTGTTCTAAGCAAAGCGTGAATTTATAGTAATAGTAATTGCTGTTCATGGCGAGAATCGTGAATATTCAAATAGTTAATCATTGTATTAACGGCGTGGTATGAGCTGTCCCACGAGAAAACCAACATTGTGGACTCTGAGTAAAGTATCGACCCGGATCAGCTAAAGCAGATGCAGCGCAGTCTAATCCTGACGGACAATTTTCGCCTCCTGTTGATTCTCTGTTTCAGGAATCATTACTCTTTACCTCTATCCAACTGAGACGGAATGTGCCGATCCGGATTAGCCTGCATGGACTGCGCATGCTGATCTGGACCGATACATTACGCAGAGTCCATTATGTTGGTTTTCTCGCGGTACGGCTCAATTATATCGAACACTCGAGGGACCTAAAAGTATAATAAGACGGGGGTCAATTATTTATTCCGAACAATAGTAATTCCGATATCGTTCAATTTCAGGTGTGGTGGCGGCTATAGTCATTAGCTCATTTATGGCACTGTGCATTCTTGTCCTTATCGCTTTGTACATTAGAAAGGCTATGAAGTAAGTATGGCGACACTGATTAATGCTCCCATCAACTTGTATTTAAGAAATAGTTTGGTTTGGTGGGTATGTTGCTTTACGGCGCTTTCCACAATGTTGTAGCTATATCACGATGATTCCCGAGTAAGTTTACATTTATCCTGGCACCAGCGAGTCAGTCGTAATGCTTACCTACCAATAATGAGCGCCAATGAGGGAAAGTCATTACTACTAATTAAAAGCCTTTGCTTTGACCCGACCGAGGATCGAACACGGTGGCGGACGCTCCACCACTACACCACTGAGTTGCTATTTTTACAATGTAACCCCCCATTTCGCTCTCAAGTCAGTAAAGCCCGTCGTGATTTCCATCAGGTATTTTCTTTTTCAGAAAGTATCGGTATGTTTAGTATTCATATACGTAATGCATCAGTGCTTTTCATACTATCAACTTTGTCTAACAGAACTTCGTGATATCTCGAAGTCGGACGAGACCCATAATTCGTGTTCGATGGATCCATCGAGTTATACTAAACTCATTGCTAATCCGGATAGACACTTTTCGCCTACTGTAGATATTCTGTTTCAGGAATCATTACTATCATTATACTATTATCACCCTAAGACGGAAAGTGTCGGCTCGCATTAGCTTACGCGGACTGCGCAGGCTAATCTGGATCGAAACATTACGCAGAGATAGTAATGTTTGTTTTCTCGTGGAACGGCTATATATTTAAATATTTATATTGCTAAGCAATCCAGTGATAAAAACATATCAAGAAAACAACGCAGTATCAGTTCTGATTGTCCGTGTCTGGGTAATCAAAACTACTGCTACGCTGTTTTTCAAAAGACATATCGAGGGCTTGGCGTGAAACAGTTGTAACTAAAATTGGTATTTTTTTACCAAGGTTAATCACCTCGCAATGAAGTCTTTATAAGCGTTAAATCATTTTTCTTGGTAAACAATGGAAATTTAAATGCCATTGCTCGTTCTGAGCAATGGCACCTAAATTTGCATTCTTTACAAAGGGTTCAAAATTGCCCCTAAACCAGGGTTTTCAAAACAGGTTTTTAGTTACAACTGTTTCACGCCAAGCCCTCGATATCTGTTCCAGGAATTGGTACGGTTTAAACGTTGTATTCGATATATCTCTTGTGTCTTCTATCGCGAGTCTACTGTATCTTAAAATTTCCTCTGACACTGACCACTGTTAATACCTAACGAGTTAATCTCATCAAAACTACTTCACTGTGTGTATATTAGATGTGACGACACCGCATAAAAGGGCGCCTCGAATTGACCAAATACATTTAAATAACGTATAATCGGAACACTCAACAGACACCGTTTCTTATCTCGTGTTTTGCTTAAAATGCATCTGCAAGCGTGGAAAGGATTTCTTTTTTATATTCTTTTAAGAATTTAACTGATATTTTTGGGCGTGTTTTAAAAAATCTGTAAAACATCTTGTTACACAGCATTGAAAACAGTGCGGTACACGGGAAATCGCTTGTTTTGATTTAAACAAAAATCCACCCTTATTTCAAAGTCGTCTGCTTCACTCATATAAAGTCATCCGGGAAGGAGTTCATGAATTGATTGATTGATTGATTAATTTACAGGTTATGGTGTTCATAACTTTAAATCTATTACAGGAATAAGGATGAGTTCCGTCCCCCAGATCTGTGGATACCAACAGACTCAAAGGAGATGGCGCCACTGAACTATTAACCCTTTCCAAACTAAAGACACTGTCTGACGCCTCTGCAGCATACGAATTCTGAAAACATTGTGGCTATAGGAGAAATTGCTCATAATTAGCAGTTTCACCTTTGTTCACACTGTTTCCAACCCTTTCAATAATAATACTTTCACATATAAAGAGTTTTCATATTTGTGCCTACATGTGTTCAAAGTCGTTTGTGGGAAAGGGTTAAACAATTCTCCGACACAACAAATGTGTAACAGACGACGTGGAAAAAATCTGGTCAAACATCTGGAAACTCTCTCATCTTAAGGATAGCTGTTAAGCAACTGTAAAGATATTGCGGCAAAAGTAGCAATTGCTCATCATGCGCAATTTTCTTTTTGTCACAATGTTTTAGAAAGTCGTCTGATGGAGATGCGTCTACCTTTGTGAAAAGGTTAATCAATTACCTGATACAGAGGTCTAGACAAGGTGGGGAGAGCAGACCCCCAACACTAACACACCTCTTGTTACCCAACTAACAACCAAACCGTTTTCTAAGTACCAACAACAAAGGTTTAATGTGAAAAATAAGGATTTAAAAAAACCAGTGATAATGTCCACCAACTAGAGCATAGGCACAGACATAGCCTATTACACAGACAGATTACACAGACACAGACATAGCCTATTACACAGACAGATTACACAGACACAGACATAGCCTATTACAGATGAGCCGTTCCACGAGAAAACCAACATTATTGACTATGCGTAATGTATCGATCCAGAAAAGCCTGCGATTCCTGAAACAGATATTCCACGGGTCGATACTTTACGCAGAGTTCATAGTATTGGTTTTCTCGTGGAATGGCTCATATACAAGGGGGTTTAACATACAATGTTTAGATAACATACATAACAGAAGTACGAGATACCTGAAGTGAACAGATTCGCACCTGTGACCGCACTCAATGGGTCACTGGGTGGCTGCCGTGTGTTTATATGGTTTCTATAATATGATTCTGGAATAAGACGTATTATGACCTTAATTTAGTTTGTGAAAATAATTGGTGTAGCGAGTTTAAAAGTATCTTGTCTAGAATCGGCTTAACGGATTATTTAAGGATTGATTTTTATTTTTCGTGCGTTCATGCTGTATGAACGCACGAAAAGTAAGAATCAATCCTTATATTTACATTTTCCACTTTTCGTTGCTTTATTTTGTTCGAACTAAAAGTGTTCGAGAACAAGTCTTTAATAACAATTTTTACCAGATCATAGGTACAGTGTTCACCATTTCCCATAATACAGGTGCTATCTGATGATACTGTAGTAAACGACATTTGAAATCATTGTGGCAAAAGGAGAAATTTCTCAGAATGAACAATGAATTAACCTTTAGTCACCATGTTTACAACTTTATTTATTAAGTGTTCTTTAATGTATTCAGAATTTTTTCATCTTTTTTATTAAATGTTTTCAGAGTTTTCTGCTTCAGATGTGTTGTATGTAGGAAAGGGTCTACTTAAATGAAGTATGTTAGTAAATACGACCCTGACAAATCTTATAAACCTAATCCAACCTATAAACGTATGTTGACGCATCTGCAGCAGAAGACTTTTGAAAACATTGTATCACATTGAAATTGCTCACAATTTCTCCTTTCTTTTTGACACAATGTTTACAATTTTATTTAGTAGTAATTAAAAAATGCAGTATAGATCAGTTACCAGTTGCTGATGTACACTTCTTTATAGACAGTCTATATCACTGCATTGTGTCGAATATCATTCAGTCGTCTGAGGCTAATTTTCAATGCATGTTTAATATTTGCTTCCAATATCCATGTCTGTGGCGGTACCAGTATAATGCTAGTAACATTGAATGATTCTAAACGGTCATATTCACGTTGTTCTCGGGGTTGGTCTGTTGGGTGTCATAAAATTTCAGAAAAAGAGGAGTTTGTGCATTTAGGGTTAATCTTTAGCAAGTACTCAAATTTTACTAAACACATTGATAGAAAGTTACGTTGTATATTTTTGGGGTTAAATAAGGAGGGTTTACAATGGCATGGATTAACTCCTTTGATAAGTCATAGAATTTACAAATGTATAAGTTATCCCGAGAGCTCTTTTTGGATGTGAGTTAACACAGTCGCTCACTAGGCGGGACAGTCTGACTTTAGAACGATCACAGGTTATGTCTGAAACAAATGCAGGGATTACATATTAGGTCAAGGAGAGATGTTGCCCTTGGCCTTATATGTGCGTTACCGATTCAAGCTGAAATTTAAAAGATAAAAAAATAACATTGTTTGGTCAACTGTGTCGCCTTGAGAGGGACTGTGCAACATAACAAATGTTCCTTTTGCGTCCATGTTCATCTTATAATGTTTTTTTTAGATATTGGTTTTATTTCAGACGTTATTAATCTGTTACGCAAATATGACTTGTTTTATGTTTTGCAAGATTATGTTCTACATGACAGATTTCCGTCAAAGTGTATTTGGAAAAGATATATTTACACTAGAAAATCAAATTATTTTGTTAACGAATGGAATGAGAGAACTACTGCTTCGGAACTGGAGCTACAAAGACAAATACAGTATCAAAGTATGCTTTCTGTCTGCTTTTCTATGGCTCAGATGATAGCCGTTCTATCTTCCACATACTCGACTTGTTCTAGGTGTGGAATAACTGACATAACATGTTGTATAACAGAGCATATTTTAGTTAATTGTAACTGTGTGCAGACTTGTAAGCTCCTTTTCGAAGAATGTATTAATCGAGAATATGATTGTACTGTGTCTGAGATTATTTACTCTCTACATGGAGAGGAATATGTTCGAGCATTGTTTGGTTTGGACCCAAATTTAGAACGTCTTTTTCAGGGAAAATTGACATGTTTTTTAATGTGGTTGCATCGTTTCTTAATGACGCATGGAATTGTTACTGATCCATATGTAACTTTGTCAATTGTGTACATTATGGAACTTATATTGTCAATTTGAATATGCAAACGCCCATTTTTTGTACATTTATGTAATATTTTGTTTTGTACTATGTATCGTGTAGGTACACGCAGTTGCATATACACATGTGTTCTTGCATGGTTCTCCATGTACATATAGTACCATTCCTTTGTATATACGTTAGCTATGAGAACTCTTTAATGCGCCTCGGTTGAACACATTCAATTTCGTTTCATGAAAGTGTTCTTTATGGGGTTCCTTTATGAAACGTGGACATATGTTTGCCCTTAGCCTCTCATCTGCTCCATTCTTCATGCCTAGACTTATCAAATAATGGAGTTATTTGAGGAGTGTGGTTATGACTGGATTCTGCTTTTGAGGGGAAAGATAAGCATTTGTATGTATATATAGTCATCCTGTACCACATCAGGAATGCTGCCACATTATTTGTGTCATTAGATTGTGTAAGGATTGCAGATGAGGATGCATTTATCAATAAGGACATTCTCATTATCCTGCATTTCTTACACTTGAAGTATATAAACTCACCTCGAACTCTTCTTCCGTGCACTTATTTTGTTCCAGACATGTTTTCAACCTTTTCTATCAGATGATAGGCATTGGCTCTGATATAAGTATGGTAATTTAAAGAGATATTTTATTTTTGTTTATAACCTTTCCTTTTTGTTCCTTTTTGTTTGTTTAACATAGTGTTTATCTTTGTATGATCTTTATATATTGGAGGAAATAAAAATGATATATGTTATTTGCAGAGCATCGCTCATGTCTTCCGTAGACAACAGAAAAGAGTTGTATTTTTTACATTCAAGAGTGACAAGTTGAAAATGTAAAAGGGTTAGTTTACATGAAAATATTATAATTAACACCTTGTGAGCAGTTAACATTTTCCTGATATAGAGGACATAAGTAAACATTGTGGAAAAAGGAGAAATTGCTTAATTTGAGGACTTCTAATTTTCTGGACAAAATTTGTTTATACCTTTTTTCAAATTTTCTCATGTGATGATCTTTTCTACAAACAAGGGACTCTTCAAAACAGCATACATGTAAGCCTTTTTTACATACATGAATTCAGCAGCAGACGACTTAGAACACAGCTTGGGTAAAATCTATAAAAATGAAAGAGCAGAGAAGAACAAATTATTGCAAAAGTTGTTCTGTTACCAAGTCGTCAGAGAGCATTTGTATGTGAGAAAGGGATAAAGAAAAACAGAAATATACTCTGTTTATATAACATTCTTTCTCTTTTTACCAGAAACTTTAACCATTTCCCACATACAACAAATCTGCAGCAGACGACTTTGAAATCATCTGTTGAATAATATAGAATATCTCATTAAATGAAAGTTTAAATATTGAATAGAGTTGAACATAGTGTGGCAGAAGGAGAAATTGCTTTCAAAAAGTCGTTTTCTGTAGAGGCGTCAATTAGCGTCTATATGTGGTAAAGGGTTTACACCTTGTTAGTCCTATTATATTGCCCCCATAAACACACAAAATACTTCACATCCTCATGAGTATAAGAACACAGACATTTCACGGTTTTGTTTTTCTTCAAACTTTCCTTAATCTGAAACATCAAAGCAATCATTGATTTCTGCTTCCTGCAGACTTAACCAGTACTCGAAAAACCCGAAGGCAGAACCTGCTCATCACGGAAATCGAACTCGGGACCTTTGGTACGAGAGGTCAACGTTTTACCTCTGCGCCAAAGTCTTCCACTAAACAAATGAAAAAAAGAATAACAGATATGTGCAGGGTCTATCAATAGACCCCTGATCATTGCAAACACTGCTTGCTTGCAAAATTCACTGAAAAATCTTTTTTTTTTTAAATATTTATTTAGGGGGGAACCGATTCTTACCTTAACCATTTCCCACATACAGTAAATCTGCAGCAGACGACTTTGAAAACAGAGTTTCAAAAACCTGAAAAATCTCCATAAAAGATAGCTTAATTGTTAAATAAAGTTGAAAAACATTGTGGCAAAAGGAGAAATTGCTCATCATGAGCAATTTCACCTTTGACTACAATGTTTCCAAAAGTCGTCTGCTGCTATTGCGTCAAAATGCGTCTGCAGGTGCGAAAGAGTTAAATAGTAGCATACACTAATCTTTGTTTCAATAATGTTTATTTTAATTCCAAAATTTCTTTTTTAATATTTTTACACATTGGCTTTTCCGTTAACTGGAATAATAGCTGATAAGAAATTAATATACCTGCTTTAAACCTTTGGCAATGTGTAGCCTGTGTCACATTATACTGTTGGCTGATTAATCTACATTTTTGTCTTGATATTTCTAGAATTAGCTATAGACTCTTCCAAGTGCAAAGCTGGACAAGTCCATTTAAAAAATCCTACATTGAAAGGATACAAAAAGTACCTGATAAAACTTTTCTAACATTGAGTCACAGATTGATTGATGCATCTGCAGTAATTGACTTGAAAACATTTCGGCAAAAGTAGAAATAGCTCATAACGTTTTCAACTTTATTCAATACTTAAATTTATTATATGCCTGTACATTTTCCGGTGGAAATACATGCAGATTGACATGCGCAAATACACCACGACAGATTAAAATTCCGTATCTACATGCGGTGTAAATACAAGATTGTGACGTCAGACAGTGCGCGGAATACTTTCAGCGAGGTATCCCCAATAAACAATGTATTGAATCTGTATATTTAATAGTTTTTTCGCTCTTCATCGATCGTAGGTATATAATAAAAGGAATATTACGTTGCGGGAGCGATAAATGGGTACGTATTGCACGACTCGTAGCGTGGGAAAATCCATATCTTACTCGACCTTCGGTCTCGTAAGATATCGATTTTCCACGCTACTAGTCGTGCAATACAAACCATTGTATCGCTCCCGCAACGTAATATTCCGTATGTATATAGATCTTCATATTTTCGTCCAGACATTTGCAAATTTGTCTATTGCATATTTTAAATTTGGCCTAATGTAGATTACAAAAACCCAATACAACCATTCATCCTTTTCCTTCACAGAGGTATTCAAGGTTATCTGTACTACAAATGGGGCTACACATTCATTTTGAATTGAAACATGGGGTGCAATTCAATTGTAAAAGACAAAGAAATAGCAAAAATTGGTACCTGTACATTTCTAAAAACTGCAGTAACATAAACCCTTCCCTTAAAATGTAGCGCCCATTGACAAATAAGTGTCAACCCGAGACACACATAAAGCCTGAGGTTTCCCGTGTGATCCCTTTTCCTCAACACTGACAATCCTTTGTATCATTTGTCACATAGGATTGACTTAGAGTAACACCTTGTCTATCCTTATTCAATTTACTGACAACATTATCAAAGTCTTTTAACTGTACACGTAATATGTTTGACCAGTTATTATTTCTATTTTTGAGTACTATTTTCCATATAACATTAAAATTGAGTCCACAAATAGTATTTAAACTGCTGATATAACCCACTTCGTATCCTTTTCTTTTCATATCCAAAGCATGTGCCATTAGTCTAGATAGAGGCACATTCACAGAGACACATTGTTTTCTATCCTGAGATGTTAAGAATCACTCACCATGCCCTGATATGTTATCAATCCCTTGCCACAAAATGTACCCCCAGACGGCGCATACTTCATGGGCCCATGTGAACCCGCTTTTATCATGGTGGGCTGAGGTTGACGTGGCATCCGTACCTCCTGTGTGACCAAATATCTGAAAACAATCCTAGTCCATACCAATCTTCCGATGCTGCGGTTATGTTTCTGACAACAAACACAATAAGAACATGGGTTGTTCGTAAGAGAGCGCGCTCGACTATTCCACAACTTATTAATTATTGAGACATGGACTCTTATGTAAACTTAAATATTTACATATGTGTGATGGTTGAGAAGGGCGGTATAAAGTTTCAATGCAATGCATAGAGTAGGTACTGAGATATGGACTGATAATGTAGTTGAGAGCAAAACCAGATCACTTATTCATGATCCATGGGTAAACAAACCAGTCCTAGGCTTGGAAATATGCCTTACCTGAGGTCACTCGATAATGACTGCTGTTCTATGACTGGGGATCGAACCCAGCACATCCGGATCCCGATCCCCGCCACTAACTTCTCAATTACGGCACATTCCTCCTGAGTGATTGATTGAGCTTTAACATTGTTTTGAACTTTGTTTATCCTCTTAGTGTAATATATATAATATATCTATAGGTGCTACCTATTTACGAAAAAACAGTAAGATGATTGTAAATGAAATTAAAAAGCATACTTTGGAAATAAAAATGATTTATAAGTAATTGACTTGACGAAAATAATGTTAATCTCATATATTTCGCATGATTACAAAATGTTCGGAATTCGTTTTATTACGAACAGAAAATAATAAAGTAAAGACTTTCAGAAAATCAATGAATAACATTTATAATGAACGAGGTTTAAACATGAGGGCTACATGTAAGATGATTAGGGTCCTTAATCAATAACCTGTAGTATGGTAAAGTAGCAAATGTGTAACAGCCCTTTTCTGATGCCATCTTGCAACTACCTTTTTAAACCAGTCAATATGACTGGAATAAGCTATGTAAGAAGTCACATGTCTGCTTAACCCTTTCAATATTTGATAAATAACTATACTTTGTATGAGTGAATCTGTAGCTCATGCATAGGAATTTGGGGTATTTAATGTTGATACCACTATTTTTGCGGGAAACGAGGTCGCCCCATTTGACGTTACGCCAAATGAAGTGTTACGGAAATGACGTCACGTCGTTCTTTGGCTACGGAACAGTCAAAATTTATGTTCTGACGTCGAATTGCGGTCGTTTATTTAAAAGTTCCATTTATTTTTTAACTTGTTTGTACAAAAGTTAGATCACAAGAAAATAACACAGCACTTGTTTTTTTTAAAGATTAACTAGACGACAATAATTTTCAGTCTGTGTTTTATACATAACCAAAAGGGCGGCCCCCGTGGATTGGCGAGGGTCACTTCAGAAACCTTCATGGGTTATGAAAAAAAAAAAAAATCTCACACATTTTACCTATGAACGAAAAAAACATTTTTTGTTCGTAATATGAGTATAGGTGCTACCTATTTCGGGTAAACATTTATTATATGTTGTGATCGGTGAATAATTCCCCGCGAACTGCAGTTAGCCCCTAATTGCTTGGAGCACGATCAGTTATTTACGTCAATTATGAGTCCTACCGACCTAAGCAAAGAAAATACAAATCATCATCAGGTTAAGCTTATATTTAACTTTAAAATATAGCCAAGATTTTACATCCATGAAAATATGATGACAGGTACAACAAATAATCAACTTGCCCTTCATAAAGTACTTCAATTAAAACGATTCCATAATTCACGGAACTACATTTGTGACAAGCCAAACTAACGTTTCCTATAATTTCTGTCGTTTTCCTTTTGGTTCATTTAGTTGAAACTTATTTATTTTACATCGATTGTGAAACAAACAAAAAAAAAATCCCAAAGTCAGGACCCGCTCATCACGGGACTCGAACCAGGGACCTTTGATACAAGAGGCCGACGCTCTACCTCTGCACCACTAATATAATGACGTTATATTATGAAGTCATATAACAGGAATTTGGATTTATAACTTCTGGAAAGTCAAAGGTCAAAAAACCCTTACGAGTTGTTATTTGAACTCGTTTTAGAAATAGACGACGAGTGTTATTAAACGGAAATGATCAAACATAAAATTACTTGTGCTCGTTCCTTTATCGAGTACGTATTATCATATTTAATTATTTTCTCTAGAAGTTTTTTTTGTTTCGATATTTTCTTTTCATCCAATCAAAACGTAGCACTGTAGCAGAATCGTGACTGCATCGAAAAATCCATTCTGGACACAATTTTTGGAAAGACGGTATAGCAAAATTTTGCAAAGTTCATACACATTACCTATTGACGGGAAACATCGCCGGCTTCGCCGTCGATTTGTTTACCCGTATGATGACAGGTACAACAAATAATCAACTTGCCCTTCATTGACGCCGCGTGGGAGCGCGGCGTCAGTATGGGATAGGTTTTAATTTTGTACCATGGGGTGACGTAATCGAAAAGGGAGAAACCAATGTTATTATTGTTAAAAAAACCTCTGTTGTTTGATTGAAAAAAAACAACCTTTATGAATCAATAAATTGTATTAACTGATTTAAGAAACAACAAGATACAAAATACGTTTGTCTTCTACCGTTATTACAAAACTTTATACACATTTAATTTGTATTTAATAACTTTTCCCCAACTGTCTAGGCTACGCTGTTTTTGATTGTTTGGTTTACGGCCCTGACCCAATTCATCAAAGCTCAGAGAAAAAGTTCACTTTTCCCAAACTTTCTTGGCTACGCGTTTTTAATTGTTTAGTTTACGGGCCCAAAATTCGCCGGATGTTTTTGCCTATTTATAAAAGTGTGTGAAGTTGGCAGAGCATTAGACGTTAGACATTAGACATTCAAAAAAAATATTCGAATGTCTAATTAGACGTTAGACATTCGATTAGACATTCGCTAATTTTGATTATCGAATGTCTAATTAGACATTAGACATTCAATTAGACATTCAGAAAAATCGCAAATGTTAAATATCGAATGTCTAATTCGACATTAGACATTCAATTAGACATTCGCAAATTACAAGATCTATAACCCAAATTCGTCGGAGGTCATTGTACATTCAAAAAACGAATGTCTTATTGGTCAGTTAGACATTAGACATTCGATTAGACATTCGCAAATTAAGGGATTTAGGTACCAAATTCGTCGGAGGTCATTGTACATGCAAAAAACGAATGTCTAATTGGTCAGTTAGACATTAGACATTCGATTAGACATTCGCGAATTACGATATTTAGGTTCCAAATTCGTCGTAGGTCAACGTACAATCAAAAAACGAATGTCTAACTGGTTAGTTAGACATTAGACATTCGATTAGACATTCGCAAATTAAGAGATTTAGGTACCAAATTCGTCGGAGGTCATTGTACGTGCAACAAACGAATGTCTAATTGGTCAGTTAGACATTAGACATTCGATTAGACATTCGCAAATTACTATACTTAGGTTCCAAATTCGTCAGAGATCATTGTACATTCAAAAAACGAATGTCTAATTGGTCAGTTAGACATTAGACATTCGATTAGACATTCGCAAATTACAAGATCTATAACCCAAATTCGTCGGAGGTCATTGTACATTCAAAAAACGAATGTCTTATTTGTCAGTTAGACATTAGACATTCGATTAGACATTCGCAAATTAAGGGATTTAGGTACCAAATTCGTTGGAGGTCATTGTACATGCAAAAAACGAATGTCTAATTGGTCAGTTAGACATTAGACATTCGATTAGACATTCGCGAATTACGATATTTAGGTTCCAAATTCGTCGTAGGTCAACGTACAATCACAAAACGAATGTCTAACTGGTTAGTTAGACATTAGACATTCGATTAGACATTCGCAAATTAAGAGATTTAGGTACCAAATTCGTCGGAGGTCATTGTACGTGCAACAAACGAATGTCTAATTGGTCAGTTAGACATTAGACATTCGATAAGACATTCGCAAATTACAAGATCTATAACCCAAATTCGTCGGAGGTCATTGTACATTAAAAAAACGAATGTCTAATTGGTCAGTTAGACATTAGACATTCGCAAATTACGAGATTTAAGTACGAAATTCGTCGGAGGTCATTGTACATCCAAAAAACGAATGTCTAATTGGTCAGTTAGACATTAGACATTCGATTAGACATTCGCAAATTAAGAGATTTAGGTACCAAATTCGTCAGAGATCAATGTACATTAAAAAAACGAATGTCTAATTGGTCAATTAGACATTAGACATTCGATTAGACATTCGCAAATTACAAGATATATAACCCAAATTCGTCGGAGGTCATTGGACATTAAAAAAACGAATGTCTAATTGGTCAGTTAGACATTAGACATTCGATTAGACATTCGCAAATTAAGGGATTTAGGTACCAAATTCGTCGGAGGTCATTATACATGCAAAAAAAGAATGTCTAATTGGTCAGTTAGACATTAGACATGACATTCGATTAGACATTCGCAAATTAAGAGATTTAGGTACCAAATTCGTCATAGTCCGGAGGCTAACAGCTCATTTGTGTAGGAATCTAGCATTTTGTGATACAAGCATGGGATTTGGCACACAGTTACTATGACCCATTACGGCTTAATTGAGAATGGGACCCCAACTAGATTTTGCCAATTGCGGCTGTGGCGGCCATCTTTCAAAATGGCCGCCATGACGCTTTATAGTGCCTTATTTGTTCATTAAAAATAATTTTGTTCAAAGTTTTTGTTCCTATTCCCATGTTTTTTAGATATATAATATCCAATTGACACCAGTTGCAACAATTTTTTTTGTCGAACATTTTGTTAAAATGTAAATTATTCTCAATTTAAAATGTAAAGTTTTCTCAATTTATTTTGTGAAAAAAATATTATAGCACATTCTTTTTCATATAAAACCGTTTTATTCATAACAAAAAAACAGTTCACATAGTCCTAGTGGCAAATGACCTTATGCCGTATGCAGTACAAAATAAACTAAACAGAAATCATGTACAGTACTGTCCACGTACGGTATCAAGTTTACAAATAATAATTGTATCTGACCAGGATTACGTTACATGCATCCGCCACACTTGTACAGTGTTGTACATGGCAAGTTTTCTTTTCTGCATTTTCACTTTCCCTTACATCCCTTGCTGCACCTGTGTTTTATGACAACATGACATGCTCTACCAGCAGGCGGGAGAGTCATCCATTGGATACTCCATTGTGCAGTTGATGAGCCCCAAATCTAACTGAAGTCTGATGGGCTGGGCAAACGTGGGGCTTTTATAATCGATTGACCCCATACGTGATCTGCCTCATACCCTGCTCTTAATCAATGCTGGATTAAAGCATCTTGTGTTGGTGGAATGTTCTCTATTTCTGAGTGAATAAAGACTGCTGCGCTCCATTAACGTTACTGTCGGTGCTTCCACAGTCATACATGATCACAAATAATCTCTCAAATGTGGGTAGTACATCTAGGACATTTTATTTGGATGGCGTCCTAGCTAATGTGCATAAAGCATTAGAAGCATCGTAAAAGACATTCCAGGCAGACCAGGCTGTTTACCTTTTCCAGCAAAGAAAGATGTTACATTGAATCCGGTTAGGGCATGAAATGCAGTAAGTGCTGTGGACTTATTTTGGCCAATTGTTTGAGACATGGCTGTAATATCAAGGTACCGAAAAGTGCTAGCTGTACTAAATGACAACCATGGACATTCACAATCAATCTTCTGGGCCAAATGTATGCCTATGACAACTACGTCCGTATCAATAGTTCTAATACAGATCTTCTTCATACCCTGCTGAGCTACATCTAAAGCATGTACAAACATCCTAGTGTCAGCCTCCTCATGCGTACATTCTATCAACCCGGTAACATCACAAGGCGCTGAGGAAATTACGCTCTCACCATGAGTAATTATAACAATTCATGGAAATGATTCATACATAACTTGTTCAGCGATATGATGAAACAGTTCAGATGTGTTGTCATCTTCACGCAGGAACTCTTGCCAATTTCCAGGCATCATATGTGTTCCTTCTACATGACTCCATATGCCTTTACCCGTCTTCTGTACCAGCTTTCAGACTATCCTTCTTGTAAATGTCATATACCATATCAACTCTTTTTACAGCATCGATATTAAATTGTTTGCGAGTGTATTCCATCGACTTTGTAATATAATCATCAAATGAATCTGATATCTTGGCACACGTTGTAAAGCGGTGAAAACAATGAGCGATCACGTTTCATAGCTGTTTTTGCTGTTTCGTTTTCTCTTTCGGCAGATGCTTTCCAAAGAGTGGTATGCTTTTAGAAAACTGTCGGCCGTTCCAGAAGTGGCTATTTGAGGCTTTGAGCTAGTGGATGTCCATCCTGACCCATCAAGTAGATCACCCAAGCATTTTAGCAATGTCATCTTTATATGTAGTCCTCCTAACATTACCACATAAGAGTATTGCCCATGTGTTTCTGGACATCCCCATTGAACGTTCTTTGTAATTTTATAGAGTGGATGGTCACCACAGGCTATGACAGGGGTTTGTCCGCGGTTAACAGTATCAACAGCATTTTGCACCACATCCAATGAATGCCTAATCATTGCAACTGACTTGGACTCGTCTGGAAATAGCGGCAACAGTGTACTGATAGCTGGTTGGATTGTGATTATGGCTTGATGGTAAACATGATAAGCAGAGCACGATGCATTTCCATCACTTTGATTGGATTCTCTGCTATACTTGTCCAAGTCCTGTGGCGTACTTATGATACCATAGACATGCTGACACCACTGTAATTCTGCTTCATCATCAACTGTATGATTAGGCTTGTCAAGTTCAGGTATTTCTGGAATAGGTGGATCTTTGATTGCCGCAACAGATACTACGGATATGTAGCTGTGAGGACGGTTGGAAATTGTGCGGTCAGAGCTGAATAGAGGGGAACGTGTTTAATCAATAACAACATTATCAACATCTGGATGTTGAAAAAGAGAAATGCTTGTTTCATGGAATTAGGTTTTGGAACTTGTGGAAGTAGGGTCATTATCTATGTTGTCTATTGCTGATGTCACGGAAATACCAGTTTTTAAGAAATGTGAACACACTGCTCCTTATGTTTCAAAGCGGCCAATTGCAGAATTAGCTAGATCAGGAGACATACGAAAAACGCGGTAATAAGTAACGGAAAGTCTTGTGTTATGTATTTATCATGTCCCTAGATCGAGTTTTAGGATGAATATAATGCTCCAAGAAACGCGGGCAGTGGAGGTTCATGATCTTGACTGTGTCTGGCATCTCTGGATACCGTTTTCAAATGGCGAACAGAGTTATACAGAGTTATACCGTTTTAGCTGTGACAGAGACAATGCAGCTTGTGCTTTGTAGTTTGCTTCATTTTTAATGCTTGTACCATTGCGTTTCATATAAATCAGAGTAAGCTATGATCAGGGCACAAACCTTTACTGGCAATCATTCGGAAAAGTACCATCAAATGGTAAAAATTCATTAGTGAACACATCACGCCGAATTATATCTGCAATCCGTGACATAATAACTGTCTCACTTTCAGTAGAGCGTTGACACATTTTCTTACTACTTTTGCAAGCAAGTTAACTTGGTGCAAGTAAAATATCACGGCCCTCACAGTGTGGGAAGTATCCAAGTATATTTTGTTTAAATCTGGTTGCATGGACACTTGATGGTGCCTGCTTCTGTAGTTGGTGAAGTCTAGAGGTATACAGTCAAGTCAATTCTGATAGTTGGAATATCGGTATTGTCTCATCACTTTCCAAAACTTCTTGAATGTTTGAAATTAATTCTGCGAAAGCAGTATTTTTGTCAGTTTCTGAAATGTCACTCGTCTGTGCTGTATTTTATTCAGCTCGACCTCTGATATAGAGAGAAACTAAACATTGGGCATGCTATTTCATTTATATATCTACAACATCTCCTTTACTCAACTTGGCTAATAAATATTGTTCTTGAAGATTACTGGCACATTGTCTTACTTTTGTATCGAGATCTTCAGTGGATGGATGCTTTGTGCAGGGGGTAAGCTTTTGTTCCATATTTGTTGCAAGTCGTATCTGGATAAGAATGCTTTGTTACCTTCTGTCGTGCAAATGTCTCTGGTATTTCAGAAATGTCACCACTACTCCTGCGTTTTGTAGCACGCTGTAAATTATTTTCGTTGTATTTTAACAAACAGCTCTTATGATATTTTGCATGCCGTTTTATATAAAGAATGTAGAGGTAAGACTATCACCCTCGTCAAGACGATGTCACTTAAAGGATGATGGCAATTGACCAAGCTCATGGAAGGCAGACAAATTGTTTGCTAGTTTTTTTTGTATCCAGAACCACAACATTCACGGCCTGTAGGACATATAATCTTCTCTTCACTTATTAGCTCACACAAAAAATATTAATCCCAATTGATGTCTGGCTTTTGCCATGTTTATCTAATTTTAGTACACAACAGAGTTATCTGTAAAGTAAAATGATTTTTAAAGATTGTATATACATATAAGGAAAGGATTGTTAAAGTTTTCAGTATATCTACATATAAGGAACACAAGTCCCACCACCTGGCGGCTCTGTTTATCATCAGATCTAAGTAATTTCAATAATCTTGTTAGAGTCACATAAGGAACATTCGTGCCAATTAATTTTCAAATTAGGACAGTACGTTTGGACAAGAAGATTTTTAAAGTTTTGCCATTTTTCCATCTTTCGAATGCCGCAGCAACCCAAGTTCTACACAGAGTTAAATTATTTGGACACATTTGAAAGAAGATCACCTAATGAGGACTATTCCTGTGAAACTGTTTTGACATTGGTCGGTGGTTTAGTAGGAAAATCCGTGCAGGAAAATATGAACGGACAATCAGCCATACATACAGACGCAGCCGTCGCCGGACGGTGAATGATCTCAATAGCTCATACCGCACTTTGTGCTCAGATGAGCTTAATAAGACAGATGAAAAATGGTGTTCATAGTTAGTAACAAATTATTGCACAAAACAATTACATATATGCCATTTTTTGTCTCAAGATTGTATAAAAACTTTACATTTTAATGTTTAATGGCGGCCATTTTGGAAAACAAAACGGCCGAAACACGTGTTGTGACAAAGGTTGTTCTATTTACCTGTTTGTTCGTAGAAAATATGAATAAAGATAAAAAAACTTTGATAATATCTCAATTATTTGTCAAAATATAAGAGATTGTAAACTTTTGTGTCGGCCATTTTGAAAAATGGCCGCCACAGCCGCTATAGGCGAAATCTGGTTGGGGTCCCGTTTGAAAATGAATAAGTGTATACCACATCACCTTTGTAACAAGTTTCATACTTGTATCAAAAAGTGCATGATTTTTTGCTTAGCCTCCAGACTATCAGAGATCAATGTACATTAAAAAAACGAATGTCTAATTGGTCAATTAGACATTAGACATTCGATTAGACATTCGCAAATTACAAGATATATAACCCAAATTCGTCGGAGGTCATTGCACATTAAAAAAACGAATGTCTAATTGGTCAGTTAGACATTAGACATTCGATTAGACATTCGCAAAGTAAGGGATTTAGGTACCAAATTCGTCGGAGGTCATTATACATGCAAAAAACGAATGTCTAATTGGTCAGTTAGACATTAGACATTCGATTAGACATTCGCAAATTAAGAGATTTAGGTACCAAATTCGTCAGAGATCAATGTACATTAAAAAAACGAATGTCTAAGTGGTCAGTTAGACATTAGACATTCGATTAGACATTCGCAAATTGCAAGATCTATAACCCAAATTCGTCGGAGGTCATTGCACATTAAAAAAACGAATGTCTAATTGGTCAGTTAGATATTAGACATTCGATTAGACATTCGCAAATTAAGGGATTTAGGTACCAAATTCGTCGGAGGTCATTATACATGCAAAAAACGAATGTCTAATTGATCAGTTAGACATTAGACATTCGATTAGACATTCGCAAATTAAGAGATTTAGGTACCAAATTAATCAGAGATCAATGTACATTAAAAAAACGAATGTCTAATTGGTCAATTAGACATTAGACATTCGATTAGACATTCGCAAATTAAGAGATTTATGTACCAAATTCATCAGAGATCAATGTACATTAAACAAACGAATGTCTAATTGATCAGTTAGACATTAGACATTCGATTAGACATTCGCAAATTAAGAGGTTTATGTACGAAATTTGTTTGAGGTCATTGTACACGCAAAAAACGAATGTCTTATTGGTCAAATAACTTGAACATATTGATAACTCGAACATATCGATATCTCGAACATACCGATGACTCGAACACATCGATATCTCGAATACACTGATAAAACGAATGTTTTTAACTTGAACATTTATTGACAAATCGAACATATCGATATCTCGAAACTGTCGATATCTCGAACTTTCCAATATCTCGAACTTTCGATATCTCGAACTTTCCGATATCTCGATTTTTTTTATTTATTTTTTTTATTTATTTTTTTTTCTTCTCGATATCTCGAACTTTCCAATAACTTTTCGATATCTTTAATTTTTTTTTTTTCGATATCTCGAACTTTATCGGAAAGTTCGAGATATCGACAAGTACGAGATATCGACAAGTTCGAGATACCGAAAATTTCGAGATATCGGAAAGTTCGAGATATCGAAAAAAATATGGAAAAAAAAAATTGGGTAAGTTCGAGATATCGGAAAGTTCGAGATATCGAAAAAAAATATAATTTTCTTTTTCGAAAAGTATCGAAAAAAAAAAAAAAAAAGATATCAATATGTTCGAACATTTCGATTTCTCGATTATTTTTTTTGATATTTTTTTTTCTCGTTATCTCAGAAATTTGCGATATATCTTGATTTTTTTTTTTTTTTTTTTTTTTTTTTTTTTTTCTCGAACATTTCGAGATATCGATTTGAAACCGTGTATTGGTAAAAAATTAAGAAACTTCATGTTGTATGGTAACCTTTTATTATAGGCTATGGTAGCCAGGTGAGCAATATAGGCACATCTTGGCCTTTTTGGTTATGATAAAGGGACATTTGGCCTTCTTGTTCGAAATATTTACATCCTGTCTGTTTTCACACGTTATTTAAATGTACTGAACTACATCTGCTTCCTTTAAGTCATGCTTCAAAATCATGCGCGGCGTCCTTTGATGCTCTGCATCAAAATTCGTCTTGTAAAGTACTTCAAATAAAACGATTCCATAATTCACGGTACTACATTTGTGACAAGCCAAACTAACATTTCCTATAATTTCTGTCGTTTTCCTTTTGGTTCATTTAGTTTAAACTTATTTATTTTACATCGATTGTGAAACAAAAACACAAATAAATCCCAAAGTCAGGACCCGCTCATCACGGGACTCGAACCAGGGACCTTAGATACAAGAGGCCGACGCTCTACCTCTGCACCACAAATAGAATGACGTCAAACAGGAATTTGGATTTATAACTTCCATAAAGTCAAAGGTCAAAAAACCCTTACGAGTTGTTATTTGAATACGTTTTAGAAATAGACGACGAGTGTTATTAAACGGAAATTGTCACACATAAAATTACTTGTGCTCGTTCCTTATCGAGTACGTATTATCATATTTAATTATTTTCTCTAGAAGTTTTTTTTGTTTCGATATTTTCTTTTCATCCAATCAAAACATAGCACTGTAGCAGAATCGTGACTGCATTGAAAAATCCATTTGGACACAATTTTTGGAAAGACGGTATAGCAAAATTTTGCAAAGTTCATACACATTACTTCGCCGTCGATTTGTTTACCCGTTTTACCTGTTTGTTGTGAAGGAACTATGTCCGTAGTAAAACGTTTAAATATGAAAAGAATTAATTTGAAACGTGTTTGAAAGCATTATGTGAAAAGGAGGAATTGCTAATTGTCAGCAATAGCTCCATTTTCAACAATATGTTTAATATTCGACTGTTATAGTATCACGGAAAGGGTTCCGCTTTCATGGAAAAGATGTAACCATTTTCCGCTCACAGACGATTACAGACGCATGTGCAGCAGTCGAAAACATCGTGAAGCAACTAAATACCATAGATAAATTGTGTACAGAAACAGATATGAAATAATTGTTTTTAGAAACTGAGGCCCATTAAGAGAGAATGTTGGGTTTATAGGGGTGAACATATAAAAGTAACTTCAAGATATAAATGTATGGGTTTACTATTTATCGATAATAAACATGTAGTTGAAATCAACATCTTTAAAATCTGTCCTTTTGTAATGATGTTTTGAATCTTTTCTGGATACAAACACATACAATAAAAAAAAATGACAGAAAATTTGAAAGTCAATAACTTTGCATAGAATAATGTGTGACATAAATATAAATCTGAAAATTATTGATATTAAAAACTGCTAATGTTTGCTTAGACCACAACATTTCAGATTTATAAACCCTTAAATTGCAGGTGCTCAATGCTTACATTAAATTGCTGGCACGGGAATCCGTTGGCAAAAATGGAAAGAGTACATTTGCTTTCCCATCGCATGCTGCCACTCTATGGGAAGCTGGCAAATTTGACAGTTTCTACTTTAAGATATATATTACACGATGATAATAATCATAGTTCAAACCAACGTTAAACCCCAATCAATCACTCAGGAGGAATCCGCCGTGGTTGAGAAGTTTGCATCGGGGGATTGGGATCCGCATATCATGGTTTCGATCCACAGTCATAGTACAGCAGTCATGATCAAGTGCACATTTCCTAGCCTATAGCTGGTTTGTTTACGCAGGGATCATGAATAAGTGAACTGTCGCAGTGATATAACTGAAATAGTGTTTAACCAAAATTTAACCAAAACAAATCAATCACTCAGTGTGATGTGTTGACTTTGTGAATTCTAACGTTTTTGCAATAGTAATTGGACTCTTCATCTGATGAACCTCTCTTGTATGTCAAGCCAATGTAGCACAGTAAATAGCAACGTGGACGATGTGAGTTCTAACCATAGCTTGGTCAACTTCTGTTTGATTGTTTGACCGAACTAATTGCTCATACATATATCTTCCATTAATGGGTTAACAGGCAATATGGAAAAGCTGCCTATTGCTTGGAGAACTGTTGTCAATGTGAAAAGTGATTTTAGTTTTCCACCAATATGAAAAACAGCTGCCAGTGGCTTGAATATATTTTTGTGTAGAGAACTAGTATGAGAAATCCTCGAAACGTCAGCACTAATCACTATAATGTGACTGCAAAATTGTTGAAAATTGATTACCCCTGAATCAATGAATAAATAACGAAAAACAATATAATGAGAATGTAAAGAATTTGTATCAAAAAGGAACAAGTTTCAATAATTGCAGGTAATAATATCTTCAACGTGTATGATTTCTTTGTGCTATTGTTGAATCAAAAAATGGAAACCACTGGGTACTCCTTGTAACATGAATGAAAGACCACTAGCTCTGTAATAATAATAATATATGATTCCCTGTCTGGTGACAACACAGTTATTAAAGAGAGATTCTGGTTAGTAAATTTATATCTGTAAATACTGAAAGGCGATATTGAAACTCATCAAAGGTTGTATGGGAATCCTTGTTGGCATGAAAGGAAGTTAGTGCAATAGCAATGCATGCAAATTCAACGGATTGATTCTGTTAAAACCGGTTTCAAAGGCTTGAGTTGATCTTTTTGTATCTCTATCTGTCGGTCCTCCATTGTTCATTTTCAGCTTAAAGCAACATCTCTTATTCAATTTGTTCACAACTTTAAATTTGTCTAGAACTGTGTATGCTGTTGCATCAGAAAGGAGGGGTTACCCAAAATTTAAATGTCCTATCTTCTGTTTGATCAAGCCATGTTGCTTGGTTCCAAAAACATGGTAGTCAGATGGCATTCACAAAGGGGTTAACATGACAAACCTTTATTATTACACAATCAATTTTGTCTTATGAAACACTTCTCTGATCTCAATATAATATATCTGTTTCATTTAAAGTTTCCATTCCTTGCAGTTTCATTCCCACTCTGAATTTGTACCTGATATGTTAAACCAACACTCAGGTGAATGATTAAATGCCCCTCTTCTTTTTACAGAATAATCTGAGAGAATGACATAAATTAACACATTTTTATAGAAAAGTGCTTGCTCATGATGATGTTATTGTTAACAAATGATGAATTTGAAGGGATTTTAAGATTGTAAAATAAATGAAAAGAAAAATGCTCAAGATGACTATTATATACATATTATTGTACTGAAATGCAGAATATTTGTTCGTCTTTTATAGCCAATTCAGGAACAAGTAAAACCGACTTTTGGGTGAGGAGGATGCCTTGTAAAGCAGTAACTGCATCAGTTGGTTCAGGCTGTGGAGTGTTTAAAACCAGGGTTCATACCTTGGTCAATTTGAAAGCCTTTTGGTAAAGCCCATTTCTTTTGTCGCCAGCCCAGCAGTTGAAGAACAAATTATTCCCCATCTTACAGCTTTGACAATGGCAAATTTTCTTGATAAAACTCACTGAATCAATAAGTTGATTTAATAATACTGCTCAATTTGATCTCCTTAATCCATCATACAGCTTGAAATGATTTATTTTTATTTTTTGTTTGTAGGCTGTTGACTGTCTAGTTAATGGCATGCCTACCTCGGTGTACCTTTAGGTGCATGTGTCTAACTTCAGAGAGTATGTTTACCAGAGCCCTCTCCGAGATGGTGAAACACAGATTGAAAAATGCAGTGATTTTAGACTGTTTGAAATCAAGTGGCTAAAGAAAAAATGGTTTTAATGTGACATTTGTGCCCGTTGGATGCACCAGTGTTGCACCTGAAATGTGTTTTCAAGGGAACTGTTCGCATGTGCTATTTGTGGTTTACAATATTCCTAGAACAATATATGGTTTGTATATATGTTCATTGGTAATATAGATAAATATTTCACTTTTTTACCACTTAATGTGAAAACATTTTTTTAAAATTGATAGCCATAATATTCATATATGTCATTGGTTGTTGGTCATACCTTTTTTCGGAACACTTCTTTGTTGTTATTATATATTGATCGATTTATTTAGGTTTAATTCCGTTTTCAACATTTATTTAGTCATATGACGGCAGCAAGTTTACTTACCCAAGTAATTCCTGCCTTTTTCAACACAACAATCTTTCAAATCAACTGGCTCCTTCTCCACATATATTGTTAACCAATTGGTGGAAGACGAATGACTATAGTTACATTGGTTGTTGTAAAGATTCGTGCTATTGATTGGTTCACATGTGTCAAGTATATAGCAGTACATACATGATAAGTCTATGCATGGGACAATGGGAAAGATGGCTTTTATGAACAGTAAAAATCCAGATAAGAATCTGCATCTGTACATAAGCATGTTATAATATTCTGACTATTTGTTTATATTCGATGAGACTGGGCATATGAACAGGTTGATCTGAATCTACAATGTTTAGAAATGCGAACGTGTACATTTTCTCATGCACTGTGGGTCATATAAAAACTACGTTATATAATTACCAAATCATTAAACAATACGATACACTCTGAGAAACATTCTTACCACCAACAACTTTCCGCGACTTGCTCTACCTGTACTCCACCCAACATTTCCCCCATGCAAGTGGCTTTCTTCCTACACAAACTAGTTTAGCTTAGCCCGTTGGTGGAATATAACAGGGTCGAGCTACAATTTAGATCAAGGTGTCACGAGTCAGATCCCCGGCTGGGATGTTTATTATTTGCAATGATTGACCAAAGACATTTGGTTTTTGTATGGATAAAACCGCCTCGATGATGTAGTAGTAGAGCGTCTGCGGGAGGTCGAAAATGAAGTCACGTGATGTTAACAAATTGTTGACATCACTTCCCCACTCATTGCCGCTGTCTGTGTTTATAATTGCAACATGGTTAATGAATGACACAGTTAATGAAATGCTCTAGATCATACAAACGTCTAAACATGGTTAAAAGACATACCATGTGTCTGCGCTATCCTTGAACATCCCTTAATTTCTAAGGTGAACAAATTGAGTCTTATATCATAAATGACGTTGCCGGAGTGTAATAAAGCCATTGTATAAATTGCGTATTCAACTAGTGTAATAACAATGCTACTTAACGTGACGTCATAACGTAACGTTTAGCGTTGTAAATATGCGCGCTTTATAGCGACGTTTATATGGATATAGCGCTGTAAATTATTAAATTAGTATTTATGATATAAAAAGAACATTACATGAGTGGTCATTCAATACGAAATGTATTAAACTCGTTTTCTAAAAGTGATAAAAACTCGCCAAGGCTCGTTCTTATCAATTTCAGAAAACTCGTTTAATAAATTCCGTATTGAATGACCACTCATGTAATATCCTCTATATACAACACGATTAAGGTCCTCCAGGGACGTTTTAACCCATATCCCACTGTTAGTGTGTTTACCATTTTCCACATAGACATTCTTGTTGATGTTTATACAGCAGTGGTATTTTGAAAACATTGTGACCAATGGAAAATTGTTCATACTGATCCCTTCCTTCTTTTGTAATAATGGTTTCGATTATATTCAATAATTAAAATCACATTTATGCATATTTAATTACGTTATTGCCAATATAGTTTCCAAGTCGTCTGATTGGCTGTATGTTGGAAAGGGTTAAACAACATGTTTAGACGATTTAAGTCAAGATTTGCTAACACTATACATTTGGTACACTGTAGCTTGAAGATTCTTGTACTCGAATCTTTGTCTACATTTCACATTGTATTTATGATTTTGTAATGAATATGATTAAATGGACTTGCCTGCCTAAATTCAAAGATGTTGGTTTCAGTTGCATGATAAATCAAACCGCTGAAGGCACTACATTTGTTTGGGTACATAACACTGTTCAAACATTTGCCTTTGCATAGATGTGTGATTTATAAACTATGCATTGTTTATAAATATTACAACTTCGGGTAAAAGAATAAATGATGCATCCGTTAAAATTAAATGCCATTTTAGTTGACTATAGAAATAAATCATGAGACATACATGTGAATATTATATTTAATTTCCAAGTTTCAAAAGACATGTAAAACAAATGGATAACCATTATGGCCCCGACTCACTCATCTAAGTATTTACCAATTTTTGTATGTGAGAATAGAACTTCGATGAGATTGATTTCAATTTTGCAACTGGATTACATTTCATTTTAAATGGCGTCTTTTTTTAAATCTTGACAAGGACAATTTGCTTCAACCAAGAAAACATTGAAGAAGGCGACAGCAAGGAAAACTTATATCATGCATGACCACTGCTATGTCGGTTTTGGTGATATCATTTAAGAGACTTTACCACAAGAAAAGAGTTGACGTTTGTCCAATTTAACATATTGTCAAAATTGCTTTCTTTGACCTGTGCTGGAATTTATGTATAATGATGTTGTTGGAATTTAAGAAAAGATTACGTGTTTTCTGTATACACAGTGCCAGAACCATGATTGTGGGCATGTTAATCGTGTTTCCTACGGTAAAACACAAAGGATGCGTAGCGTTTGTGGAAACACCAAACTACATGTAGGAACATATATATAGTCTTCTTTCTTTATGACATTCACACAAAATGGACTTCTTTGTTTTGAAAATCCTGATAGAGAGTAAGTAATAGGTAGCTTGAACTTGTATCTTTATTTAAGCAATGGGATATGGTGCTATTTGGCTTTGATGTACAGCTTAGATATAGAACAGCACAGTCTGATTATGTCAACCTTTGTAGATTCTGCTACGATGGATTATCTGACCCTACACCGTTCAGAAATGCCCACTTTTATCTATTTGATTGAACAATTTCATATAAGCTTATTTTATATCTTAAGACAAAGTCAAGATTGTGTAATACTTTGATTGACAACAAGATGATTGGTGTTGCCATACAGTTATAAAAAGGTGATCATTATTAATTCTATACTCAATAACCTTCTATAATTGTGATCATTATTAATTCTATACTCAATAACCTTCTATAATTGTGTCCCTATTGATCACTGTCACACTATTACCTGAAAAGGATGAGAGTAAATACTGCCTTCAACAGCATTGCTAATTTCCCATTGATGCCTCATTTACCTTTAAAGTGCAACCCATGTATTCGAATTAATTTTATTTAGCGATGATTGATAGTGTAGGGGCCCAGTACAAGTGGACAACTTAGCCAATCTGAATCTGAAGACATTAAGTTATGCTGTTCTGAAGAAAATGGAGAGGTCTGCTGGTGCCATTGTATATCAAGTTTCATCAGAATTGTATGCAGCATTTGATGCAGAAATGCAGTAAGTATGAATAAAACAGAATGAACATGAAGAAAAATAATTAATATAATAGAAATAATTGATTTTTTTTTATATGCCTATACATTTTGAGGCACACATGTACTGTTAGGCAAATTTCCCCCCGTTAAAGGCATCCTGGTTCCAGGGGGTAGGAGAAGCATTGTGTTGTACAAACTTCCGTTGGAGGTTGCATCTCCCCTGTTTACCCATTTACTTTTTTAGGGATGGTGTGGAGAGTATTACATGTATAATGAGATTCGATGATTTGGATATTTTAGGTAGAGTTGTGTTATGGAAACACTTTTCATACGGTATTTGACACAAAAAAGATACATGTAATTTAAACTATTATTTATGACTAATAAAATGCAAACAATTGTTAAATTCGTACTTAGTCCGCAGACAATGTGTTTATGGTTACGTTAGTCAAAACGCATTCTATGAAACGAGGTGGAATTGAGAGTACACATTGCAGTGTTTGATAAATATGTGACGCCTGAGTACACACGATTTAACAACACAATGCTTGCACCTGTGAGCTTTATTGACATAATTACGTCTTTCGATGTACAATATCTACATGAAAAGAACATTTTACGGGAAAAAATCCATATTTAGTTAAAAGAGTACACATTTTCGTACTAATGGAACTGGCTTCCTCTTAACGCCATAGTGTGTTCCAACTCGTATTGATCACATTGATGTATCCGATAAAATCTAACCGTGTTTAACTCAACGTTACATATTTGAACCATCCCGCGATAAAAAAATATTGTGGACTCTGCGTAAAGTATCGACCCAATTCAGACTAAGCATGCCGCGCAGGCTTACCCGGACAGTCACTGTTTGCCTCATGTGGATGTTATGTTTCAGGAATCATTACTCTACACCCCTGATACGGAATGTGTCGTCCCGGATTAGCCTGCGCGGATTGCACAGGCTGATCTGAGTCGATACATTACACACAGTCCATAATGATGGTTTTCTCGCGGAACGGCTCAAATTTTGGTCACGTCACTAGTACACCGCTTCTGTGTCACCGCAGGGAATAAGTCAGTGTAAAACAAACTGCAGCTTTGTGGATTCTTAGCTGATTTTCAAACGTCATACATGCTGTTGTGCGTTGGGCTTGCCCAACTTTGTCCTTCCTTGGATATGGTTGTGCTCCTGTGCCACTTTACCCCGGAACTGTGACCTAACCGGAATATATTTTTCTCAAAAAGATAGATATAAACAATTTATAAAAATCGTATTCAGAGACAAAATAACAATATGCGTTTCAAAAGACATGTAAAACAAATGGATAACCATTATGGCCCCGACTCACTCATCTAAGTATTTACCAATTTTTGTTACCAAAAAAATCACAATTGACCAAAGGTTTTTCCAAAATCTTACTCAAAAGCTTCCTGTTTAACAAGAGATTTTCAAGTTTTCAATATAGCCTTATAAGGCTAAATAGACCTTCCCCCTGGCGGCCATGTTTTTCGACCAATCAACATGGCTTGGAGGAATCTGATAGATGGTCTCCCAATGAACATTTCTACAAAAAGAATTGAAAATTGGCCAAACACTTTCGGAGGAGAAGATTTTTCAAGTTTTTACTATAGCCATATTAGGCAAAAAAGCCCCGCCCGCTGGCGGCCATGTTTTTCGACCAATCAACTTGGCTGGAAGGAATCTGATAGAGGGTCACCCTAGGAACATTTCTACAAAATTATTTGAGAATCGGCCTGACACTTTTGGAGGAGAAGATTTTTTTGAGTTTGCACTATAGCCATATAAGGCAAAAAAGCCCCGCTCCCTGGCGGCCAAGGAACACTTCTTTAAAATAATTTGAAAATCTGCCAACCAGTTTGGTAGAAGAAGAATTTTAAAGTTTTTATTTTCGTTGCCATGGAAACCATAATTATGCATGAATCACAAACATTTGAAGGAATTCTGGTGAGGTCAATGAGAGGATGCTTTCTGTGAAGTTTCATCCCAATTGACCCACCCGTTACTGAGGAGAAGATGTTGACGGACGACAGACGCCGGACAAAAGGAGATCACAATAACTAATTTTCAACACTTCGTGCTCAGGTGAGCTAAAAAAGAAACATCTATCCAAATGAAAGAGTAATTGAAATCATGTAGAAAATATTGTAGAAAAAGGCAGTACTAATATTTATATGAGCACTTTAAAAGAAACATGCTTCAGACTTCAGAGGCTTTTGAATTCAATTGCATTATAAAAGGATTAAATGCTCCAGAGAAAACCAATACCTGTGCCGTCCGCTTTTCACTCTACAGTATACACCTAAGCTGGCCGCTGTTTCCTTTAAAGGGTGTTTAAGCTTGCCAAATCAATTACGGATGCGTGACCATACACTGTTAATTACTATTGTGTACGAGTGTCATTCCAAACAAATTATAAATGTAACCCCTTTTCCCAATAAACCTATCATATACATGTATGTATTTGTAACTTGCCGGGATGTGTCAATACCGTCATGGTACAATGTGATATATGCACAAATTGGTTTCACAACTCTTGTGTTAATGCACCTGTGGATATTTCGACAACAGATGCGGACTAATTGTAACTTTTGTTAATTATTTGGCTATTATAATGATAAGATATGTGATTAAATTGGCAACATTTAAGTTTTTTACTTATAACAGCCTTCAAATACAAATTTGGTTTATACGACGGTAAAGAAAGGTTATGGGAATTAAGAAATTGTTTAAATAAGCAAATTCTCCTTTTCCCACAATGTTTTCAATATATGTTGCTTTTCACTATTTACACAGCAAGAAAAAAACATTTAACTTATTTGTTATAGATTAGTATTATTGTTGTATATATATATAATTACAAGAAACAAATTAAGATTAAAAGTGTTGTATATATATATATATACTTATTGTTTATTTGTTATTTAAATTGTTCTGCCCCTTCCAAGTACCCTACAGAATAGAATGTTGCATGGATCATTTGCCTCGTAGTATGGCACATGGAAACAAAGTAGAAAATGAAGAGGCCAAACAATAACTAGAACCCATGACCCTTCAATCGATTGTAAAGGAGAGGATATAATTGAAGCAAAACCTATGGCTAGCAACCTATTCTATTCTTGCAATGTTTTCAAATTTCTTCCGCTGCAGATGCGTCAAAAGACATTTACTTGTCAGAAAATCAATCCATCAATTCTCGTCATTGATATCTATAGATATGATATAAAGAGGAAAGTCGTTAAAACACTTTACCAAGAGATTCCATTTCAGCATGATCTCGATTTTTGGTTTAATCTATATCACTGATAAAAGCAATCAAACACATTATATATTTACAAAGAAAACCCCGGATATGATCATATGTAACAAATTATACACATTTGCCCATCTTTAATTAAACATTTTTTACAACAAATCATAGCGTCCGCAGATTTGCTCTATATTCTATAGCGTTCGCATTTTCCCTCTATATTGCATTTGTGCGCATTTTCCCCCATACCATTGTATTTATAAATAGAATTCGACGATCACGATTTCTCTGCAAATGTGTTACTCTCATTTTAAATGCATTTTATGACGCACATATTTGTTTTTTTAATTCTTTATACTATATTTATATGGCCGACAAGGCACAAAGAAAATATTTTCAATTCTGTTTTTATCTACATTTTCAATGCGTGATTGAAAATTCAAATATCGTATCTGCAGCTTAAATCGGAAATAGTTCTCCCTGTAGCAGTTCACTCATTGAGATTTATAAATGTTTCATTTTATTTCCAAATTCTCTTTGAATATAAGAACCACATAAGAAAACAAAAACGATATAAATATATCATTATTTCAAAAATCGTGATAAATTTGAAAAGTAAGAGAAAATATTGAGTACTACTTTCACGCGTATGAAATTTAGGGAATTCTCCATAAGACGTATGGCTTCAGAATTATAGCTCTCTAAATTTGTTTATTCCAAACAAATAAAAAGGGATATCGAATACACGTGTATGACAATTCAGGTCATACTGAATCTAGGGGACCTACATAATGCTTGCAATCATAATTGAATGACAACATCACATTAGATTGATCGCAGGCTGATCTGCATCGTCTGTGGTTGTCAATATCTGATGGTCGGTTCTTTTCAGACGCGCCCATAAAGATATAACTCACAATAATAGTAAGACTGTCTGACATATGCCATAAATTGTTTTTATTATTTATGAGCATTAATTTGTTTGAAAGACTGAATGATTTATGTATTACCGCGAACGATGTTACGTCTTACACTAGTATATTTACTAGATTTGTGTTACGCTATGTCAACCCGTTTTTTAGTCGGGCTCTTTAGCTAGACTTATGGGATCGAAATAATTGTACCGGTTGTTGACCGTACAGTGACTGAAATACTGTGCGCACTGTAAAGTAGTTTAAACATCTTATTGAATAACATATGCGCATGTCATGTGTAATAGACTTCACAATTACGCAGTTACTTTTGAAAACATGCGTCTGCAAACACAAATATACACACTATGTTTGTTTTGATTCAGTACTTAAGTGCATTATATCGCCTGTTTAACATGATCTCATCATATATTTTCAGAAGGTTCCGATTATATGCCAATCACCCAGCGAAAAACCAAAACACAATGCAAATATTCGCATAATGCAGTTTGATCTTGGTACTCTCTGCGTCGTACTTAGTTAATGTACGTGTTCATTGCTATGTGTTCCTCTTTGCAAGGGAGATAACTCCAGGTCAATTCATCTCAAAAAGTATTTTTGCATATTTCGATTATATTTCAAAAGTAACGCTCATTGTTTAAATAAGAATGTATAAGACAAAATAATAAATATGAGAATAGAACTTCGATGAGATTGATTTCAATTTTGCAACTGGATTACATTTCATTTTAAATGGCGTCTTTTTTTAAATCTTGACAAGAACAATTTGCTTCAACCAAGAAAACATTGAAGAAGGCGACAGCAAGGAAAACTTATATCATGCATGACCACTGCTATGACGGTTTTGGTGATATCATTTAAGAGACTTTACCACAAGAAAAGAGTTGACGTTTGTCCAATTTAACATATTGTCAAAATTGCTTTCTTTGACCTGTGCTGGAATTTATGTATAATGATGTTGTTGGAATTTAAGAAAAGATTACGTGTTTTCTGTATACACAGTGCCAGAACCATGATTGTGGGCATGTTAATCGTGTTTCCTACGGTAAAACACAAAGGATGCGTAGTGGAAAAGGACTGAATAGCGTTTGTGGAAACACCAAACTACATGTAGGAACAGATATATAGTCTTCTTTCTTTATGACATTCACACAAAATGGACTTCTTTGTTTTGAAAATCCTGATAGAGAGTAAGTAATAGGTAGCTTGAACTTGTATCTTTATTTAAGCAATGGGATATGGTGCTATTTGGCTTTGATGTACAGCTTAGATATAGAACAGCACAGTCTGATTATGTCAACCTTTGTAGATTCTGCTACGATGGATTATCTGACCCTACACCGTTCAGAAATGCCCACTTTTATCTATTTGATTGAACAATTTCATATAAGCTTATTTTATATCTTAAGACAAAGTCAAGATTGTGTAATACTTTGATTGACAACAAGATGATTGGTGTTGCCATACAGTTATAAAAAGGTGATCATTATTAATTCTATACTCAATAACCTTCTATAATTGTGATCATTATTAATTCTATACTCAATAACCTTCTATAATTGTGTCCCTATTGATCACTGTCACACTATTACCTGAAAAGGATGAGAGTAAATACTGCCTTCAACAGCATTGCTAATTTCCCATTGATGTCTCATTTACCTTTAAAGTGCAACCCATGTATTCGAATTAATTTTATTTAGCGATGATTGATAGTGTAGGGGCCCAGTACAAGTGGACAACTTAGCCAATCTGAATCTGAAGACATTAAGTTATGCTGTTCTGAAGAAAATGGAGAGGTCTGCTGGTGCCATTGTATCTCAAGTTTCATCAGAATTGTATGCAGCATTTGATGCAGAAATGCAGTAAGTATGAATAAAACAGAATGAACATGAAGAAAAATAATTAATATAATAGAAATAATTGATTTTTTTTCATATGCCTATACATTTTGAGGCACACATGTACTGTTAGGCAAATTTCCCCCCGTTAAAGGCATCCTGGTTCCAGGGGGTAGGAGAAGCATTATGTTGTACAAACTTCCGTTGGAGGTTGCATCTCCCCTGTTTACCCATTTACTTTTTTAGGGATGGTGTGGAGAGTATTACATGTATAATGAGATTCGATGATTTGGATATTTTAGGTAGAGTTGTGTTATGGAAACACTTTTCATACGGTATTTGACACAAAAAAGATACATGTAATTTAAACTATTATTTATGACTAATACAATGCAAACAATTGTTAAATTCGTACTTAGTCCGCAGACAATGTGTTTATGGTTACGTTAGTCAAAACGCATTCTATGAAACGAGGTGGAATTGAGAGTACACATTGCAGTGTTTGATAAATATGTGACGTCTGAGTACACACGATTTAACAACACAATGCTTGCACCTGTGAGCTTTATTGACATAATTACGTCTTTCGATGTACAATATCTACCTGAAAAGAACATTTTACGGGAAAAAATCCATATTTAGTTAAAAGAGTACACATTTTCGTACTAATGGAACTGGCTTCCTCTTAACGCCATAGTGTGTTCCAACTCGTATTGATCACATTGATGTATCCGATAAAATCTAACCGTGTTTAAGTCAACGTTACATATTTGAACCATCCCGCGATAAAAAAATATTGTGGACTCTGCGTAAAGTATCGACCCAATTCAGACTAAGCATGCCGCGCAGGCTTACCCGGACAGTCACTGTTTGCCTCATGTGGATGTTATGTTTCAGGAATCATTACTCTACACCCCTGATACGGAATGTGTCGTCCCGGATTAGCCTGCGCGGATTGCACAAGCTGATCTGAGTCGATACATTACACACAGTCCATAATGATGGTTTTCTCGCGGAACGGCTCAAATTTTGGTCACGTCACTAGTACACCGCTTCTGTGTCACCGCAGGGAATAAGTCAGTGTAAAACAAACTGCAGCTTTGTGGATTCTTAGCTGATTTTCAAACGTCATACATGCTGTTGTGCGTTGGGCTTGCCCAACTTTGTCCTTCCTTGGATATGGTTGTGCTCCTGTGCCACTTTACCCCGGAACTGTGACCTAACCGGAATATATTTTTCTCAAAAAGATAGATATAAACAATTTATAAAAATCGTATTCAGAGACAAAATAACAATATGCGTAATTATTCAAGGGGATGTGAGACGCGTTTGCCTATATCATGTATATTTGTAAATCTAAATGGTTTTCTGTATGTATATTTTGAGTGTAATAAAATATTTTTATAATATGCTGATTTTCTCTGTGCCACTCCATGTATCAACTAGGAAATGCAAGGCATTCCAGAAATGTATTCTAAGCAGCACCAAATGTCGTTTAATATACCGACTTCATGTTGGAGTTGGATGCCGTGATTTCTTTGATTTCATTCACTTGGTTCGTATGAGTTCTCCCAAAATTTAGATTTGGACCAGATAACACAGATGCGCAGACTCTTGTCAAAAATCGCCTTTTTGTTGATTGTACATATGGACGGATCATATATCTATCCAATCACGGGCGTCCGAGTTTTTGTTTGTGATTCAAAGTGAAAAAACACACAATACCTTGTTAAGAAACTACAAGTAGTCTCTCTATATGGTTCCTATACTGTAATAGTAATCGTATGAGAAAATTCGAAGAATCCCACACAGGACATCTATATATGGTTTTATATAAACAGACAAGGTGTGCAACGAGATTTTAACACAGTCATCAATTCGGGTCAGATTTTTAAACGAAAAAAAAACGGAGATGCCATATTCTTATGTAGAAATACGTTAAACAATGATTTCTCTCACGATCCACAGCATTAAACGGTTTCAAACAACAATAACGACGCTCTACTGTCCGCCATGCGTTGACGTCGCAATAATCACATTCAGCGGCGAATATTCTTAAGTTAAACACGCAAAATTACAAGCTCTTAAAAGAATAGTGTACAATTCTACAAATAACTACATGTATCACGTGAGCAATTTGTGTTGGGTTTGGTATTTAATCAACATTTTCTTCCGAAAAATATTGTTCATAAACAATACTGTATTAATCAAAATGATTGTGTACGCTCACAAAAGGAGTCTAAACATATTATTTTAGACCATGTTTAAAATTGTCATTTTATTTATTTTTCGCTGCGGAATAGTGAAAATTGTGACGTCAGCGCATGGCGGTCAGCCCTTCAACACATTTCCTTTAGTACGCCGTTGTTTTGATCGGCTGGCTCATTTTGGTATAGTGGATCATGAGCAAAATCATTTATGAGCCTGTCTGTCTCTATCCGAGCCTAGATTGGTATCGGCGTTTTTCGACGGAAACTATTGCTCGAATCGAGCATAAGGGGGAAATTTCGTTCCACACCTTGTCATTATTATTAATATATAATAACCATATATAGGCTATTTATAGTAACACGGTCCTGTATGGGATTCCCCAAATGTACTCATACGAAATATTTACGATCATTATTATTATAGTATATGGACAAGATAGAGTATTTGTAGTATATTAATGAGGTATTGTGTGTTTTTTTTACATTTTTTCTCAATTGAAAACTCGGACGACAGTGATCCAATGCACATCCTAGATCTATACAAGAATACGTTCAATGCTTTGACTGTTCAAAGCGTGTTTTCGCTTATATTACTGAACAATAGTGTATTTAATGCCACGTAGTTGACGGTTTAAATAAACAACGTGCAAATGCTAAACGTCCTTATTTCGTTTACAAACCGCAATCAGTTCATTACTACAGCAAAATCAGATTTTACGACATTCTCAAATATGAACTTTTCAGAAATACAACAACACTTTTTAACATAACTATGCTAATGGTGACTGTTTATTTAGTAAGAGAGTGAAGGTTATATCTTATAGCCATTCTTTATTACTATTTAATATGTTGTATTGTAAAATAAATCATTCGTGCAGATTTATTGGGTTTACAGGTCACACTAAATTGAGCCATCTCGCGAAAACACCAACATTGTGGACTCTGCGTAAAGTATCGACACGGATCAGCATAAGCATGCCGCACAGGCTTACCCGGATAGACACTTTTCGCCTCCTGTGGATTTTCTGTTTCAGTAATCAATACTCTATACCTCTACCCCCCCCCCCCCCCCCCCCCCCCCCTTCCCCTCTAAGACGGAATGTGTCGGCTCGGGTCAGTCTGCGCGGATTAAGCAGGCTGATCTCGGTCGATACATTACGCAGAGGCCATAATGTTGGTTTTCTCGCGGGACGGCTCTGTCTTATAATTTAACCTCTTTCCGAACTACAATCTGGTCCAAATGAACAACGTGTTTTCAGAAGTTAATTGAAGTGCTTGTTTTCGTATAACACAACTCAAATAGCGACCAGGGAATCACCAGATCAGATTACGCTGAGACGTGTGTTAGTCGCCTATCGCCACTTCTAGTTATACAACAAATCTGCAGTAGACGACTGGGAATTATGTTAGTAAATATATAGAACATGTCTATAAGGGAATGGACAGATTCTCTACTGCGAGACTCGTATATCAAAATAGGGTTCACTACTATCGGTATTATACCGTAAACATTTTTTAATTGACATACAACGGTTTCCTAGATTTAGTATTACATTTTCCTCAGTAATTGAGCGGTGCTGTTGTAAAATATACCTCAACGTAATTTGTACACACGTTGAAACATACTTCCCGGTGCAATATATCTAAATACTCAAATGGATACACATTTACAAGTTCTTTTTAACCTTTCTATGGGTAATTGACTTATTTGCTAACAGTGTAAAGCTAGACCAAACTGCGCAGATGTGCTTGGCATCCACACAGTCTCACCAGAGCCCACTGTATGTCTAAATGTAATACAGTCTAAGATGTAATGTTTGATTATATGACTATAGATGTAGCCGCACACGTTTTACCCCTATTTCCACCATATTGCAAATATGTAGCAAATGACTTTGAAAATGTGTAATAAAAAATATGGAAAATGTCTAAAATTATATGTATAATTACTGGACAAAGTTAAAAACGTTGTGGCTCAAAGAGCAATTTCTCATTTTGTCACGATGTTTTCAAAAGTCGTCTTCTCCAGATGCGTTTACATGCGTCTATGGGTGGGAAATTGTTAATGTTAATTCTAAGTGACGCCTAATCTGAGAGTCAATAAGACCCCGAATCGTCTAACGCGGTTCAATTACGGTTGTGTTAATCCCTTCCTCACATTCAACAATGCTGCAGCAAACCATTGGAAAACATCGCTGCAAATATACGGAACATATCTGTAAATTAAAGTATGCGTATTGAAAAGAGGTAAAGGTATCATGGCAAAAGGTAATAGGAGAAATTGCTCATCATAAGTAATATTTACTTTTGCCACAACGTTTACAAAGGCCATCTGCTGAAGAGGCGTAAGAAAGCTTCTACGTGTGGGGAAAAGAGTAATATGGACCCTGTTATTTTATATGTTTATCTTGTATTGTATGTCAAAGTCGTTCGCTGAATAAAACTTCTAATTATTCGCTGTAATGACCTTTGAATTAGAAGCGTTCTTTAGATCAAAAGTGGAAAACACTGAACTAAAATAAATAACCGTTTCGGGCAATACCATCTTTACCGTTATCCGAATACACAGAACGCGGATTGGTGTCGTATAACGCGGATATCGCGGGAAGTGAAACGAAACTGGTGAGTACCTTATTTAGTCAATTTTTCAAAAATATAAGTTCAACTTCAAGATCTAAAACGCGACAATCATTGGTGAAATTCTGGGTTAAATCACCGCATAAAAGAATTAAATATATCCCATAAAGTTTGTTATGTCATATTTTTCGGTAAACATTGCCTGTTGAACCCTGTTTATTAAAATAATTTCTTTATTGGAATTCTACAAATGTCACCTTTCTATCAAATAAGCATTATTCCATCATCTGTATAAATTACAGCTTGAACAATTTAATGTGCATTTCTGAATTTTCTGAGACAATGGTAATGTCATGTGGCCACTGCATACGTCGGATAAAATTAAAGCAAAGCCACACAGAAATCGGATTTTGGGGGCAACAAAAGCGGAAATCATATAATTATTTTGATGTTGATGACACATTTTTGCTTGTAAATACAACAATAGTTTACACAATTATTCAATGAAACGTACATTATGTTTACACACGTCATGTATAGAACTACACACGCGAATGACCCATGTCTAGTGTTAAATACCACATCATTCATATTTCAGCTATGAGTGAAAGAGAAACAGATATCCAATTTATATGTTTCTACTGTTGAAGTTGTTGATTCGGACACCTGCGTAGCCACCAACCTGACCGAATTCGTTAGACACCATCCCACCAGTATTACACACGAGCAACTGAAAAAGCATCACTGCACGAAAATTGGGATTTAATTTAGAAGTAAATTTCCTTAAATTTCCTTAAATTCCGAAATTAAATGCACTGCAAGTAAATTTCGGAATTTAAGGAAATTTAAGGAAATTTACTTCTAAATTAAATCCCAATTTTCGTGCAGTGCATGTCTATAAAGCACAACACTGCAAAGTGTGAAGTTTGCGGGAAGACTTTCAAGCGGAACAGCGGTCTTAATTTACATCACAAGACGCACGAAGAACAGTTTCCTATTAAGTTCAAACGCCCATTCGATAACTGTCAACGGGATTTCTACAAACAGTCTGTATATCAAGACGACCTGAATACTCATACCGGACTTCAGCCGTATTCGTGCAACAAATGTGAATCTAAATTCAGGAATGGCTTCGAGAAGAATTCTCCTGAACGATAATTGAATACCTATGCGCATTGAAAGATGACATTGAAAGATAACATTATCATCCTTATACATTGTACGTTGCAAATCACTATTCGGTCTGTTCCATTACTTTAATACGGACGAGCCGTTTGTAATTGACATTTTCACAACATTTTATGTGTGATTAATTGGCTGTTATATGTACAATATGATGCAGGCATCATCATAAGAATCACTATTCTTTTTTACTCTCAGATAGTTTATTTAATAACGCAAATTTAGGTAGAATCTTTTATAGTCTTGTCTAGAATAACTTCAGGTAAATTGTTCTTTCTTTATTCAAAATGTATATCCTTTACATGCATTATCTCTATGGAGTGTAACCTCCTTAAGAAAGGCATTTTTTCTCACATCTCATATGTTGAAGAAAGCTAAAATAAAACCGAGTTTAAAGCATTGTCAAACAATAACAAATTGCCCGTTACAAGCAATTTCTTTATTTCTTCACTGCTTTCCATTGTGTTTAACGTGCAGATGCGTCAAAGTGTGTTACTAACAGGATCAGGAGTATCCTCTATATGGCAAGGCATCTCTTTTGGTTTGACTCCACTAGATATTGGTCTGAATATGTTTTATCAAACTAACATTAGTTTACTCAAATGTTTGATATCTACAAATCCGGCAAGTCCATAAAACCCTCATCAATGGGCCAGAATCTTTGAGTCGTCTCTAGCATGAAACTGTCTGACACCCCATTACCCATGAGCTGGTTAATTAGGTTGACTGACTCGTGACATTCTGCGTTTGTGTTTTCTAGTGTCTTTCTCTGGTAGGTCAAACCAATGATTTCTGAAATGAGATTAGAAGTTTTTACGCATCATTATAAGTTAACGACATCAATGATTTTTTCTAGGATATTTACGGGCATTGCCAGGATTAAACATCTGTCGTAACGCTATCGCAGATACCAAAATAGCAAAAGACATAGACCCAATCCAAGTTTTTGTGATCGAAAAATGGTCTGCCAGATTATTGTTGGAAGCGTAAACGTCTTAAACTTAGAAGTAAATTTATTGATACGCCTAAACGTAATAAACATGTTAAAATGTATATGTATTTCATCCGTTGTAATAAAGAACCTTTCAAAAACATTCAAATTAACTGATTGTCATATATATTGCTATATGTTTGTCTTGACATAAATTGCTTTATACAGGAGTATTTAGTTTCTTATTTTTTGACCTTTTATTTAAAATATAAACTTGGGATTCCCGGACTTTTCAATTCCTCTTGGAATGCTACTTTAGTGTATTTATGTCTGGTATTTTAGCATACCAGCTTGGTCGTCGAGCACGAATTCTCTGTATTTCAATGCATTGTCTGTGTGTGTAATGATGCAGTGGCCGACAATTTAACCAATGTCGACTGCTTTTGTTTACAGTGGTAACATATGAAATGTTCCATACTTGATATCACCTGATCTGAAAAAGGTAAGTAAGTATATATTCGTTATTAAGTTGATACAAAATGGCAACACAATCAATTTAAACTTAGCATTCGAAATTTCATTAAAAAACACACGAAGAAATGCAATGAGTTGTAGTTCTGAAAGCCGAGTTTGTTGTCGCAAAAGAAATTATGATATCCGCGTTCGGTAGTGTTCTTATCCGATGTAAGTTGTGGCCAAATAACGATACCCTTGCCCTAAAAAATCTATATTTTACAATCATTAATCAATTTTACACACTGTAACTTATACATCTGATCGAGTAATGTTTACTCGACATGATAATGTCTTTAATAGAGATACGAACTGGTATTAACTTTGATAATACTACTTCAAAACACAAGATGTAACCAAAACTATTGCAATTCAACATGTTTGGGTATACTACCTTGCTTTCAAGAGAGCAATTTAAACCAAGACTTCGTCTGTGCATGATGCAGTTATTTATCTTTAAGCAAATATTATTCGGATTAAGCTAGTATTTATAATTTCTAAGTACTTGACTTAGTTGTTTACCACCGTTTTGTCCTCCATTCCCGCGATATCCGCGTTCCTGACACCAATCCGCGTTCTGTGTATTCGGATAACGGGTGTGACCTAGTGTGTTCAATCTCCTTAATTGCCGATGTCGTTTACTAAGATAAGCATCGTAAGTCGTATATATCACGGTCAAGATTAAATGAGTCCGTCCATATAACTAGATACGCATTAGCTTTTGTGAACAACGTTATTCCAGAACAGCGTGTGCATCTGCACAGACTGATCCTTATTTACAACGATACACATTACTCACAAAATGTTTAAAATATTGTCAATTTGTGTAGATTCTATAAGACTCAATGACAGATGGACAATGTGATCTCTACAGAAATGTCAACCTTGGCAGACTGATATTTTAAAATAGGTGAATGTAGCTTTGTAGCATGAACATCGACCATTTGGAACTTTTTTTTATTCATATCCCCCTCTTTGTCATGTACACATTCCAAGCTCAGATTAAGATAGTTATGTTTGATTATAATGTACATATGAGCCCTTCCGCGAGAAAACCAACTGTGTGGACTCTGCGTAAAGTATCGACTCGGATCGGGCTAAGCATACCGCGCAGGCTAAGCCGGGCAAGCACGTTTCGTTTCCTGTGGATTTTCTACTTCAGTAATCATTACTCTTTACATCTATCTCCCTGAGACAGAACTTACAGAATATAGTATAACTGACCCAAAGCACAAGCTTACGGTTATGTGCTTTCGAACATGTGCAATTTATTGACATAAAACACATATTTCTATACGCATAACTGTAGGCAATAAAAAGTTCCAAATCATATATCTTTAGGTTCTACCTATTAATAGCGGGGAGGGAATTACCAAAAATGTAAGAAGATTGTGCACTTTGTGACACGTTTTTGGAATGTTGCATGCTTTTAGGTATATGCATAAGGTTTCCAAAAAACAACCACATACAAGTTGTAGTCGCCCCCTGGTGGCCATTATACGCAAAATCCATGATGGCCGCCGTCTAAAAATGGAAATACAAATTTCATTCCTGTTAGTATATCTTTCCGTAATCCAACTTTTTGTATGTTCTTTTAGGATAAGAAATTATTTACTAAGCACACTTATTTCTTTTTACATCACCTTCAGGGTCATTAGGGGATTTTATCCAAACGTAATTCCAAAGCTTTTAGTCAACACATTATCAATGTGTGATTTAACTTGTAGTTTCAGATCGTCCAGATCAGAATTAATCACAATTTGTTTGTATCATGAGTGGAAAATACCCCTTGTATCACCCTTTAGTAATAAGAAAGGAAAATGATTGGAAATTGTGTAGGTTTTGATAGGAAAAATGTAACAGCAAAGATCTGCGATGTCAATACATGTATAACAAGGATTGTTATCACAAGGCAAATAGTAGACTTGAGGATAATTTGAAAATGTTTGATGAAAGTGCTAAGCCTTGACTATTGGGCTATCATCTCGATGGTGTTATGGTTACATTGTCCGCATTGGGACCATGATATCAGAGTTTGAACCACGGTCAAGTTATACGAAAGGCTTTAACATGGTAATTACCCCGTTGGGGCTCATGGTTGCAGGGATAGCGTTAGGACTGATATATCGTTGTAAGGATAATCAAAGCGCTGAAAGCGCTGGTGGTATAGGGGCATATATAAGTTGAAAATATATGGCATAGATAATATAGACAAACATTGTTGAAACAATGACCTTTAAACAAACCAAACCAAAAATGTGCGAAGCACACATATTGCCTGCTTATACAATACAAATACCTAATTTATCAAAGTTTCAACCTTTTCTTGTATAAACAAAATAAAAAGATTGACAAAAAACAGAGCAGCGACCCTTAATTAAAATATTTCCAGTTCAGAAATCACTAAAGATTCACAATGTATATTGTAATCATGCTGATAAACGAAAGACAATCGAAAGCATGCTAGAGTTATGTTTCTTTTGCACTGCACATCTGTAGCTCTGAGTTTCCTATACAACAAGTCTTACATTGATACATTGGACATCTATTGAGACAATAACCGAAGAAATGAAAAATGAGTTTTACACCTAAAAAAAAACAAATCAGATTTGTGTCCAAAATATTGTATCGATCTCTTAATCCCAATGTATACGTGTGACGACTTTGAAATGGATCCGCGAAACAGAAACAAAGTTTTGACCCATTAATGCAAACCGTAACGGATAGACGGACGGATGGATGAACACAAAGACGGACAGACAGTCAGTCGCTCTGGACGAAGTACAACGCTTGGGAAACACTCATTAACGAAACAAGGGCATGTGTTTTTCATGCGAAAGTCATATAATAAGTGAGAACATGAAAAGACAAAAATATACACACTCCAAACGCAGCATGCTAAAGTTATGGTTATGGTGCACTGCAAATGTGTAGGTCATAAGTTACCTACAAACCAAGTTTGGAAATGGATACAATGGAAATTAATTGAGACAATCGCTGAACTAAATAAGGACAAATGAAGATAACTAAGATAAGCAGACCAGAGTTATGTACCTAGTATTGTGCCGTTCTCCTGATCACACGGTATAAGTGTGACCACTTTCAAATAAATCTGCCATACAGAAACAACGTTTTAACCAATACCTGCAATCCATGACGGACGGACGAATGCACATTCAGACAGACAGCCGGCCGGACACCGAATTATACCTCCAAGCTTTACAGACAGAGACAACGTATAAAGTATTGATTACAGAAGACTGGTTCGATGCGTCAAAACACGTCTGTGCTTAGGAAAGCTTAGCTTATGGTATTTGTAAAGTATTTGCAAATTAATTGTATCTCCGAAATGTTACAAGGTTAATTTACAACAAACCTATTTAGACTATACTTCTAGTTTATTGGTCAACAGATACGTCTAGGACTAGATTACACGTTGACGAACGTTGAATCTTCAATTAGCGCAAATGCATATACATTATAATTTTAGTCCCAAAATCGGTAAAAGCGCCTCAATTATAAAATAAATAATGACCTTGCGGTTATAACTCGTGTGTATGTTGACATTTTCGGCCAACTTTCTTTCCGACGTTTGACAAAAGTCAATGCGACATGCGTCATTCGTCTTTCACAAATGGGCTAAGTCTATGTGAAAAAGAACCCAGTTGGTTGGGAAGATTGTTGTGTGGAGTACTAGTGTGAGAAAACCAGGAAACATATTTGTAGATGAACTGGCCGCCGTGATATAACGTAGAAAATGTTAAAAACGGCGTTAAACCACAATCAATCAGTGTTGAAATGTTACAACAGCGATACGTGAGAATATTCAACACAACACGCGACCTGTTTTACCAACAATTATCCAGTAGCGGTGAGACCGTTAGTACCATTCGTTCATGGCATGTAAACACAGTAGGACCTCTCTCTTTAGACGGATTATGTAATAACAAGTCCTTACCCTTGACCACGTAGACTAAATATACAGCAAACAACATTTAACTAAGTCTGAAAGTATTATTTTGAATAGTAATTAAAACATTGTGGAAAAAGACAAACTTGCTGATTATCATTTATCTGTTAAGGTTAGTCAAATGTGTCTTAAAGGGGCAAAGGTTAAAATAATAACTGTAGACAAATATTTTCGTTATCTAGGTTATAGAACAAAATTGATTCATGTTTCAAAGCATTGTTTGGAAAGGAGGAATTGCTCATTGTCAGCAGTTGCTCCGTAGGCAAATATACTTTCAACATTCGTATGTAACTAAGTTGCTATAACGGAAACGGTTCAATCCTTTCCCGTTTAAAGTCGCTTTTTGACGCATGTGCAGCAGACGGCTGCAGAATGGTTATTCGTGACCCATTTCCTCTTTTTCCACAAAGCTATGTATAAACTATATATTTTTCCTATTGATGTAAGGCGATATTGCTCGTTATCATTAATCTCTAGCATGTTATTCAAAATGTGTCCGGAAAGGAGATAGAGTAAAAGAATGTCCACAGTAAAACGTTTAAATATGAAAAGAATTAATTTGAAACGTGTTTGAAAGCATTGTTAGAAAAGGAGAAATTGTTCATTGTCAGCAATAGCTCCTCCCCATGGAAGCGGAACCCTTTCCGTCATAATATAACAGTTCGAATATTGAAATATTTTCAACAATATTTCAATATTCGAACTGTTATATTATGACGGAAAGGGTTTTTCGTGATTCGGTCGAACCAATGAAATCGTTGAAAAGGCAGATTATAACCAATCAAAACTCGATTTTGGTGTAGGTATACACATGTGGACATGTGGTTGCAGCTTTAATCCGACTTTTCGAAATCAGCATGAGTATGAGATAGGCGCGAAACGCCCCTATCCCAAAAACCACCTGTACATGTAGTACTGCTCATATACCCAGAAAATGGTGTGATGAATCCTAAATATTATTGAAAGCGGCATAAAACACCATTTAATCAATCAATAACTTTTTGTTGGTGATATAGAATGTTTACCCCTTACTAACATACAACTTTACAGCAGACGACCTTGAAAAGATATTTGCAAAATATGCAAACTCTCTCTAAATGAAAAAAGAGTTAGCGAATAGAGTCGAAATCATTATGACTGAAGGAGAAATAGCTCATTATAGACAAGTTCTCATTTTGTCACAATGTTTTCAACAGTCGTCTGTTTTGGGAGGGGGGGGGGGGGGGGATCAGACAGCGTCTGTATGCGGGTAAGGGTTAACTAATTGCATACTAATAGTCAAGACATTGCTGGGTAAAAAGCCAAGTATCATAATGGATCTTCAGGACATTTCCACTTATATGGTGTACAGAGAGCAGCTCTTGACAAGAGAACGAAGTCTACTTCTGAAAGTGAAGATACCAAATTAAGTCCGAAAACAACCCGGTAAAATGCAAGCATCAACAAAACAATAACCTGCAGTGAAATTTCTGTGAAAAGTTTGATGCTAACAGTGATAAACAAATTGACACACCTAAATAATTGCGGTAAAAACCTCTATACATGGACTAAAGATTGCAAGAGCAAGATGATCATGTACAACTAAACAGTGCAATAGACATATTTGCTGAAAATTTATGCCTGTGTAGCAAAGTCAAAGTAACAAAACAAAAACAACAGGTGTAGCAATCATTACACCTAGGATCCCTTGGTTATTTGTCAGCTTGTAGCATTTATGAAGTCAAAACTTGCTGACTTGAGGAAGCTTTATTTGTGGAAATGTATGTGCACCAAACAAGGTTCAAAGAACGCCCGATAGAGAAGCAACTACCGATTAGTCTGTGTCTGAATAGTCTAAGAATTAGGACATTGTCATCTCTTAAAAGAAACAGTTGGCACAGCTGTGGTACAGACTGCAACCCGTCTGAGAGAGATATGCCATTTCCATTCTAAGGATAATACTGCTTTCGAATGATCGACAAAAAAGAATGATCAACACTTGTTATGTTATATGCATCTTATATCTGAATCATTGATGCCAGGAAGGGACTCGTCCTTGCCTAATTAATGCCATTTATTCATTATTTATTGTCGTTTCTTCAAACATCAAACATTAGCGGAGATTCTTTACAACGGGTGGAGTTGATGGTTACAGTGAATATGGTTGCATTGAGGTCCATGGCACTGTCATTACCTTAACAAACCATAATACTTGTGTGACAATGCAGATAGATCGTCCAACTTCCACTCTGGATGCCACTGTGGGTACAACTGTTCACCTTCCTGATGTAATTGCCTTTATTCCATATATTGGTGAACATGCTGGGTGAATCGTCCTTTGCCAATTCCTTTAGGAACTACCACTTCAGCGTTTGCTGAAATTCTCTAAACGTGGAAATTGCAACGGGTCACATATTTGGGGCTATCAGTATGTTGAGAAAATTTGAAAAGTTCACATAGTTTTACATGTACAATTCGTGAGATTTTCTGGCTTTGGAGAATGTGGAAAATGACCACTATGTAAAACATAGATGTCTAATTGTATTTAATTTTGGCTTAAAATCATTCGTATGAATACCACTAGATACCCCCAACAATGTAAGTTCATGTTGCTTCAATTAGCTGAATCGGGTAAACGCATCTGGGTTACTATTAAAAAGGATATACACTTTAATCATGGGTTTGGACATGTATGGGTGTTACATGAAGTTGGTAATGTAAATATTGTGTTCAAGCTTTTTCACAGAGGATTAAGGATTGCTATACCAACATATGGCATGTTTATATTGATGATTCGCTTGAAGCTATTCCAATAAGTTTTTCAAGTCGTTATGAACGTCTGAGTTAATACAGATCTATCTTATGTATTAAACAAACTGTTCTAACTTTAGATGTTCGTCACATGGTCCGATGATAGAAACGGACAGACATTTATCGGTAGACAGAGAACATAGTAGGTATTGCCAACGCTGTAGAATGTTTTGATAAGTCATGACTCAGAAAGACAAATTTTAAACATTTGCATTCAATTTTAGATTGTTATGCAATATAAAGTCTTTACACAATTTTAAAATATCTTGTAAAAGTTTATACTACGAAGGTATATGCTACAAGAATTAAGTTGAGCAGTAAATTTGTGATATTCTTGAAATTTCTCAAATCTAGTTTACATGATAATTTCATTTGCTTATTCTCATTTTTTTTTTGTTAATAACCTTCTGTGTCATACATATCTTAATATGTAAATCAGCAGTCTGCTGAAATTGTTAGTAGAACTGCTTTATTGAGTCGAAGACAACATATGGAGGGGAACCCACTTCAGTGTTGTTCGTCTACTGCAACCGCGTAAATAAATGTCTGTGTTGTAGGTTTCTTTTCCACGATCTTTTCAAATTAAATTGTCTGTTTCAAATGATTCCAAAGCCAAAGAGAACCATTCCTTAAATAACAAATACACAAGCGAATGCTGAACATCTCCAAACATGGGAACATGACACAGTGTGACTTAGACATTTCCCCTAAGTCCTGAGCAAACATATGGTAATTTTGAAGAAACAACAGCGTCTTACTCCGGGTTATTATTCCATGTGTAGGGGATTCCAAACCAGGGACTACAGTTTGAGCTCTTCAACGCAGATACAGGCAATGCTTGTGGTCAGTTGAGAGCAGTCGTGATACTGAATTATGTTGAGGAAACAAACAAGGTAAGCTTAATGGACATGTGTCATCAGAAAATTATCGCATGAAAAGCAAGCGTTGTCTTTCCCGAGGTGAGTTACACCTTAATTGTGATCATCAAAGACTCTATGTGTGTGCAGCTTGACTTGGGCTAGGGTTATGTTTATTCTCAAATCTCTTGCAAAATATCCCGACCAAGACTTATGTGTCCCAGCAAGCGAGGCGAGCTCAACTCACGGCAGCTTGTCGTCTTAGAAATTCCTGGTATACCAAGTTCTGGTTAATGATCAGCAATGTGTGCTCCATTCTACTTAATTATGGCTGCCTGTAGGGGTAAATGTCATCAAGCTGAACGTCAATGGAGTACATTATCAAGTTCGAAGTCGGCTTCAAAAATAATGACACTGAAACTTGATTTGATGTTAGGGATCTTTTTGTTTTAGTTGCATCAATCGGCTCCTTGTCAACCAACCTACACAGACTGGAGTAATAATTTTGCAATTGCTTTTTGGTTTTAAACTCCCTTATGCACATGGCGTTGTGTTTAATGATGTTGTACGCTGTTTTCAACGGTTATTTAGTGATATCCTGTGTATTTTACAAATACATCGAAGTATCAGTCATAAGGCATCCCCCATACCCCAAGATTGCCAAAGAGGGAAGCAACAATTTTCATTTTAGAATCTCTTTTATGAATCGAACGGGGATCGACCTCGGGTCTCGCACTCACAAGGCGGTGGATCGAGCCGTGTTTGTATTCATACGAGTTTGCGATACTGGGATATTGCGGCATAGTGTGATAAAGCAGTTACCACTGGTCAGTGGTTTTACAAGAAACGGTCACTGTCACTAAATAATCTTAACACTTTGGTTAGACATTAAATCACATATTCTTTAACTTGATCAAAATTATGTTACAGTGAGTAAATGCCCTAATTAATGGTTCCTTGCCCCTAAAGCATCGACATATATATAATTATGTGTTTGACAAAAGATCTAGTGCAATAAATAGCTGAAAATTGACATTTCTTGTTTCCGGTAGTACCCATTCTTTTTTGTCCTTAAAGGGACTGAACACCATAATGGTCCAAAATCGTTATATTTTATACTTATTCTAATTAATTCAAAATACGTCGATATATAATCTTAACTAACAGTTATAAATTCGATAATTGTCACGCGTACGTTTACCCCGAGTCTTATCGTGTGTAACCAGACATCACATTGACGACCGGTTTGTTCGATATTTTTAAATCGACACACATGTATAAACGGTGACAGTCTACATATTATTACGAAAGTGAAAGTCAAGTTCCTTAAAACCCTCCCAGCTTAACCAAAACATAGTCGATGTTTACATCATAGACAGCTATTGCAACAATTGAATAAATCATATTTAACATTGCATTACGTCTCAAAAGTATACAGCTTTCCGTTTTACCCCTTTAAAATCGAAATCACATCAGCGAACAAATTGAATCGTCCGCTATTTTATTTTCTTCCAACACGCGGTTAAATTGACAAGGCGAAATCGGTAAAAAAAAATACGAAATATCACCCAACTCCCTATGCTTTTTGTATGAATAAGATATATAATTATTTCGTTAATTATTTATTAAGTTAAATGTTAAATTTGGTAAACAAGCGACACCTGAATGAATATACGGCTCAGAAAAGGTTGCGTTTCGAGGGGAATTTTTAAATTCAAATATATCTGTTGAGAAAAAAGTAGAGTGGAAGTTCAGTTGAAAACATGCAATATATACGTAAACAATAGCTTATAATTATACTTGTAAAATTGGCATTATTTGAAAAAGGAACTTGAAAAGTACCAGTATTGGGAAAAAACCTGAAATCGGATACCGATTTCTGATTCGAAAAACGAATATTCGAATATCGTTTTCAGCATTCGTTCCCATTCCTAGAATTTTTAAATGCTATATGATTTCAGCAAACTTAAGATATTCAACGTGACTCGCACTTTATTTTTTGTTTACTGTAAAATTACCTTGACGACATTTCATTGTTTTAATCAAACCACTGATAGTGTTGCCAGCAAGAGGCTATTTGAAAATCAGAAATACATTTTGACAAGGATTTACTTATCACAAAAATTAATGAAATACACTTCACAATAGCAAGAGATTATGTCCTTATCAAGAATAATATTGGAGTTTAAAGCACAATTTTATATTGACAAAATGGGGGTCTATCGCAAATACTTTTGTTTTAACAAAAAGTCGCTGTATACATATGTTAACAATATTGCGAGTTCGTTCTAGTACGAAAGGTCTCGTTTACGCCCGCCTGTTCGTTTTCAACTAGATTAAAACAGTGTTTGGAGGTCTGCTTGCCTCATGTTCAAAGTTTGATACGTTTCAGTCTTGATTATACAGAGTTTCAATTTACAATATCCCCTATGATACAGTCAGTTTAAACATTCTCAAAAACAGCAAAATAGGACCCACAGTTTCTAATTATAAGTTGAAATATTGTATATGTTTTAATGCTATAATATTTCAACAACCTTAAAATATCCAACATGACTCGCACATTAATATAAACCCCATACGTTCTACAAACGTATTTACGTGCTAATAATGTACTATATTTGGTTGTTTACTGTAAAATGACCTTGACGACGTTTCACTTTTAATCAAACCACTGATAGTGCTGCCAGCAAGGGTCTAACTGTACATCACGAAATACATTTGGACAAGGATCAGTTAATAAAATAGACCTCATAATAGCACATGTTTATGTCCTGATTTAGAATTATATTGGAATTGCAAGCACAATTTTATATGTACAAAATGGAGTTCTATCGCAAATACTTTTGTTTTACCAAGAGGTCGTAGAATAGTTAACACACTCCTTGGCGCATGTCATATCAAAACAAAAGAAGACCGCTGTATACCAATGTTAACTATATTGCGAGTCCAGTTCTAGTATAAAAAAATCTGTATCTTCATTGTAGGTAATAAAAATAAATACAAAATTGGTGGCATCATTGTATTGCCTATTTTGAAATATATCATATCATGGTTTTAAATTAACCCATTCATTTATTAACAAAGGAAAAATAACATAGTGATATTGTGCCTAACTTATGATAGAATAAAAATGTAATGGACAGTATCTAGCTATTATTGTACAGTCAACTTATCTAAAATGTAATTGTAGGGATCCTATAGCATGGCTTTATAAATAGTCACAGCTATCTCAAAACAACACGTTCTTTTTTCAAAATATATTTTCTCAATTAATAGGTGAACCAATGCAGATACCCGGGTCTCACGCATTTCAGATACACGTTGAATCCAATACACCTCATCCACTTTCTTATCGGCGACATTGAATCATATCAGAAATATTTTAAGGCTTTTGAAGTATTCCCTGCAACTTACTTTTGAACATAAAGCCATGACAGTTAGTAGTTCGTTGACGCCTGTCCAGTTGTTTAGGGTGTTTGAATGACCATGACTACGTTTCAGTTTATTAATCAAACGACTGATAGTGATGCCAGCAATGCGCTTACTGCAGATCAAGAACAATATTTGAGCAAGGATTTATCAATTAAGAAAGTTAATAAAATACACTTTAAAATGGCATATTATTATGTCCTCATTTCGAATAATATTGGAGTTGAAAGCACTCTACTGTATTGACTAAATACATCGAAAATACTTTTGCTTTCGTGGAAAAGTTAATTCACTCCTTGGTGCATATTATATCAAATTAAAGGAAGGCGACTGTATGCCAATGATAACTATATTTAGAAATGAAGTTTAAGTTTTATAATAAAAAAACCAGGTCACTTCACATGCGACTTGGATAGTTTTTATTTAGCCATTTTAATTTGTTTCGAGTCTTTGTCCGTAGTGTCTGCTATTTTCGCAACACTACGTCAGTTTTCAACTCAGACCCAAAATACAGAAATTATTATTTTTAATTACAATTATGTTAACAGTTAATATTAGGTTTGAGTATTAGGAAAGCCAAAACTCGCCCATAAGAAAGACACTTTCCGTGTTTGACTTAGGAGAGTTCCATGAGGTAGAGGAGCAATTAGTTTAACCTTATGCCAGTAGTACTCTGTCAGTTGAAGAAAGTCATTCCAGAGTATTTAAAAGACAAAAATATTCGGTCAGCTATTAAAGAACTCATATCTTTAGAGGACTATTTTCAAAAGTACTTAGTCTGCTTTTCAAGCACTCATTACTTTATAGAATAATTCTTAAAGAATTTCCAACAACAAATTTGCAATTGTTTATACGGAATGTTCGTGTTTTTTAAATGCGTAATTGCATCCAACAAGAAACAGATTATAGCCTGGTATACTGTTTAAGTATTATGTCTTTTATTCAAAAGCTATTGCTATAAGGCCAATGCTCTCATAAAGAACAGGGAACAGTGTGGCCAGGTGACCAAGCAAGCATTTTCTTTAATGCTTATGTTAGAGGTTCCTGGTGACATCTGGAATATGTTGGACTTTTGCATGCCAAAGTCTTAAGTTGAGGCATGAAGGACTCCAATTAGTCAAGGATCCGCAAATTCTTCAATGGACATATCTTTGGTTGATTTAGAGGCTGAACTTGAAGATACAAAGTAATCGTTTGCTGTCTTAAAGTGAACCGAAAACGTCTGATTTAGGAAGTTAAATTTTGGGAACTTTCATTTCCAGATCTAAGGGAGGCCCAGCATAAGGACGATGAACTTTAAATCCTTATGGACTGGCTCAACAAATCAGGAAACACCTTCTAGGCAAGAGCCTGCCAATGCTATTCCGGAAGCCAAAAACCACTGGCTGTTAGTTAAGGGGTAGTGTTCAGGCGGACACTTAAAGAAGATGACATAACAAAGATCTTCTTTTAGTAATTCCTAGTAGTCTGACAAAGATGGTCATGTCGCTGCATAACGAAATACCCACATCGGGACATAAGGGTGTTGCAAGAAAAAAGGTCTAACTGAAATATTTTTTCCACTTATTTCGCTTGTCAAGAGGTACTGAATCTTACGTTCTGACTTGCAGTTTCTTTAATAAGAAAAGAACACTAAGGCATATGGTAAATTAACTTTGAATGAATATCAGGTTGGAGCCCCGTTAGAAAGTGTTCCAATGCATTTCAGTGGTCCATGTCTAAAAACTACTAAAGGAAATGAACCTTGTATTATTGGTCGAATGTATACCATAGCCAACACAACGATCAGAAGAAACAAAACAGTACGGCTGCAATAGACAGTTTCTTCTAACTGTTTTTTCCCCCTTAAAACTCTTCTCCGCTCAAGGAATTCATTTCGACAGCAAGTTGTTCGAAGAAGTTTGCAAAACCTTGGACATTCATATAGCTTGGACATCGTCATATAGACGTTCTGCAAAAGCTTCGGTTGATCGGTTCAACCGTAGGCTGATGGACGCTGTCAGGTGTTACATTTGGAAACCCCAAGAAAATCGACAAAAACATCAAGCAAATTGCAATGGCAATTTGGGCAACGGTAAACCGAAGCACATTGTACACTCCGAACAGGTTGATGCTTGGCAGAGAGATTAGCACATCTCCGCAAAACTCATGTTCCCGAGTGCTAATATTCCACATGTAGTGTATGGCGAGTACGTTAAAAATACAGTACACAACATTCAGAAGGCGCTAAGCACTGCCCGCACTACATTAAACACTTCTTCGCGTCGTAGGAACAGAAATTATGACTTAAATATACTTGTAATGCCCTATACTGAAGATGACGTGGTTTTATCGTTTAGAAACAGTTGTCATAAAAGGTAACTCGTGAAAATTGTCCTCGCCCCAGAAGGGGACAGCTATTACCATACAGAAGTTTCCGTCATATCCCTGAAGGATTACATTGAAAATATCAGTTATTTGTAACCAATCATGACAGAATGATGATAGGGATAGAGATCTATATAGATCCTGGAATGGATGATTCATGAATTAGTGCGCTTTTTGCTCTGAATGGTATTATGGGTATTCTGTCAAAGTCGGTACTATTTAAGCAATAGTTATTGACAAATATGAGTGCAAATCCTGTACAAGTGGCGCCAAGTAGTTCTGGGATTTAAGTTGCTCATTGAATAATTTCTATTTTTTAGATACTACAAAATGTCAGTCAGAAGACATTCGTGGATGGGCTGCCTTTTCTTCCTTGCAGAACCTTTAACCTCCACAGAAGTAAACCAGTTAATATTCCGACCCGAACACCCAGGACATGACTTCTTGTCTGTCATTCTTTGCAGAGCCGCTGTCAACGGAACTTCTTGATGTTTCTGTCATTATACAGGAGTAGGCCTTACCTTTATCCCCGGATAGGAAAACTAGTGAAGTGCAATCACGTCTGGTCTCTCAGGTTGGCAGAGAAGGCAGGAACGGTTATGCGCCTTTCATACTGTCCCGAAATTGACTCCAGATGGACACACGATAAAGGAAATGTTCAAATTCGGCTCTGATCGTTAAAACATCGGGCCATTCGTGAGGGAATCTTAAGACATTGTATGACCGCCGGTGGAGTTTCTCAGGGTCAGGCAGCAACTTCGTGAGCGGTTGCAAAGTCTTTGGCATGCCAAAGAATTGCCGAAAGACCTTACGAAGTTTCATTTTCGTGTTGAATTCGTGTGTCCATTTTGCCCTTCGTTAAGCCATCGAGATGAGATAGCCGAAATTAAGTAGCTCAAGCATTTCCCATGTTTCATGGTAACGTGGACATATCAAAGGCCATCCTTAAAGCATCTTTCTCAGTCAGTTCTGAGCAACTCTACATAGCAGAGGCGTGTGTACCTCCCAAAGCTTCAATCACAATTAATCACAATTCAGTTCCTGCAGAATGGCATACTTTGATGATGAGACAACCAGGAAAAAGAATGCAGCAGCTCAGCTTCTTTTTATTTCCATCAGTGAACATGATGAGCAACTCTTACAAGCCCAGCACCTCCTCTTACAGGTAAAACTGGTCTTATGTCACTTTGTCATTTCTTGCTATTTGCCTTTCTAGTATTCGACAATGTTCTTATCTTGTTTTGCTTTTTATTTCCCAGGGCAGGGGTAAACCGAGGCGAAGCTGGAAACTGGGGTAAATGTGGGTCTGGAAATGGCTTTCGACAAAATAAGAGGACGCTATGGCTGCTATAGCACTCTACTAAATGAGCTGAAGCCAGAAGATTGGAAGGACCTTCTACAACTACACAGGACTTCTCACAGGCCTCTACGATGAGGTCCTGCGAAGAGTAGAAGGCAGAATAGAGAAGAAGGGCATATGGGACAGAAAATCTCTCCCTCCTGGATCTAAGCTTTCCATCACTCTACGACACCCGGCCTGCGGTGCAATTATCCAAGCCTGTCCTTCAACCTCAGAGTTGCTCCAAACATCATCTCCTTCGTCATTAATGAAGTCTGCGATGCCATCAAAGCCTAGTTTGGTGCTGAGGGGATCCAGTGTCCTACTACAACTGAAGAGTGGACCGCCATTGTTGAGCAGTTTGAGAAGAGATGGCAATTTCCACAGTGTTGTGGTGCTCTGAATGGCAAGCATGCGGCTGTCACCTGTTCTTGGAATACTGGCCCTGTGTACAGAAACGACAAGGGCTGCTTCTCCATTGTCCTCATGGCCCTGGTTGATGCAGACTACAAGTTTCTCTGGATGGATGTCGGCTCTGATGGTTCCAGTAAAGTTGCCAGTATTTACAATGGATCAGAACTGAAAGAAGGCCTGGCAGTCCCAACAACATATTCAATCTCCCTGAATAGAAGTCTCTACCTACGTTCTTGTCCCATACTACATAGTAGGGGACAATGCTTTTTGGATCAACAAGCGCCTGATGAACCCATTTTCCATCAGAAACATGGAGCACCATCAGAGAATATTTTACTACAGATTCTCCAGAGCCATGCGTGTAGTGGAGAATGCCTTTGGTATTCTGGCACATAGTTCCGAGCTTTATTGAGGACTATGAACCAGAGGCCAGAAACATGCAGAAAAAGTTGTATACCATCGGGAGGTCACGTGACGCCTTCGTGACCTAGTTCGAACGCATCGTACCCTCAATATGACGTAGTATAGCCATCGTTTGCCCTTCGTGTGGCCTTCCTGTGTCCTGCGGGTAAACTACGTAATAAAATTTCACATCTTCGTGTGGTTCGGGTGCCACCGTGTGACCTTCTGTAGGCATCGTACTTGTTTCGGCTCTTGATTGGCTGTGGACCAAGTTCTGTGCCATCTTCGCGCGAAATTCCAAATCCCATACTCGTATGGCCATCTCGTGTCAATTTCGGGACAGTGTGATGCCCGCATTAGGGAATAATGTCACAAAAGGTCCACTAAACCAGGACATTCAACACGGCAAAAACAAGGAACAGCAACAAGGGTTAGGTTTTCAGAGCCTGGATCGTCGTCTAGAAATGCGCGTGGACAAATTGGAAAAGCCCTCAGCTCACCAAGATCTAGGGGCCAAAGGAAGAAGTCTAGTAGATACAGGGACGTTGGCAATGGCTGCTCAGCACGCTACACGACGTTTTCGGCTGGTCCAGAAAAAGCAATGGAGGGGATATGTCACCGCCTGAAAGTTGCCTCCCCTTCATTCAGCTAAGCATCGGCCTTTAGCCCATGAGTTTTAGTCCACTCTTCACAGGACCATAGAGTATCTTTATGTATCCATTCGGGACGTCCTCGATGCCATTCCGGTGGAACCAGAGGAAAGGATAATCCTCGTTGGATCCGAAGCGGTCTACTGCCACGCTAATCAATATCTTTTAAGTCGTCGTCTATTAGACAAGGAGGGGGTATTGTCTTCACAATAGGTTTTCACTCAAGACACATTCGCATTAGGATGCTAAGATAATGTCTAAGCTTCTACAGCATCCACGCGTGAGAGCTATGGGCCAAATGGGCATTGACAGGATCGAACCGGTCAAGTAAAATTCCAACCAGCTGCTGCCGATATTGGAGGACAGATACGTTCTGGTACTGCATTGTAGGGATATACCATGGTACTGCGGCACAGACGCCTTTTCGAAATCGCTTTGCTATGTCCAGCAGTATTTGAGATCGAAATTCCAACGTGCTGGAGAGATGGTTACAGGAGTTCCCTAACACATACTTTGGTTTCACATGTCGGATCCAGTCTTGTAGACCAGACGAGGTTGAGGTTTTGAAGATGATTAAACCCCATACTCAAATTTGCTCGAAGTGCAGAAAATGGTAACTGTTGCAAATTATTATCATATCCAGAACATGAGATTTCTAAATGTGTCACAAGCATTTTTAATCAGGGCGGCGTTGGGGCAGTTAATCACATTCAGTGAGAGCTCTATTTATTTTTGGAATTGGGTAGATTTTCCGTCTGACTCAAATCATGTTCAAACAAGTTAATGTTCTCAAATATATTGCTTTATGTATTGAATTGATCCTATTGTACACTGTTCTCTTTTTGAACAATTGATTATGCATGACATACTTCATGTTCCTGTTTATTATGAGATATAATGTGTTAGACAGATGAATATATAGTGAAACAAATGTCCAAAGCAAAACATATTTATATCAGCATGTGTTTTCCATTTAAGGTTACTGTTCACTATCCAAGTGGAATAAAATCCTCATTTATCTGACCAGAGCATCAGAACAGGATTTTAGTAACAGGTACAATTTGTGAAAAGGTCAAACTGGATGTGCTATGCTAGCCAAAGAAAATGCACATAATGTTATCAAATGTGCTGCCAATATTATTTAATGTGAATGCAAAACGATATGCCATAGAGATTCAGCTTCAGATTGGGAAAGTATTTGTTTTCATTTTCCTGGATGAATCTTTACAGTGAGCTTGAAACAAAACGTCATTCGTGCATTGTTTGTGATCTGCAAGTGCACGATTTTGATTCTTTACAAGGGATGTCGATATTAAGCTGAAAAACTGTTAGCGATTATCCGGAACGTTTCTTTTGGTTCAGTATGATTTCAACATATGTGTATACAGATTCATTATGAGCCGTCCCGCGAGAAAACCAACATTGATTTTTTTTCTACGTAAAGTATCGACCCGGATTAGCCTGCACAGTCCGCACAGACTAACCCGGACAACCACTTTTCGCCCCCTGTTGATTTTCTGTTTCAGGAATCATTACTCTATAGCATTATTGCCCTGTGCGGAATGTGTCGGCACGGATAAGCCTGCGCGGAATAATCATGCTGATCTGGGTCGATACATTTTGCAGTTGCCACAATGTTGGTTTTCTCGCAGGACGGCTCAATTATCTTGAAAGCAAGTTTTCTTTCTCAAGCTTTGTCTGCATCTTTCACACTCAGACGATTCTTTCGAGTACCCACAACATTGGTTTTGGATGTCAAATAAGGATTTTAGGGCATGAAAAACGCTTCTCATCTAGAACTCTGATTCTGTATAAAATGGTGACTTGTATCAAGTGATAGTATTTACTGTAGCGATTCAGATTTTACGTATAAATTCTATACTGGTTACGAAAGTTATTGGGAACGGAACGCTTGCAATTTGTGAAATAAGTCGTTATTATTTGTCACATCTTCCTAACTCAGTCATGGATGATTTATTTAACACTAGTTGAAAACATTGATTACAGAGTTAGCTGCATGGCGCAGTCAATTACGCTTTACGGTCCTTTTCGATCCATTATTTCCTGGTACGAACGTGATCGGCGCCATTTTAACTCATTTGCATACGCAGTGCACTATGGGATTGTTTACCCTAGTTACAAGAATCATCGAGTAAAAGGCCGATTTCTCCATAAATTGTGGTAATTATACACTTGCTATTAGTTTGTTTGTATATAACTTGTTATATTTAACTCAATTGGTTATTCTAAGGTGCAAAATTAGTTTTAGTGGGAAAAGTAGTAGAATTGACCTGATTTGCAGTGGATGCTCGCAATAGTGAGAGGGGCCCGCGGATGCGAGCTGTCAAACTATTGTGTGCATCCCGCATCGGTGGAAATGCGGGACGTTGCGTGATTCCCGCATATGCTGTGGGCAGCTTGCGACTATATATATCCCGCTCTCGGTGCGTTCAAGGACTCCAAATTTTGTTTTCTTAGGTTAGGGTTGATTTTGCTCACTTTTCCTTAGTTTAGCTTATTTTCCATTATACTTCATTTCCATTTTTACATTTCACTCAAAAGAAGCGTCAGTTGCATAAGGGTAATTTTAAGTAGTTTATACTAAGATTTAAAAGGAAAGAGAATATCATTACTTTAAGCTTAACACTATTGTTTAGAAGATTAGTTAACTGATTGTTGTTTGCAGTATTATATTTAAGAAATACCTAGTCAGCATCTGTCTTATTAGTGTTTATTTTCTATATTTTGTATTAGCATCCTGATCATCATCTCAGTTTAAGTTTACATTCTATGCATTAATAAATTATTGATAAATTTATTCTCTATCTTATTCCGCTTATTCCTATCCAAGATATTTTGTTAATTAGTACCATCATTATACTGGAGTCCACCCCTAATAGTAGCAGTTAAGGAAAGATCCCCAAACTTGCCATCCGTTTTTACTTTTCGAGAGTTAAAACATAGACCGTCCAGTTACCCTTAGGAGTCATTGGAGATAACCACGGGCTCGTAACATATTTATTGGTGTCAGAAGTGGGATTTGTCTTTTAACAAGACAGATCCAGTGATACGAACCATGGGAAAGAGGAAACCTGAGAAGAACATTATGGAACATACAGAGATGGACAGAGACGTGACCTGTGTGGACACTGAGGTTCATGATGATGTTGGTTCTAGAGGTGAAGAAGACTCATGCACTTTAACGCAGGACGAGGCAGGCTATCGGGATATAGGGTATCAAACACAGATAAACGGGGAACAAGCGTTGGCTGCTGGTGAAGGCATCAGTATTTGTAATAAAGAGTCATTTTATCAAGAAAATGAAATGTTAGTCCCAAGGCCATCCACATCAAACTTAAGACAGTATAGTCCCCCTTGTTTTGAGCAAAGAGCGCAGTCTATCACAACTGATAGACCAAATATTTTGCGTAGGGATGCGAATAGGTCCAGTGAGTACCGCATAGAGCAAAGACCAAGTAGTAGTTATAATGGCCAGTTTGAAAGAAATTTATTTGAATATACCAGACCTCAACACATTGCACCATCACAATCAAAGCACAGCACACATTCTTTAAGGCGTGACAATAACCAAATAGGTAGTGGTCAACTGTATCGAAACTCCAGTCTTTTCCCTCAACCTGACAATGATCACACAACACATGGGCAAACAAATTATTCCCCCTCTCAGCATAGTGCAGGTCGTCAAAATTACCAGTACTTAGATGGCAATCCAAGGAATGACGGTCGACGTGATTCGAGGTATGCAAACTTTAGAAATGATCACATCAGCACAAATATTAAAATCCCGGCTTTTACTGGTAAAGAAAATTGGCAAGTATGGTTTAACAGATTTGTAGCCATTGCCGACAGGCATCACTGGAATGACGATCAAAGACTAGACTGCTTGCTGCCAAAATTACAAGGTGATGCAGGCGAGTTTACATTTTCACAGCTGCCTAGATGGGTCCTTTCCGATTATAAAGAGCTGGTAAGAGAATTGCACTGCCAGTTCAAGTCAATAGATACACCTAGAACTTATATGGTGAAGTTCAGCAGGCGAGATCAGTATGAGAATGAGACTACAGAAGAGTATGCTACTGAGCTGAAAAGACTTTACGCAAAGGCCTATAGCCATCGAGATAACAGGGTAAAACAGGAGGACTTGGTTAGGCGATTCTTAGACGGGTTAAAGGAGGATGATGCTAGGTTTGAGGTAGAATTTCACAAAGACCCCCAAAGCATAGAATCGGCTGTATATCACGTGGTAAATCTTGAACAGACAAGAAGAAGGGCCACTCCTTATGGCGAGAAGAAAATGCGCAAATTTACAAGGCGCGTTCAGTCTGATGATAGCTCAGATTTTGACGAAGAAGGCCATCATGATAATGAGCAAAACCAAGTACAACGTTTGCGAAATGACGATCCAAAACTTAAAGAAAACACAAAAACTAGAGAAAATTTAACTACCACTTCTTTGCATGGTGAATCACAGAGTGATATGAGCAAGATACTGCAACAAATTCTAGATAAACTATCTCATTTGACCTATAATAAGAGTTCTGCTGTTCAAACCAACATGAGTGACAGAACATGCTATGCGTGTCAGGAAAAGGGGCATATCTCAAGGTATTGTCCAAACAAACCCACCCATAGCCGCAGTTCTGACCCTAAAAGCAATAAAATGACATTTACCCCCAATACTGAAAATAAGATGACTTTAAACTAGAAAGGGCTGACTCAGGTGGTCAAGAGAAAGCCCAAACAAATAAGAACGACCAGACCCGTGACTGTCAGATTAGCAGTAAAAATAATGAAACTGTAGTTATTAGAAGGAGGAAACTTTCTAGTACTGGACTTTATATAAAAGGTGAAATTTCCGGTTTACCTGCACTGTTTACTGCAGACACAGGCGCGACTAAAACGGTTATATCTGACACTATGTATTACAGAATGGATGCACGAGCGCGTCCTACGTTGAGTAAGTCATCATGTTTGACAAGTGCGTCAGGTTCTCCAATTAAAGAACTTGGAAAAGGACATTTTGACCTGAAGCTAGGCCCTCTTACGTTGAGGACAGAGGCTATCGTTGCCGAAATTGAGGATGAGGCACTATTAGGCATGGACGTTCTTCAGAATGGAGAAGGCGGACCAGCAGATATATTACTCAGTAAAGGAATTATCCAATTACGGGGTATGAGTATACCATGTATTCAAGTAGGGCTAGATGATACGGCACGGAAAGTGAAAATGGCTGACGACTTTACAGTGCCAGGATACACCGAGGTAGTAGTAGATGCGTTCGTCAGTAGGTATGAATCAGACGATTTAGTAGAAGAAAAGTTTTTTCTGGTCGAGGGCATACAAGATGCGGAGGAACGATTTCCAGTAAAAATAGCCTCTACGCTAATTGATATTAACAAAACCCCTACATGCAAAGTGAGAATACTTAACCCTTTTTCATCAGAAGTTGTGTTACGACAAAACGCAGAGATAGGAAGAGCTGAGCCCGTAGAAAAAATAATCAGTACAGTTATAGAACAAGAGAATAAGGAAGAAAATGACAATCATTCATGCGTGAGAAGAGTAGAATTTAAATCTAACGAAAACGAATCTCCTAGAGAAAACGTACAACAGGCGGACAGGCGAAAAGCCGTACCAGACCATTTGGCAAACTTATATGACAGGTCAACGCAAGGTAAACCCCCAGCAGAGCAAAATCAGATCGCAGAAATACTTATTAAGTATCAAGATATTTTCTCAAAAGATGAATTGGATTTGGGGCTTACACATCTTACAGAGCATGAAATTAAAACAGGTGAAGCGGACCCGGTCAGACAGAGACCTAGAAAAGTACCCTTGGCCTATGCTGATGCTGAGAAGAAAGCCATAGAAGACTTGTTAGCAAAGGGTGTGATTCGCAAAAGCACTTCACCGTGGGCATCGCCTATTGTCCTTGTTAAAAAAAAAACCGGTGCTATCCGGCCCTGTGTTGATTACAGAAAGGTTAACGCACTGGTCAAACCAGACGGATTCCCACTCCCAAGGGTCCAAGACTGTCTCGATGCAGTAGCAGGTTCAACTTACTTCAGCATTTTTGATCTAACTAGTGGCTATTTTCAAATTCCACTCAAGGAAGAAGATATACCTAAAAGTGCGTTTTGTTGCAAATACGGCCACTATGAGATGACGCGTATGCCATTTGGTCTTAACAGTAGTGCGTCTACTTTTCAAAGAACTATGGAGTTAGCTCTCCAAGGTCTACAATGGGAGACATGTCTCATATACATAGATGATGTAATTGTTTTTGGTTCCACTCTGAAAGAGCATCTGAACAGAATGGAACAAGTTTTACAAAGAATTAGGCAAGCTGGTTTAAAATTCAAACCAGACAAATGTAATCTTTTACAAACCGAAGTAGTCTTCCTGGGTCATATTGTCTCGAAGGATGGTGTTCGACCTGATCCCAACAATGTAGCAAAAGTTCTAGACTGGCCCCAGCCGGAGAATGCCAAACAGGTAAAGCAGTTTGTTGCCACAGGCTCTTACTACAGGCGGTTTATAAAAGATTTTTCAAAAATAGCCAAACCATTGACTGATTTAACAAAGAAAAATGAAGTTTTCAATTGGGGTTCTGACTGTGAGACAGCATTTGTCACCCTTAAAAAGGCATTAATTAGCTGTGATGTAATGGGATACCCTCTTAATGAAGGAGGCGAATTTATTTTGGATGTGGATGCATCGGGATTGGGCATAGGTGCAGTGTTGTCACAACGCCAGGATGATAAAGAAAAAGTCATTGCATATGCCAGTCGCTCCCTTAATAAAGCGGAGAAAAACTACTGCATTACAGAAAAGGAATTACTTGCGGTTAGGTATTTCATTGAATACTTCAGGCAATATCTTTTAGGAAGAAAATTTCTGGTGAGAACTGACCACCAAGCGCTGACCTGGCTGTTCAGCCTGAAGGAGCCGAGTGGGAAAGTTGCCAGATGGATCGAAATTTTGTCACTCTATGATTTTATTATTGAGTACAGGGCCGGTAAAAAACAAGGTCATTGCGATGCGTTATCAAGGTGTAATAATCCAAAAGATTGCACTTGCCCAAATGTAGATATGTCAGAACCCCTTAAATGTGGACCTTGTAAGAAATGTAGAAATAGGGCCGATCAAATGCAACTGCAATGGGCAGCATTAGGCAACTCAACTGAGATTTCACAAAACATATCAAGTGACAAGCCTACCATTTCAAATGAGGCAGGTTGCCAGACTAAATGTTCTGATATTAAACAGTTAAATGAGGCTAGTTGCCAGTCTACTGTTTATAACATAAAACATTTAAATGAGGCAAGTTGCCAGTCTACCAATGCACAACATACAATTAGAGTCACAAAACATAGGGTGGGAAAAACAGAAAAACATGGGAAAGCCATAGTAATGCCGGGTAACGAACCCTCTACTAGTACTTGCAGTTCATCCAAGCTAATACCAAGAACACTTAGAGATAATATCAGCTGGCTGAGAAGCAAAGAGAATATCAGAGACTCACAACTTAAAGATCTGTCTATAGGACCTTTGTTATTGGCAAAAGAAAATACTATAAAACCTCCAGGGGAAGATTTCCTTCTAGCTAGTCCAGAAAGTAGGCATTACTGGTTGCTGTGGGACCAATTAGAGGTAAACAATGGGGTGCTTTATAAACGTTTTTGTGGTAAAAATACTTTACAAAATGTCACACAGTTAATTGTTCCACAGGAACTTAAAGCTGAAATATTGTTTCAGTGTCACAACTCCTTATTAGGCGGTCATTTAGGGTGTAAGAAGACTAAAGGTAAAATTCTGCAGTCTTATTATTGGTATAAGATGAAAGGCGATATACAGGTTCATATAAACAGGTGTGATGATTGCGCTAGCAATAAGAAACCACAGAAAACTCCCCGAGCAGGGATGGGTAGCCTAAGAGCGGGAGCTTTATGGGATATGGTCGCAACAGATTTTATCGGGCCTTTACCAGTGACAGCACGCAACAACAGATATATATTAGTCCTTACTGACCATTTCTCAAAATATGTAGAAGTAATTCCAACGCCTGATCAGACTGCGGAAACTTGCGCTAACAAAATACTAAATGAGTTTATTTCAAGATGGGGATGCCCTCTAGCATTTCATAGTGACCAAGGAAGGAACTATGAAAGTCATGTTTTTAAGGAGCTATGTCAACTACTCGAAATTCGCAAGACGCGTACCAGCGTCAGACATCCACAAGGTAATGGTCAAACTGAAAGATTCAACAGAACACTGATTAAGATGATTAAAGCTTACCTTAGCCAAGAGCAGAAAGACTGGGATTTATATTTAGGTTGTCTCGCAGGAGCATATAGAGCGTCTCCACACGAAACTACGGGTATAACCCCGAATATGCTAGTATTCGGAAGGGAGATACGAATGCCAGTTGAAGTGTTATACACTAAAAATACTGTGGTGAATCAAAAAAGTACCAGTTTAGGTGATCACATGGATAGCCTTAGGTCTAAGATGCAAATAGCCCATGAAATAGCCAGACGCTATCAAGGAGTATGTTCAAGGAGAAGTAAAGAATTGCATGATGTTAGAATCTCATACAACAACTATAAGCAGGGTGATATGGTATGGTGTTTGTTGGAGGAAAGAAAAGTCGGAATAGCCCCAAAACTGCAACCCTTGTATGCAGGACCTTTCCCAATCAAAAGGAAATTGTCTGATATTAATTTCATCCTCCAATTAGACAAAGATGGGAAAGAAAAAATAGTTCATCATGATAAACTTAAGCCCTATGAGGGTACACAGTGTCCAAAATGGATGTCATCTGTAGGTAAGGGAAGAAAGCAACCTATATTATAGTCCCATAGTATACCAACAGAGAGAGTATGTCCCAGGTAGCTCCATGTAAACACTGTTCTTACATTTTTTCTTTTGAACTCTTCTTTTCTCTGATGCTGACAGGTGTATGTTACTGTGATGTGTTTTATCTAAGAAACTTATCCGATTAAGGGCGTTAGGGCTGATACTCCTTGTATACAGTTATAACGGTTTACCTCATGATGAGATCACCTATTTTGTAGATGTCTGGTAATGCTAAAAGTTAATCGATACGGGAAAAAGGGTATAGCTGCAAGCACAACATTTTTGAAAACAGATGGCTGGTTTTCTTTCACCGTTGAAAGAAACGTAAGGAAAAAGGGGCAAATGGGTGACTCAAACAAGAAACTCATGAATCATTCAGTAAATGTCTTTAAATTTTTTACAGTTACTGACTACCAAAACCGAAAGAATGAGATCGATGGAGGAGAAAGCTTCCAGAAAAGGTAGAGCCTATCGTTGCGTGCGATGCCATTCAAGGGGAAACCAGGTAATCGATGTGAAGTACAGGGTCGTTGACCATATTTTGAAATACCATTTATCCCTGGACCAGGTACCCTATTATTGTACATTGTGCATGTTTAGGTGTACAGAAGAACATCAACTGACCTCCCACGTTGGCAAATATAAAAGGCATCAGAATCTGGTAGCAGAGAAAAACCTTATAAACTCTGGCCCGTTCCTAGTATGCAACCCAAATCCCTACCAGTTCAAAGAAGTAGATCTCGAACTCCTTTCTCAGGAAGAATCTAAGAACATTTTCATGAAGCGTACCAGAAGTCTCCCTGAAACGTCATCACCAACCGAGTCAACTTACGCCATGTCTACCGGTTTAGATGATGAATCTGCAGATAGACTTATAGATTCGTCTTTTGAACAACAGCCGAAGACAAACCATCCACAGTTCAACACGAGTAGCACCATGATCCAGCCCGTTAACAGCCATTCCTCGTCAACCTTCATATCTGTGCCATCTGACATCCTTTCTTCCCTGATACAAAATCCAAGCTATGTCACCCCGACTGTCACCCCCATAGGAACTACACCGAATTTCACAGCTGCACCATCTGTCCATCAACAACCGTTTCTCTTGAGCAGTCCTCTTCTGCAGCAAGTCTATGCCATGAACAACCATACTGCCGTCATGTCGAAACCGCAACAACAAACTATTCCTCCTACCCCGTTAGTGGACGAGAGAATTGAAAACATTTTACCTCAACTTCTAGGGCAGCCGTCGCCAGGTTCAACAACTTCATCCTGCGCAATGAAAACTTGTCAACCACTCCAAACTGATGTAGGAGTCCAATGTGCCATTCAGGAGCCAGCTCCTGCCTGGACTGACGCTCTAATACAACTGGCTAAATCTATGAAAGACCAGATGGAAGCCAGCACTAGGGCCATTCATTCCATGGAAAAGACATTGTTAAGTGTCCGAGACACTATGGACAATACGAACCGTCTTATAAGAAAACTTCACGACCAACCGCAAAAAGAAGAGAAGAAACGTAAAAGCAATGATAAAGAAAACTCAAGTCCGGTAAATAACAAACTCCCCTCCGTAGTAGGAAGATCCTACCAGGATCAAAAGAAGAGACGACACTGAAATTATGAACATTTTATACCTAATTCAACCCGAATGCAGTAATTTACCTTTAACATTAAACCCAGAGGATGATGATGATGTATTCTCTCAAGATCTAATCCAGAAGGCCTATACATGTAATTTACAACAGAACAGAAAAAAAATTCATAAGGCAATGTCAGCCAATATTGAATCCTTTTAACGTATATGGTGGACTGCTGTATAGTACCCCGTTCCAAAGATGAGATAGCTTTACCACTTTCTACAAAATCCAGATGTCGATGATGACTACTTCTCCAAAGTGGATGACCAACCACTCACTACAGACTCAAAGCAGATAATCGCGTTATATAATAACAATAACTGAGTGTCATTTTAATCATCATTTTAATAATAGTACAGTATTTCAAGAATTTTAACTCTAGTCCCATGCCTTAAGCATATATAAGTATTCTGTGATAAACTGTGTTTTAAACCAGCTATACTAACTGAAGTATTCACAATTGTCTGTGAATTTTAAGCATTTAGACTATAATTATATAGACTTTAAAAGGAAGTGTTCATGAACTGTAGGGAAAATGTGTGACTATGAACACAAATATTACAGTGACAATTTACTATAGTTAAAAATGAAACAAACTGCGCCGACTGGAATAATTCTCAGAACTCTAGGTAACTCTCATAGAATTGACTTTAAGTGGTGCTGAACAAGGACAGTGATTTAATGTTAATTGAGATAGTAGAAAATGAAATAGTTTGTAACTTATCAATTATGTTTAATTAAGTATTTATCTGACATGCAGACTTAAGAGGAAAGTATATCTTAAAGATGCAGTATCGACTAATGTGATACTTCAATTTAAAGGAATATTTTCAAAATTTAATTAATTGCTGAGGCAAGTACATGTATATGCAAACCTTAAATGATTGTTTATTACAGAGGTGCCAAAAGTCTTTGAATCACATAAAAAGTTATATAAAATGTATTATTTCAAATTACTAGTTTAGAAGCTGATGACAGTGTTTGTGGGAAGTATACCTTAAGGGTGTAGTATTAACTATGAATAGGGTAATACTTCAATTTAAAGGAATATTTCTAAATTACTCTTGCCACCATGACAAATGTATCTATATTTATTGAGAGTTAAGATGTATTTTTTTTTAATTAAAGAATACTTGTTATATTTATTGAGAGTTAAAATGTATTTTTGTTAAATGTTATATATAGTTTCTTGATGAAGAAGTGCCAAAATTCATTTGTTAACAGTTATATGAATAGTGTTAGTATTTTATAAATAGTGTTAGCAAGTATGATGTTACAAGATAAGTTCATCATCATTTCATAATCTGATGAAAGTGTTAGTGGAAGGTATACCTTAAAGGTGCAATATCAACTGCAGGATGGTATTTCAGTTTAAAGGGATACTCTCAGTTTTGCATAATGAATTTTCGGGTGGTTATATTAATTCTGTTGCTCATGTCGTTAAAATACTTTGTAGTGATTTGCCACAATGTTCAATCAGATACCTACAACATTAGTTATCAACAGTTTAATATCTGATGAAAGAGTTATGGAAAATATGCCCTAAATGTGCAGTAGTAACTTTATTGGTAATACTTCAAGTTAAAGTAATATTTTCAGTTTTCGCATAAGGGTTTTCTCAAGGTGCTAATCTTAAATGCTCAGGTTGTTATATGTTTTGTTAGTGAATTGTCATTTTAGTGATTAAGACATGTGCAATCTGATGCTACAACCCAGGGTAATCATTAGTTAAAGTCCGATGAAAGTGTTAATGGAAAATATACCTTAAAGGTGCAGTATCACTTTTAAAGGGATATTTCAAATTTAAGGAATGTTTTCAGAAATAGGTTTCTTAAGTCAATTAAAGCGTGACAGTCGGAACTTTGTCACGCTAAGAGGAGGGTAATGTAGCGATTCAGATTTTACGTATAAATTCTATACTGGTTACGAAAGTTATTGGGAACGGAACGCTTGCAATTTGTGAAATAAGTCGTTATTATTTGTCACATCTTCCTAACTCAGTCATGGATGATTGATTTAACACTAGTTGAAAACATTGATTACTGAGTTAGCTGCATGGCGCAGTCAATTACGCTTTACGGTCCTTTTCGATCCATTATTTCCTGGTACGAACGTGATCGGCGCCATTTTAACTCATTTGCATACGCAGTGCACTATGGGATTGTTTACCCTAGTTACAAGAATCATCGAGTAAAAGGCCGATTTCTCCATAAATTGTGGTAATTATACACTTGCTATTAGTTTGTTTGTATATAACTTGTTATATTTAACTCAATTGGTTATTCTAAGTTGCAAAATTAGTTTTAGTGGGAAAAGTAGTAGAATTGACCTGATTTGCAGTGGATGCTCGCAATAGTGGGAGGGGCCCGCGGATGCGAGCTGTCAAACTATTGTGTGCATCCCGCATCGGTGGAAATGCGGGACGTTGCGTGATTCCCGCATATGCTGTGGGCAGCTTGCGACTATATATATCCCGCTCTCGGTGCGTTCAAGGACTCCAAATTTTGTTTTCTTAGGTTAGGGTTGATTTTGCTCACTTTTCCTTAGTTTAGCTTATTTTCCATTATACTTCATTTCCATTTTTACATTTCACTCAAAAGAAGCGTCAGTTGCATAAGGGTAATTTTAAGTAGTTTATACTAAGATTTAAAAGGAAAAAGAATATCATTACTTTAAGCTTAACACTATTGTTTAGAAGATTAGTTACATTTGTAACTGATTGTTGTTTGCAGTATTATATTTAAGAAATACCTAGTCAGCATCTGTCTTATTAGTGTTTATTTTCTATATTTTGTATTAGCATCCTGATCATCATCTCAGTTTAAGTTTACATTCTATGCATTAATAAATTATTGATAAATTTATTCTCTATCTTATTCCGCTTATTCCTATCCAAGATATTTTGTTAATTAGTACCATCATTATACTGGAGTCCACCCCTAATAGTAGCAGTTAAGGAAAGATCCTCAAACTTGCCATCCGTTTTTACTTTTCGAGAGTTAAAACATAGACCGTCCAGTTACCCTTAGGAGTCATTGGAGATAACCACGGGCTCGTAACATTACTGTTCGGTGCCTTAAACCATCTCGGAACGTAGCTAGTAAGAAGAAGCAGGATGGTTTGCTCAGCTGTAATATCGAGATCTATTTCTATTCGAGGCATGCATTTGGTGTTGGTGCTAACTCAGTAACACTACTTATAGATGTTACACCGAACCTTCTTACCTCAGTGTGTTAGAGCTGGATCCACGACAAAAGTAAACTGACATTATTGTGTCCTTGCAATGATAAATTTATCAAACTACATTGCCTGGAACGTTCTTCTTTCACTGTTGTTAACGTTTCTAATAATATTATTGAAACATCTTTAAAATGGATATGGATCGTATTGAAAACATTGTGGAATAAGAGGAATTGAGCAAATCTTCTTTGCTATTGTTTTTCAAAATTTGTGTCAAAATACATAGGCATGAGGAAATACGAGTGCCATCAAAGAAAAGATGATTTGTGGCGTCTACTCTAAAATGTCAGTTGCTGTATGTGCAAGCGCGTCTGTTTTGTTTCGAAATTCATCTCATGGGGGGTGGCTCCACGAGGGTGGCTCCACGAGGGTTGCTCCACAAGGGTGGCTCCACGAGGGTGGAAGACCAAGCTTTGATTCCCGGTCGGGTCATACACACGACTTTCAAAATGTCAGTAGTGGAGAAACTCGGGATTGTGAATATAGCACTTCGAATAATGCGCTGGTTTCGGGATCAAACTAAGAGCGGTGCTGTTTTATCCCCCATACAACTTCATACCGTTGAAAGCGCTATCAAACTTCGTTCTCACACACGAAGTGGAGTGATACTGCTTATCCTTTACCTTACTTATATTTACAGATTTTTGGAAAGGGGCTTTAGCCCCTGGTCATAGTAGATATTCCGAAAAACGCATTATAATGTTGTATAATCAATGAAAAACTTAAGACGTAAGTACTCCAATATATAACTTTAACAAATGCTTTAGAAATGTGATGCGCCGAGAGGTCAAATATGGAAGCTTATTAACGAATTGGAAACGGAAAAGTACAAAGAAGTCGCGTGACAAACTTACCGGGTGCAGGTAGGGCCCGTGCAACAAAACAAAATAATGGCAAACAAAGAAGTCGCGTGACAAATGCAGTGGCGGATTTAGCGGAAGCCCGAAGAGCCCATTACAGACGCGCACCCCTTTACCTCACTTCAGCAGCGGGCTACTACGAACTTCGTACTGTTCCCGCCAGTTGACTTAGCACTTAACGACGAGTCGGTAATTTTTATAAGAGAAGACCTGCCATCGGACGATACACTCCAGGTGTAAATCGAGTGCTGGGGGAATAAATTGGGTGATGTATCACCCTTATCTTACCGACCAGACAACCATTGACGACTTGATTAAGGAAGTCAAGCGATCCGAATGCCCACACAATTCGTTGGATAACGATCACATTTTTTGTGACAAGTTACTAGTTCGAAGGAAGAATTTCAGCTATTGGCCTCGTGAAGTCCGACTGAAGATCATCTTTATGAATTAAAAATGTAGCCTACCTAGTATCACTTAAACCCCATTCACGATTACCTTGCGATAGGTTTAGTAGTTTGCGGCAGATTTCCAGGCATTTAAGGCCGGAATCCTTCGGGACACCGTGCGGCCATCGAGCTACTTTAAACTCGGACTTAAAACCTCATCGCAAACTGATCGCACATATATCGGTTGATGTCTGGCCGATGTGCGGTCGGGCATCACACATATCGGGCGAGCGCCTGCCACATTCGCCGCTAAGAATCTGGTCGGAAATCGGGTAGACATTGACCGTGGATGGGCCGGCGTCTGGCCGACCACCCACTGTGGCTCGCAGGTTATAAAAGACGGCTCATGGCATCATTTATCAGATTATCCATTTTCACACGAGGTTACAATTTAACACACAGTTTATCATAAAAGTGTCAGAGAAACAGTACTACAAGATGCCCTAGGAAAGAATGGAGGACTGAAGGAGAAGGAGGGGGTAGTAACCATGCCTCTCCTCTTCAGCCACTAATGCACCAAGAACTAAGTTATAGCGGTAGCGTGCAAACGCCAACCTCTCCGTCAACCAGATCGGGCTCTGTATGTGCCCGCAAACAATGTGGAGGTATTAACGGCATTTTCGTAAGAATGTTTTGTCTTAATGATATCTAAGGCAAGTTCGAATATGGGTCATATAGGGTCTGAAACTAGGTCGCTAGGCGTATTTGAATGGAAGTCTTGTTAACTCTGAAGGCTGCATTTTTAACTTAAGCATGTTGAAACGTTATCATAAGTCTGTTCAAAAACTAGATCACTAGGCCAAATTGAAGTAAAATCTTGTCAACACTGTCGAAGCAATTTTTTTTTTTAATTTGGTCAGAATGCTTCACTTTTTGATATCTAGGCCAAGTTCGAATATGGGTCATGTCGGGTTAAAAACTAGGTCACTAGGCCAAACTGAGGGACAATCTTGTGAATACTCTTGAGGCCCCTATTTTTATTTCAGCAGCTTGAAACTTTGTCAGAATGTTTGTATTGATGATATCTAGTCGATGTTCGAATATATTTCAAATCGGGTAAACAAAAATAGGTCACTAGGTCAAATTAAGGAAAATCTTGATAACACTCTGGAGGTTGCATTTTGAATCTTTGTCACACTAATTGTCTTGATGAGTTTTGCATGGTTTAGAGAATGATTTCTACCTGATGGAAGTTGATTTAACATTGTCATTTTTCTCAATATGATAATGCAAAAACTTCAAAATATTCTGCCTAAACCTGGCTGTCAAAGTTTCCTTTGATTCTTCATGTTTTGTATTATTGTGAGCTCTTGCACTAAGGTGAGTGATATAGTGCCAACAATGTCCTCCTGTTTTCAAATTGGCAGTTTCATACTATTTACTATTTTGACATGATCTTTCAACTTCTTAACAAATAATACATAAACATAAGCTACATTCACATTTTCTTTACATCTCCAACCTTCTTGCAGATCCCAGGCCGTCAGCACTTCAGTGCTTTGATTACAAATTAGTGCCTAATTAATAAGGATGTATTAAACATATTCATTATACTAAGGGAAATGTGTTTAATTGGAGTGGCATTGCATAGACAAAAATGTTGCAGCGATGTTAGCATTAAAGGCAAAAATTAAACAAAATTCCATATTGAAAATCTATTGAAATTATTTCGCAAAGAGCTTTTAAAACGATTTTATCGATACCATTTATAAATCGTTGATAATAAGAAATAAAGATAATCGACCTATACACAACTATTTTGCTTGCATTCACTAAAACCAAAGGGCTTGTTACGGTTCTCTGAGTATCGGTTTTGGGGTAAGACATGCTTATATAAAGTAATTGCTTATTATTGAACCGAGTTGAAACTATTATGAAAAACGCAGACATATATATTATTTCGGGCAACTGTCTTTTCTGCTAAAATGTTGTCAAAAATCGTCTGCTGTAGATGCGTCAAAAGAAAATGCATCTGCTTGTTGGACAGATACAGTCTTTGATTAGGTTCCAGTACTTATTGACGCCATTAACTCGTTAAATACACAACGCATTGCTGAATGTGCCGCGTTATTCGTCAGTTTGTGTGCATCCATGCGTTGTTTGCATATTGCCACAGCCTCTATGGTGTAGTGGAAAAGCGTCAGCCTCGGTTGTGAGAGGTGTTGTGTTCAATTGCCGGCCGGGTAATATCAAATAATGTTAATCTGGTTGCTTTGTCTTTCCCTATATGCCGCCAAGAATTGTGGGGTTGTCATAACGACTGACGAGCTGGTGTCAGGATAAATGTATCACTAGTACTGGTAACTTACCTATGAAATGCCGTGACATAACTGCAAATGTGTTTAAAGTGACTGGAAGCACCAATCACAAATTAGTGTAGATTGTATATTGTTATTGTTAACCAGTTTCTTAACGCATGCGCGTTTGAAATGATTACTTTAACATAGATTGTTTAAGTAAATAATAATTTAATTGAATTGAATTGAATTCACACAAACATACGCTATTAGAATTTTTATTTTATTTCTATATATTTACAATCTTGGACGGTCGATACAATCATGACTTATATTTCATAAAAACAATTCCAGAGATCTGTTTCAACAGACGTAATGAGATCTAGACTACGTAGTTGTTGTAATGGGATGATGGGTATTACTAGAGTTTAAACGGTCTTAACAAACTAGCTCTCCTTTCCATGCCATTACAAAGATTTTCGAATGTCGCCAGCTGCAGATGCGTGACGGGTTAAGAAACAAACGCATTTAGGAAACGACAACTTGTTGCCGTCATTAACCATCTTTTTTCATGAGTCTTATAACGTTCAACGATAAGCGCTCAATACCGGAAACATACATAGGTTACGCCGCAATATAACTGAGCAAATGATGAACGTAAATACGACCAAAACAAACAATACCATTGACTTTTCCTTTATATATGACCCGGTTTGTCTATCTCCATTCACGTAAAAGTGCATCTAAAAAACAATCAACACTTTCAGTTAATCTGCTTAACTCTTTCGCTGCCAAAGGCGATTAAAGGCTTTTGCAAACAATGCAGATTCATGTGAGCCAACTCGGAACAAGATGTCTGTCCTGAAATATGCATTGCTTACCACTTAGACATTAAATTGTACTACAATTCGTGTCAGGCGAAAAATGGAGTGGTCCAACTGTTAACATGAACTTCATGAAATTCGGCAGCGAAAGGATTAAATATTTCTATAATGAGTCAATAATATTGCCAGTCCAACGTCTGTGTTTACGTTCGTGTATAACACAACTACAACCTGAACGTATCATGATTTGAGTCCATCCTATCTCACCGTTTTTAATTACCCTAGCATAGGTAAAACTGTAGTTCGTTTCACATGACGATCTGTATTTAGTATCGTCGACACCAATGCAGTTACATGCTTCTTTGTCACAAAATGTTTCATAAAAGTATTGATCAATGGCCACTTTTCCAATATCAATAAATGGATAAATCACAACTGTATCCCCAAACATATCCGACGCCTCCTTCAGGTAAACATAAGACGAGTTCGTCCTACACGATTTCTGAGGGTAGCTGTTTAACTTGTGTCTGGTATGTCTTACCCGTCTACGTTTTCTTTGGCTATCTCTAGTCCTACCTTCTTTATGTGACGAATACTGATGTATCGTTATATCGGATGTATCGACGTTTTTCTTCGGTTCTTTTTCGTCTTGTTCTGTCAGTTGTAAGTCTGTATCGATCAGTTGAATAGACGCTTCTACAGTTACTTCACCGTGGTCTAAGCGCGTTGACGATGTTACGGGCGATCCTACTTGGGTAGAAGTTATATTCTCGTTCACCTCGAACGTATGGATCTCGGCAGGTACTATCCGTCCACAATGTGTTAAAGTCACCAGCGATAAACCAGAGATCGAAAACACACACAGGAATACGGAGACATTCTGAAAATAAACATTTATGTATCTTTATATACATGTAAGTCATATACACATTTGAAATTATTTTTGTCAAAAGTACAGAAATATATATCTTTATGCATTGGCTTACTAGGGAACTACAATTAAGAATTATTCAACCCTTTTCCACATACAAAATATCTGCAGTAAACGCCTCGTTTCGCCCTATTTCTCCTTTTGTCACAATGTTTTTAATAGTCGTCTGCTGTACAGGCGTCAGAAAGCGTATTCATGTTGAAAACGGTTAATTCAACTATCCATCAGCATTTGGTATTTGAAATAAGTATCTATAGTGATCAATACGTGATATAAACTCTCAATCATTTATCTTCATATATTTTACCTCGATAATAACACATACCTTTAGATACTAAAATGTTTTAAATAAACTCCATTTCCATAATTAGATAGAAAAAAAAGTTACTTACAACTGCACAAAGTACTTCCATTATGATAAATGAATAAATCTTCTTATTTGATGTTCTTCTTATTTGATGTTCTCACCCGGAGTTCTTCATAAAAACTGACTCTTTAAGAAACATCATGGTCTTTTAACAACCTTCATTATTGTAGGAAGACAAGAATTCTGCGCATGCGTAAATGTAGTTGAGACACGTCAAGTTAAGATGGTGTCTGTAAACTGTTACAGATAGTGATTGGTGATTGTGATATCCTGTTTCAGCAGGGACTACAATGACACTCCAGTGTGCTCGACATTTAAATAAGTATAACAACTATATAGATGGGTAATCTAAGCAATAGATAAGCTTAAAAGGCTGTCCAACTGCGGTACATATCCTGGTCAATACATGGGTATATACTGAAATAGAATATTTACCATTTTTTTCATGACATTGGTTGTTATTTCTTAGGTGATACTATCGTAGTAGTCGAGACGGCTGTATATTACTGACTGGCAGACAATTAGTTCTAGCGGTCACATGATCTCGCTCGTCTACCTTGGAATTACTGAGGTCTTATTTCTATTTAGAAAGTATATAACCTCAAAGACAAGAAACTTTTTCAATGGGCTTCACAATATATTTGTTTTTTCTTCCAAAGAGTTTTAGAATTTTGTTTAGATGTGTGAAAATAAATTTGTGATTTTTTAATTAAACGTCAATTTGCGAAACCAACCGTATGGCGTTTTAGGTCAGAGTAGTCAAATCTGGCTCTGCACTGTCCGCAAATTAAGAATATATGATTTTAAGATTTTTCTGTTAAACAGTTTCCTTTAGCATGGATGCATTGGAAGGTACATGTTTTTTTCCAAACGTATTATAATAACGTCTAGGTTAGTTTTCATCGAACATTGTTCTCAAGCCAATAAATCTACAGTGCCTTTAACCGGGGCTATCATCGTTTTTTTTATTTTTCTTATTCGACCATTTTTCATATATTAAGCAATGTTTCAACCTCAAACTTTATATGAAGATACCTCGTGATATGCAGATGTCGTGTACCGAAGTGTCGTTAAGCTAGCATGCATATATTAGCAGTTACCCCACGTTTTGGATTGTTTTCGATCGGACATTTTCTTAATACCCAACTACCTGCAGTCGACACATGTGATCATTTGAACGCATTTCTCATAACAGACAGTTACTATTGGAATCAAGAGAGAAATAATTACTCAAAACGTCCTTTTTCTCATTTTCTCCTTCTCCACAGTGTGTTCTAGTCTGTAAATTACATGTTCTTTCATCTTTCCAAGACAATTCACTTGTTGTTTTGAACAAAAGCGAGTCGAGTGCAAGAATGAAAGTGTTATTTCTAAGTGTCAACAATAACACGAAGAGATAATTGTTTTATTTACCCTCGCCGTGTAGACTAAACTATTTGGCGAGCAGACAAAGTTAGATACAAGGTAGTCCGTGTTCGATACCCTAGCTCTCCACGAACAGACGGCTTGGTTCGTTTACGTGCCCGCTGTATAGCAACGATACAAGCGAGGTTACTTTTCCTTGGAAGGACCAGTACTTACCTCTATTTGAGTGGGAGATGGTTAAAAGCACGCCCTTAAATTTCCAGAACATGGACCGGGATTTGAACCCCAGACCTCTGGATTGACAGTCCAGTGAGTTTATTGCTGAAAATCAGAACTATTTCGTACCCAACACTTGACAGATTAAATCAACCCGACCGACTGTTTAGACCTAATTAAGACAATAGTGGAGAGATAAACCTATATGATGATAACACGGTTAGACCGAGAGAGTCGGGCTTCGAGCATATGCAGGCTGACGCCGCTTATATGCGGATTGGTTAGCAGTCATATCATAAAGGCAGACAAACAGATAGGCCCAATAGTAATTGTGAGAGAGGATATAGGGGCTATCAGAATGAGAGAAATAAAATATGAGTGAACAAAATATCTTATTTGAACTGTGTTGCGACAGATCACACCAAAAGTCAGTACACACACTATGTGCACAGGCGTCCTGGTTGTCCGAAATTGAAAATGACAAACGGACAAAGATGATTTAAACTTCTAGGACCGCGGAATGTAGACGCCTATACCATTGAGGGAGATTAAAGCATGTAATAAATTTGACAGGAAACCAAAATAGTTGTTTAATTAAGGTTGATAAGCATACAGTTCGATGCCTTATTAACTGAGGTTATTCATCAACTTTGGTTAATTGGAATCTATATAGATCTCTTAAAAACAAATCAAAAATGAAAAAATATCTGTTCATTTAGTATCTGTTATTGGTACTGTATTGTCTTAAACAAGGAGAGTAGTTACAATTTGAAATCAAGGGATTGAAAATGACCTTTCCTTTCTTTGTAGTAGACGGTATTAAAATAGAAGTATGTTGTTGTTGTGAAACTGCCTTACCGCACAGGGCGTGCGTGTCTACTTCGGCTCAGGTTTTTCTCAACGAGTAAAGGGAGTATATGCACGTTTGATTACACGACGAACGACGTCAGCCTTGACGACGGACGACGGACAAAAGGCGATCCGAATAGCTCACCTGTGCAGAAGAATAATGAAAATAATAAATCTTCTACTGCTTCCAACCAACCCCCATATGACACTGATCAGTGTGAATCTGTGCTTTGATCCCCTACACTGAAGGAGGACTCTAATTCATAATTACCCCCCCCGTTAGTGTGACTTTACCTCAAACACTCCTCTCTTCAAACGGATATAACGGTTTGCAACCGCACAGGGTGTGCGTGTCTTCTTATCATGTAAGTAGACACGCACGCTCTGTGCAGTAATATGCACATATTTATGAATTGGAAATTAAGGATAGAGACGAAGGAAAGCAAATGAGGAAGGCGAGATTTGTTGTATCGCCTGAAAAAGTGGGTCTGATAGTGGGTCTGAAAGCGGAATGAGAAATCGGATAAACCTCGTAAGCCAAATTGGTTAAACTGCAAAGAAGGAATAGGTGTCATAGTTCAAGTGAGGAAGACATCCCATTAAGGCAGAATATCAAGGTTTCTTCCAGTCGGACTGCTCTAGCGAACACTAATGCAAATATGTGTCAGAAAATGAAATAAAACTGTGTCAGAAAGATCAAAGTCAGGTGTAGAGTTATTGGGCGGAATTGCACTATGATTCCGACATCTAGGTTTTGTCAAACTTAGAAAAGAATGTTGACCGAGCTGGGGTTCGAACTCGGTTTATATCATAACACAATTATTATCTTTAAATAATGCATCCAGTTAATATTATTTTGGAACATGCTCAACTTCGTAGTGCTGCTGTTTATGAATTGATTATGACAGAAATAAACCATCGAAAAAGTCCAGTATTTCAGTTTTGGGTTCATTTCCTGCTGAATTATGTACACATACTGTATTGCTCAGTGGCCATTATGTATTAAAAGCTCCTAAAAAACACCACAAAACAGAGTGATCTCATATTTCTATACAATGTTTTTTGGGGGATTAAATATTTGTCTCATTCAATATCTCTCTGTCTTGATATGTCTTCACATGTCCCCACACCTTATAAGTCAATCCCTGAATGAACTAAAAGTTCAACATCAGTCCATCCGGATTATGCTATCAGCTGAAGCATCAGTCCGTCAAGCTACTACAACAGCTGAATCATCAGTCTACCGGCTTCTGCAACAGCTGGAACGTTATTTCGTCCGGCTTCTGCAACAGCAGAAACATGTGTCCTTTTGAGAGTGTTCAAACTGGCCAGAACCATTAAGAAATATTGTTTTAAATATTAAGTACCACCATGACCTAATGCCCGTCATATTGCAAGCGTTCAACACAATCACCACAACGGTGTCTTCGGCACTGTGATTTCTTATAGTTATCGGTCTTATCATGAATGTCTTTACCATCATCGTCCAAAGCATCTTGATATTTTATCAAAAGTAAATGGTTTCGCTGAAAGGTTCTGTCTTGATCTGCTTTAATCGTTCGGATTTTATATTTTTGAAGACGGGAATATCCTGCATTGGCTGATTTATAATGTCATGGAAATCGGTTTCAAACTTGTTTTTATCGGCTTCTTTCTTCAGAAAATGTTGGTTCACCTTAAATTCTATCTCAAATTGACGCTTTCACAGCTTTAACATTACCTTTTTAAACTCGTTCTTATTCTTGACTTTCGCCTTTTCTGTGTGCTACGCTACCACTTGGTGGGCTTGTGAGATACTAAGATGTAGGTCATCCAAGCATTCGGGAGCGCTTTTGAATTTGTAAATTAAAAATATTTGGTGACAGGGTTTTTCAATCGGAAAAAGGGTGAATCGAGGAATCCTGGTTGTTTCATGAGGTTTGGAAATGAAGTAATACACCAATGGGTGCTAGTACTTTTTCAGGATGTATTTGGTCTCGTGTGAGGATACCAATCATGCCAAGCAAAATCGAATTGAAACGCTTTGGAATTTAGAAATAGAGTGAAGTGAGGTTCAAATACCAAGGTGTACACTGAATTCGTTGAGCAAGGATTCTGCTGTTAAGACCGACATGTTTTGAATTATCCCTTTTAATGGTCCAAAGGTTAAATCGTCGTTACAATCAGCTTTGGACAATTAAAAGGAGGTTCATTTTCCACTGTTGCTTTTCGTATTATGCACCTTTCACATGTTATCACCCATTTGACTATATCTGGTTCAGTACAATAGTCCGCGACCGAAACGCATTGTTTCTTCCTGCACAGTTCTGATCTACTGTCATGTCATCGTTTCTAAGGTTTCTGATTAAAATACCTTTGTTTTATGAAGTGTTTATACTACTTTTTCTTTGTCATGTCATCTTTTGATACTGTAGATTTCGATAGTTTTTGCCTATTACGGTTATCCTCCATCTATCAATCAGTTCGTACTATCGTAGGGCTGTTACCATTCCTCTTTGGGCTATTGGGTGACCTAAATCGCCAATGGCATGCACTCCATCAATGCAGGTAGATGGTATTGTATATATTTAGTCATGTGTTACCACATTACATATAACTTACTGACCCGTAATATTAATTATCTAACCCCTATCATCGCTGATGACCGTTCATGTGTTTAGTGACTCATGCAATCGACATCTGCATTTTTCAGGCCAGAGCAAAAATGAATATCAAAATTGCACTTACTCAGTTTCGATGCCCATCCTTGTCCGGTGGTGTCTAATGTGGTACTAGTAAACTATGACCATAACTCATGGGCAGAAAAACATACACATGCTTACAATAATCACACAAGAAATGCACAATAAGAAGTGTCAATTTCTCCTAAATACTTGACAAAATACACAGTTTGACTTGATATAGATTATTTGTTATACCGAAGTTTTGTAAAGATGTTTCCAGCGAACTATTTCGGATTTGTTTTAGAAGAGAAAAAATTATTCTGTTTATATTGTGTTTATATTTAGCTTTTTTCCTATTATTAACATATTGATTAGTGCTACGTTAATGTCTTGCCTACTTACGTCGGAAATATAAGTATTAAACAATATGTTATAGTTTATAAACTCGCGTTTAGCATGATTAGCTTGACAGAATATGGGAGCTATAGTACTAAATGTTGCGTCGGCGTCACAATTTGGTTAAGGTTTTTCATGCAGGTACATACATTACACCATACCTAAGTCACTATTATATGTATTGCATTGCACCTTGTGCAATGATTCCCAAGCATCACACATATGTAAATAATCAAGTTCATGCAACTACATTTAAGTCCATATCATTTAACGTATTGCATTGAAACTTTAAACAAATTTCGTAAAGATCAAACCTTGGTAAATAAATACTGTTTATGCGAAACATAACCTTGCGTTTCGTTTAAAACTCAGAGCTCAGATTTGTATTTCATCAAAGTTGTTTATAGTTGTATATAATTATCAAATGCTGGTGAATGACGTTATGAAAAGAAAGCGAAATATTAGGTTTGTTATTTAAATATTAGTCATCAAATAACCTAATAAGCTCTAAAAGCTCTAGTTATATTCGTTATTAAACTACTCATCATGCACATCAGTACATGTAATAACATTAGAAGCAAAAACATTATCATATATGAAAGAATTTCAAAAGATTGTCATGAATAAATTCTGATAAATAAATAAATAAATTAACAAATGATCACAGTCATTATTTACAAAATCATTATGCAACATTTTAAATAAATCACGTCTTCATTCGTGCAAGCAAAAAATATCTATTGTTCAGAGTTCTATAATATATTCTGACACAATAAAGAGTCATGACCCATGGAAAATAAAATAGAACAATTTTCCGCAAGATCCTTCACCTCAAATTACCTATAGGTCAAATTACGCTAAATACATCAGCGGGCCCCTTTGATCTACCGTAGTGCGTAAACAAAACGTTGTTTGCCTAGAAATGGTTGTACATCAGGCCCAGACTGCATTGGATATGTGACAATGGGTGTAAATTCTTTGTAAATTTGTAGAGGATGAACTGGAACTGTTTCATTTGATCAATTTAGGTATTTTGACCTTGTGTGAAAGTGAAAGTATAGGATATGGAACTTATTTCAGCCTAGCTGGATTGTGGTAAAAAGGACGGTCCCCATCTTCACAGAGCGAATTCTTTCTTGCATAATGCATGACCCCACATTTTCTATGGATTATTTTAATGGTAGTCGTATAATTCCAAATGTTCAACAAGATCCTTACTTCGTATGCTTTTGAAATCACTCGTTACGTAAATTGCATCCAAAGCATATTAACTTCTTATGTCATGCCTGATCACCACAAAGAAATCATAGTGAAAATAGATGAGATACCACATTTTCATATACGGTCAAATCTACCGGAGGTATGTAAGTTACAGAAAACATTTGAGCCGTCCCACGAGAAAACCAACATTGTGGACTCTACATAACGTATCGACCCGGATCAGCTAAAACGGACAGACACTTTTCGTAACCGGTGGATTTTCTGCTTCAGGAATCATTACGCTATACCTCTATCCACCTGAGACGGAATGTTTCGACCCGGATTAGCCTGCGCGGACTGCGCGGACTGCGCTGGCTGATCTAAGTCGATACATTACGCAGAATCCATAATATTGGTTTTCCCGTAGAACGGCTCATTTGTTATTCTTAGCATGAAAGGGTTTGTGTAGCATAAACTATAAAATTCCGTTATTATTATCATTTATAACGTAAGGTGACCGCCACTTTATTATGTTTTGCAAGACGCAGTGTTGTAGTTTGATCTTAATCTAGCACACTTAAATTGATAGAAACCGTTACTGTTCATGTTGGATTTTCTGCATGATCCGTTTCGGTGAGCAAAAGCACGTCGTGGGTACTAACCAATTTAATATAGACATTACCATCGACCTTTCACCATAGACCGTTGACATGTAAAATGCCTCTTGAGCGATTGTTTTTGTTCTTGTTCCAGCAACAACATGTATCTATGATACAACCAGGAAGAGAGTTTTTGACTGAGTACATCAGCCTGTTGATGAATTTTGTTTGTCAAAAGATAGAAAATACCAGCTTTCTAGTTTCCCTTGTTGCTCTTTTCTTTGATTAAGGCTGGAACCAGTTGGCGTCTACGCTTTTGAATTTCATTAGGATACTGTTACCCCGTTCACACATATCTGCGACCTAACGAAGACCATGCCGATCACCCGAATCTGAAAACTTTTTCAAATCGGGGCAAAATCAAAATCAAAATCAAAATCAGAATCCGGCAATTTGGCTTATTAAAGACTACATCACGGCTGTACTGCGATGCTCCTACGCCACAAGCGTTGCTGACTCGCTGCCACTACGAATACACCCAGAAAAATGCCGACCAAGCCGTCGTTTCTATTACGTTGCCGCTACGACGTACAGGACGATACTACGTTGTTACATATACCTAATAAACTGTAGGACGATGTCGCTACGCTATATTATTCTTCTAGGACGCTTCTAGTACGATTTGTGGCGATGTCTATATAAATCGGGTGGGTTCAAGCATTTCTTTCCCAACTTCTAAGATGAACGAACCTGATGCTGATTTGATTCAACTGGCTCTGCTCCAACAATAACAGATGCTGGTTGAAATCCAGATGAAAGAGGTAATACAGAGGAGGAGGAGGAGGAGACGTAGAAGATACTGGGTAAGACCGTGGCTGGCTGCAGACAGGAGGCTCCAGTTTGGGCATTATGACAGACTGCTGAGAGAACTAAGAATGGAAGAAACCACCTACGTTTTTCAACTTCTTGAGGATGCAGCCAGAGATGTTCGATGAGCTGCTCCAAAGAGTTGATCCTATTATCCAGAAGAAACATACAGGCTGGAGAAAGGCTCTAGAACCGGGGGCATGAAGCCTGCCATCACTATCAGACATCTGGCTTCAGGAGACAAGTACCGCAGCCTCATGTATAACTTCAGAGTGGCCAAGAATACCATACCCTAACTCATACCTGAGGTTTTCCATGCTATTATTGAGGAGTATAAGGATGAAGTGATCAAGTGTCCAACTGAATGGAAATAGTTGCCGATGGTGCTGCCGTTTCTTTAAGACCACCGATATCTCATCACGATGCTACCACGCTGCTTGTACGATAATGGCGTTCCCACTACGTTCTTAATAATACTTTTTTGTTGGCCACGACCCGGCTACGCTTCATTTTGTGAAGTTAAAAATAAGCGTGGGGAGAGCATGCAGCTTCCCGACCTAGGAGATCCCACCCGACCAATCCACGCTCATGGAGATCCTCCATTGTTTGGCCCACAGTTGGCCCCGATTGGCCACTCTCTCGGCCACTTTGCCATCGTAGTAGAAGTGGCGTCTATGTGTGAACGGGTTACTGACGCGTGAATCATCTCTGTTTATTTATCCGTAGCGTTTGGCTTAACGCAAGTTGACCTAATAGTAGTTACGACTAACAACAATAGGCCGCGCCTAAACAATTTTAAAAAAAAACACTATTTTGTGGGCGCGGTCGATTTCGGTATTTTAAATGTTGTCTAAATATATTCTTGTATTTTAGATAGTTATTACCTTTCTGACTCTCATTAATGATTAACATAACAGATTATCTCTCATTGATGGTGTTTATAAGTCGAGTGACCGTTCTTCTAATTTCTCATTTTAATGACACATACTGTAGGTTCTTTGACAAATCGTCCGTTAATTCCATTGTTTCCGTAAGTTGATTTGACATACTTTTTGTGACGTTTTGATATACGTAAATTCTCAATTCATAAGCGCAAACCGCTGAACTGTAAATCTTATAACAATGCAAAGATAGAGCAATCTACCGGTGTAGAATCGCATGCTCATCTATATCCCTGCTGTCCACTAAACATGATTTTAACATGGTGTGGTTAAATATATGACTGTATCGATAATTGGTGCGCGAACTGATTACAGGGAGGCAGTTTAACGTCTAGACGCTAATTAATTTTCTCTAGTCTGAAGGTCATTGCATGAAATTGTGTTTACTTGCATTACCTTGGCAAACAACAATAACACAGAATGAGAGACTAAAAACTATTAACTCATTTAGCCTCGTGCACTTGAAAGGACGTTGTTACGTCAAACGTAAGTTTTGCGAAAGTCGGTTTGAGAAATAGAGCATCGAGGCACTGTCACAAATCGCTAATTGAACGCAACGTTATCGAGTGACTGCTAACTTCGGTTATCTCTGGATAAAGTAATGCTCCATTTTGCCTAGATGAGAAAACCGAAATATATAGTTTCTCGAGCAAACATCTAGACTGTTTCAAAACTATGTTTGTATGAAATGCCCCGTTCACCCTTTCAATGCTGCACTTTTAAAATGGATTTGTCCATTACAATTCTAGCAACTAATCGAGATAAAATGTTGTCAGACAATCCAAGCTTCATAAACTCGGTAACAGCAGTCAATGTTTTGCATTTGACTGTTTATTTTCACTATGCTATGTTATTTCAGTATCCGCTTTAACTTGAGCTTTAAAATATGAACTGTATTGGAAGAATAATTGAATTTATCGTTGAAAGTCACGTGGCTTGACTTTGATAAAAGAAAAGAGCCGACCCACGAGAAATCCAACACTGTTGAATCTGCCTGACGTATCGACCCGGATCAGCCTAAGTATGCCGCGCAGACTAACCCAGACATATATGTGCCGTTCCACGAGCACACCAACAATGTAGAGTACGTAAAGTATCGACCCGGATCAGCCTAAGTATTCCGAACAAGCTAACTTTTCGCCTCCTGTGGATTTTCTGTTTCATGAATCATTACTCTATACCTCTTAACCCCTGAGACGAAATGTGTCCATAATGTTGGTTTTCTCATGGAATGGCTCAATTGAATTTATCATTGAGATTCACATGGCTTGACTTTGATACAATAAATTAATATTTTGCCACGAATAATATAAAAAAAAACGCACCCTTGTATTCACAGGAATACGTGCACATGGATTTATATTGATCTGGTTTGCTCCTTTATCCGTATTTAAAGCAACTAACATGTATCGTTGTTATCAGGTTTACGTTGACTTTAACAAACATTTACCCGGTTAAGGATACGAGCTATTGATACCTCATATACAAACGCGGCAGTATACTCGAAAACGACAGAAACGCCTCATGATTATCTGCAAATGAGCCGTTCCACAACAAAACCAACGTTATGAACATTGCGTAATGTAACGACGTGGATAAGCCGGGCTGAAACATTCCGTCTCATGGGGATGGAGGTATAGATTAATGATTCCTGCAACAAAAAATCTACAGGAACCGATTAATATCAGTCCGGGTTAGTCTGCGCAGCATGCTTAGACAGATCCGGTTTGATACTTTACGGGAACAGAGTCCACAATGTTGGTTTTCTCTTGGAGCGGCTCAATTCTTATTTATAAAAGATACATTAAACCGTACATATGTGTACATACACGCATATTATAGGACGAAGTATACCCTGTCCATTTGATTATTGAATTAATGTGTTAATATACTGTGAAAGGGCAGTCCGATGCTTAAACCCGTGTGTGCGCGCAGTTCTGTTTAAACAAAATCGTATGTGTTAAGTCGCTATTGTTCAACTTAAGATGCATCTGCAAAGTGTACCAATACACGTTTAAATAACGAAAATCGGAATAGACTTTTTTGGATGTAAAGATGCTTGTATTTCGCGGTAACTTGAATCGTTATCGGTTAATATATTCATCGTGTAAACCGCCATAGGAAAACTGGGTTATACATGGAAGATCCAACTAAGTCGCTATTCGGGTAACCACGGCGCACCAAGACGTATGCAAACGTCACGTCAACGTCACCTACGGAATACTCTCCTGAACGATCAATACACGCAGCAAATGTTGTTGTGACGCGAGGCAGGCTAGTTTATCGTAGGACAGTATCTTGATGTCCGCCGTCCCGCGAGAAAACCAACAGTATGGCCTCTGCGTTATGTATCGACCCAGATCAGCATGCGTAGTCCGCGCAGACTGACCCGGGCCGACACATACCGTTTCAGGTGGATATAAGTATGGAGTAATGATTCCTTAAACAGAAAATCCAAAGGAGGCCAAAGCGTCTGTCCGGGTAATCCTGCGCGGCATTGCTTAGGCTGATTCGGGTCGATACTTTACGCAGAGTCTAGACTGTTGGTTTTCTCGCGGGACGGCTTTTATATCGTGATGTTAGCCGTGAATAGACTCAGACTGACCTTCATAAATGTAATTGGCAATGTGTGGACATACGTAATGTATCTACAGGTCTCCCAAGTTCGTGAACAGAAGCATTAAAATAAATGAGTAATGAATTATTGAGTACTAAATGAATCATTAGACATCAGAAAATAGTTACACACTTCTCAATTGACTACTCATACAATACAAAGTCAAGGGAGAACAGAACTAAAGTAATGACGTCAGGAACTAAGGTAGATCACGAAGTTGGAAGACTCCACGATATAACGTTTCAACCCATATTGCATATATCGCCATGATAGTATGTATCAACGAATTACTAGTAACCCTTTCCCGCACACAGCACATCTGCAGTAGACGGCTTTGAAAACATATAGGCCAAACAAATGAAAAATCTCCATAAATGAGAGTTTTTATTGTTAAATAGAGTTTAAAACATTGTGGCAAAAGGAAAAAATGCTCATCATGTAAATAACATAATAATGACATGACTTATGAAATAATATGAAATATGAATAATTAGTATATGATATAACAATTGTTTGTTTTATTAGATATATATAATACTATAAAATTAGTTAAATATCAAATAGTTTGAAACGTATACGTATAGTAAGTCTTTAAATATCGTAATTATCCAACAAATACTCTGAATTCCCTTAAATTGTATTATAAAATACAGTTATTGAAAACCCCGGAAATAATGAAAGAAAAAATACATGTTAACATTTGGTCGTCTATGTGCATCACACGTAACATGGTGTGCACTTTGTTGATGGAATATAGAACACGGAAGCTGAAACATAAGTACTCGATTTATTAGGTAATGTAATTTCCGAATCAATTTAATGACCCAACGGGAATGCATTATCCAATGTCACGTTACACAAAGGGAAACATGAATGTGTAACTATATACGAGACAAGTAACTAAAGGTTGTAACATTTATCGATTTCAGAAGTATTTCGCTAGTCGAATTGTTCAGGATTCATTTTCTGCTAAGTGTCTTTAAAACCTTTCCCTCATATAGACGCTTTCTGACGCAATTGCAACAGGTGGCTTTTTGAAATCATAGTGACAAAAGAAGAAGTTGCTCAAAACGAGCAATTTCTGCTTTTGCCACAATGTCTTCCACTTTCAGTCATAGATTTTTTTTTTGTTTAACAAATTATGTTTAAAGTCGTCTGCTGCAGAATTGTAGTACGAGGGAATGGATTAACTCTTTCCCACGTGGAGACGTTATGGTACTTCTGCAGCAGTTGACTTTTGAACACATCGTGACAAATTGAGAAATTGCTCATAACGCGTAATTTCCCCATTTGCCACTATGTTGTCTACACTTTTCAATACATATGGTTTCATTTTAAATGGTTGTCCATACTTTCGCTGGTATGTTTTCAGTGCTGTCTGCTCCAGATATTTGGGAAAAAATTAAAAACTTGGGCGTGCCACGTGAAAAAAGAAGTTTTGTTAGATTTACGTCGAAAATATATTTGTCGTTCAGCCACTGGGGTTACCCTTCTAGTCGAGGCGCGACACCAGGACCCACAACCCTCATCTTTACAGACTAAACCACGGACAGACATATCGTTGCTCGACTAAATTTAAACTGGGAACACCGAGGCGTCAAAAGTTTGAAAAATCTGTCAACGGCGCTCGATGAAAACCAACCCTAAGGAATTTGCGATCACAGTCTGATCTGTCTCAACACTGTTCGCGAATAAATCATACATGTAAAAATTCGTCTGCTTCTGGTGCATCAAAATGCAATTCATAGTTATATTGTGTCAGTTGCTTTTTTATGAAAAACATATTGGAGGCAAATGGAGTTATTCCTCGCTTTGAGGAATTTCACTTACATGTTCATCATCAATCATGTTTAAGCTTCTGAAGCGCCATGTTTCGTCTGAATTAGGGAAAGTGGTAACTGGTATGGGACATGTACATCTTAGGTGCAAGCTATTAGGCTATACGGGTATAGGGATAAAGATAAGTGATAACTGGTGTGGGACTTACGCAATTCTTCAGTGCAAGGTAATGCTAGGGAAAATGATAAATGGCATGGGTCTTATCAATGGCTTCAGTGCAAGGTTTTGTTGAAAGTGATAACTGGTATTGGACTTAATACATAATAACTTCAGTGCTAAGTATTAGGGTATATTAGTGCAGGAAGTATTGATATTGTTTAACTGCTGTGCGACTTAAGTATGTCTTCAGTGAATAAGGGAAAGTCATAAATGGTATAGGACATATGCATGGATTCAGTGCAAGGCATTAAAGTATATGTGTGTAAGGATAATGGAAAGTGATAAATGATATGGGACTTATGCATGGCTTCAGTGAATTAGAGAAAGTTATAACTGGCATTGGATGAAGTATACATGACTTCAGTGAATAAGGGAAAGTGAAAACTGGTATGGGACTAAATCATGGCTTCAGTGCAAGGTATTAGGGTATTTATGTGCAGAGATAAGGGAAAATTATTACTGGTATGGGATTTATGCATGGCATCAGTGTATAAGGGAAAATGATAACTGGTATTTGACTAATGCATGGATTCAGTGCAATGCATTAAAGTATATGTGTGCAAGAATAAGGAAAGATCGTAACTGGTATGGGACTTATGTCTGACTTAAGTGAATCTGGGAAAGTGATAAATGGTATGGGACTTATGCATGCATGACTTAAGTGAATAAGGGAAAGTGAAAACCGGTATGGACTAAATCATGGCTTCAGTAAATTAGAGAAAGTGGTAACTGGTATGGAACTTATACATGGCTTCAGTGAACCAGGGAAAGTCATAACTGGTATGGGACTTATGTATGGATTCCGTTTTAAAGAATACGTATGCAAAGATTAAGGACAGTGGTAACCGGCATCGGATGTATGCCTGACTTAAGTGAATAAGGGAAAGCGAAAACTGGTATCGGACTTCAACATGGCTTCAGTGAAATGTATTATGGTATACATGAACAGAGATAAGGGAAATTGATAACTGGTATTGGACCTATGCATGGCTTCAATGCATTCGGGAAAGTCATAATTGGTATTGGACTTATGTGTGGATTCAGTGCAAAGTATTAAAGTATACGTGTTCAAGAATTAAGGAAAGTGATAACTGTTATGGGAATTATGCGTGGCTTCAGCGAATTAAGTAAAGTGATAACTGGTAGGGGACTTACGCATGGCTTTAGTGAATAAGGGAAAGTGAAAACTGGTTTGGGATTTAATCATGGCTTCACTGCAAGGTATCAGGGTATACATGTGCAGAGCTAAAGGAAAATCATAACTGGTATCGCATTAAACATGGCTTAAGTAAAATAAGGAAAGTAAAAACTGGTTTGGGACTTAATCATGGCTTCACTGCAAGGTATCAGGGTATACATGTGCAGAGATAAAGGAAAATCATAACTGGTATCGCATTAAACATGGCTTAAGTAAAATAAGGAAAGTGATAACTGGTTTGGGACTTAAGCATGGCTTCAGCGAATTAAGGGAAATCATAACTGGTATAGGACTTATGTATGAATTCAGTGCAAAGTATTAAAGAATACGTGTTCAATAATTATGTAAAGTGATAACTGGTATGGGACTTATGCATGGCTTCAGTGAAATAAGGAATGTGATAACTGGTATGGGACTTATGCATGGCTTCAATGAATTAAGGAAAGTGATAACGGGTAGGGGACTTATGCGTGGCTTCAGTGATTTAAGGAAAGTGATAACTGGTATGGGACTAATGCTTGGCTTCAGTGAATTAGGAAAATTGATCAATGGTAGGGGACTTATGCCTGGCTTCAGTGAATTAGGAAAACTGATAACTGTTAGGGGACTTATGTTTGGCTTCAGTGAATTAGGAAAAGTAATAACTGGTAGGGGACTTATGCTTGGCTTCAGTGAATTAGGAAAAGTGATAACTGGTAAAGGACTTATGCTTGGCTTCAGTGAATTAGGAAAAGTGATAACTGGTATGGGACTTATGCTTGGCTTCAGTGAATTAGGAAAAGTGATAACTGGTAGGGGACTTATGGGTGTCTTCAGTGAATTAGGAAAAGAGATAACTGGTAGGGGACTTATGCATGGCTTCAATGAATTAAGGAAAGTGATAACTGGTATTGGACTTATGCTTGGCTTCAGTGAATTAGGAAAAGTGATAACTGGTAGGGGACTTATGGGTGGCTTCAGTGAATTAGGAAAAGAGATAACTGGTAGGGGACTTATGCATGGCTTCAATGAATTAAGGAAAGTGATAACTGGTATGGGACTTATGCTTGGCTTCAGTGAATTAGGAAAAGTGATAACTGGTATGGGACTTATGCTTGGCTTCAGTGAATTAGGAAAAGTGATAACTGGTAGGGGACTTATGCGTGGCTTTAATGAATTAAGGAAAGTGATAACTGGTATTGGACTTATGCATGGCTTCAGTGATTTAAGGAAAGTAATAACTGGTAGGGGACTTATGCATGGCTTCAGTGAATAAGAGAAGGTGAACACTGGTATGGGACTCAATCATAGCTTCAGTGCAAGGTATCGGGGTATATTTGTGCAGAGATAAGGGAAAATGATAACTGGTGTGGGATTTAAGAATGTTAGAGAAAATTATAACTGTTATTGGACTTATGCATGGCTTCAGTGAATAAGGGATCTACACTGTTCATAAAAGTCAATATGTACATATTCCAATTGACGGGTTTATATATGGTGTATACTGGTCGGAGGCCGCAATATGTTTACAAACAACCTGTGAAATTTCGAAATCATCTTTCAAATGACCCTTGTGTGTACTTAAAAGGTACACAAATATCCCTGTACCAGCTTAAGGTTCCTGAAGAAATTCTAGAGGAAAATGCCGGGAACACCAGGCTGGTGCCCGTCGGACCAAAGTAAATGAGAACGTCTTGCATAACCCAACAATGTTGACTAGATCGATTACCTCCCCTTATGTATCGCGATCGCATATTCAATACATTATTTACTCTTTCAGCGCCAAAGGCAATATTGAGGTTTTTGCAAACAATGCAGATTCAGGTGAGTCAGCTCGTAACGAGCTGTCTCACCTGAAATCAGCATTGTTTGCCTTTTAGTTACCAAAATAGACCAAAACTTTTCATAAATTGAAAGAGTCTACTTTAAACAATTCGGCGCTGAAAGAGTTAAATATACAACTCTATAGTGGACCATCACTACATGGTGCTTAGAATCAATACATAAGGGATGGAACAAACCACACTCACAGTTTGAAAGGTTAACAGATGGTCAGCACGAAGGTAGTCTCTGTGGCATTTTGATTGTTACAGCATTCCATTAGTGGTGTTTGTCTGACCATTTAATGTTATGGAAGGGGCAGGTTACTCAAGACTAAGGGAACCAATGTTGTGAGTCGTTGTCGTTTTCCATGTCGCTGTGAATCATTTCTGTACCCAATTCCTACACAATTACGCTTTCCGACGCCACTACAGCAGACGACTTTTAAAAACATTGTGGCAAAAGGATATCTTTATCATAATGCTCACAATGAATCCCACCAGTAACACTTTCCTATGAACAACAAATCAGCAGCAGAAGATGATTTTAAAAAAACGTATTGTAAATGCATGATGTCTGTAAATGAGAGATGTATAATTGAAATCATTGTGGCAAAAGCGGAAATTGCTCATTATTCCAATATGTTTTCAAATGTGTTCTGATGCAGAAGGATCAAAAAGCGTCTGTTTTTAGAAAGGATACAAATGTTATAACAACTTATAATACTACATGGGTACTCTGTATTTCCCCCCCGGAGTAACCTGGATAAACTAATCGGGTTTTGCTATTGTTACAATATAGGAAAACACACAACATCCCCTTGAGGTATACAGTTACACCCTTGAGATATCGCATGTCAAATTATAACGGTTCTTACGAAGTCATGCAAAAAAGGTGCTACGTCAAATTATTTAACAGGGCACATGAGAATAGACTTACATGAAAACCATTTTTATTTCCCTCATAAATTAATCCTTTCCGATATTCAACAAATATGCAATCTGCGACTTTGAAAACACGTATGCAAAAGTAAAGAACTTATCTTAATTAAATGAAAGTTCAATTAATGAGTGGAGTTGAAATATCATTGCAAAAGGAGGCATTGCTCATTGTGAGCTATAACTTCATGTCACATGTTTTTTTTGAAAAGCAGCCTGTTGCTGCGTGATGCGTCAAAATACGTCTGTATATGGGAAATGTATCATCATACTATTTTATTATTTATTTATTGGGGTTTTCAACAACATTATTTCAGTTATATCACGGCGACAGTTCACTTATTCATGATCCCTGGGTAAACAAACCAGTACTAGGCTAGAAAATGTGCCTTGCCCAAGGGCACCCCACCATGACCGTAGCTCCACCCGGTTTCGAAATCCTCGACGCGCGTCTAACCACTCGACCACAGAGGATTCCTGTATCATCATACAGCTATAGAAATAGATATGAGCGGCGATCTGCGAAAACAAACCTTAACCCTTTCCCACTGTCAGACGCATTTCGTCGCATTTACAGCAGACGACTTTTTAAAACAATTGTGGCAAATGGAGACATTGCTCATAATGAGCAATTTCTCCATTTGCCACAATGTTTTCACCTCTATTCAATAACTATATCATCATTTGTAGAGATTGTCCACACTTGTTTGCAAAGCTGTTTTCAAAGTCGTTGTATGTGGGAAAGGGTTGCGGATCTTAGGACAAGTGTATACCCTGATCAGCTGGCCCATCCATGAAGTCTAGTCTGGCCCTGTACTGTCTTCTTATTAGTCATAGAAGGTTGCAAGAAACATCTTTGAAGCATTATCCATATTGATCTGTTGGCGTTAAAGCGCAGACAGGGCTTTTTCCACGAATGTTATAATTACGTTTAGGTTCATTCGTTTAATTAACCTTTTCTATATCGACGCTTTCTGACGCCTTTGTAGTAGGCGACTTTTGAAACCATTGTGGCAAAAGGAGATATTGATCAACACTGTTTTCAACTCTAACAATATGAGGAAGTATTCTCACGTTTCAAGTCAATGTATAAAATATGATAACATTGTTATGTATATGTATGTATTAAACGACATGCCATTTTATGTTGTATGTATATTTATATGTATGTTGTATGTGACTATGAGCTTAACTCTTTCAGCGCCAAAGGAAATATTGAGGTTTTTGCAAACAATACTGATTCAGTCGAGTCAGCTCGTGACGAGCTGTCTCACCTGAAATCAGCATTGTTTGCGTTTTACTCATCAAAATAGTCCAAAACTTTTATTACATGAGAAATGGATACGCCCGATTTTGAACATGGAAGAGTCTACTTTAAACAATTCGGCGCTGAAAGAGTTAAATGCTTAATGTCAATTAATTTGTTTGTTCTGTTCTGTTCTATTAACCAAATATCCCTTCATTTATAGAGAGTTTTCCTATTTTTGCCTATACCATATTAAATACGTCTGCTGCATAATTGGTCTATGTGGAAAAGGGTTGAATGGAGAATCGCTAATTTATGCCAGTCATATGTGTTTTAGTTTGCTTTTGTTCTAACGATTTACATTGTACAATCAAGACAGACGTTTTTAATTGATATTGTGTTTGTGTCGTTAGCACATTAATCAACATTTGCACGGTGCATTTGTTGAAAAATAACGACAAATTATTCATTACATCCAAAAAGTTAAATACACTATACAATAGAGTTTCATTGTTTATTTTATTATGGTTTCAAAGTCCAAGGTCAGGGTTGATTTTAATGTGACTTGTTTACAATGGATGAAAGTAAACAAAGAGGGTTTTATTCGGGTTGAACCCCTAAAAGCTTATTACTCGATACACCTTCGTCTTTAACCCTTTCTCTCATACAACAATTCTGCGGCAGACGACTTCGAACGTATTTTGTCAAAAAATAGAAAATCTCCATAATTGAATGGATAACCTATGACTAAAAGTGGAAAACATTGTGGCAAAAGGAGAAATTGCACGTTTTGTGCAATTTCTTCTTTTGTCACTATGTTTTCAAAAAGCCGTCTGCTGCAGAGGCGTCAGAAAGCGTCCATATGAGGGAAAGGGTTAAAACAATCGTGTTACCTTTCTAAAGTATGTGCAAAAAGACATATTATTCTTTTTAATTATGTAGATAGACTGCATAATTAGTTAAGTACCAATCTAGAATGCATAGGACAAATAGTATACTCGCATAATGATAAACTCTGTATACATATGGACACCTTTGTGTTAATGACTTCCCTAATGTATAGACGTATTCTGACGCATCTGACGCATCTGCAGCAGACGACTCTTGACAAATCACATAATGAGCAATTTATCTTTTTGTCACAACATTTTCAACTCTATTAGAAAATTAACATTTCATTTTTTAATGATTTTTCATGTTTGCCTACATGTACATGCTTTCAAAGTCGACTGCTACAGATTGTGTGTATGTGTGAAAGTGATAATGTAAATCATTTTCAACATTATTTTAAAAGAGATCTAATTTACATTATTTCAATATATATTGTCGGACGTTCTTTTAATTGATACAGCTTATCTCGCCCGTCACTGTCCAACCGACATTCACCTACCAATAAGCGAGTACTTATGTCTGCATGGGCCTCAACGCAGTCATTTTATATTCATTGTTGAATCAGTCTAATATATTCCTGTCAGTTAATATATATACAAACGAGACAAATAAAACAATTGAGAAACGGAAATGTCATTAGATTTTAACCCTTTGTCTGCATACAACAAAATTATAGCAACTATGTACATATCTTATATTCGTGTAAGTTAATATATACAAACGAGAAAAACAAAACACATGAGAAACGGAAATTTCATTAGATTTTAACACTTCGTCTGCATACAACAAAATTATAGCAACTATGAATATATTTAAACATACATACACATACACTATATATATAAAGGAAAGCGAAATAGTGTAACAATTCGTCCATTATCTCTTTCAGCGCCAAATGCAAGTTTGAAGTTTTTGAAAACAATACAGATGCAGATGAGTCAGCTCGTAACGAACTGTCTCACCTAAAATCAGCATTGTTTGCCTTTTAGTTATTTTAAATCTTCCAAACCCCTATTACAAGAGAAATGGAGACGCCATATTTAAACATGGAAGAGTCTACTTTAAACAATTCGGAGATGAAAGAGTAAAACACGTGTGTGGAAGACGGAGAATTTGCTTATTAAAAGCAAGCACTCCTTTGACACATGTTGTCAAAAGTCGCCTGTTACAGATGTGTCAAAATTCCAACTCGGTAGAAAGCAGGTGTGTTTTGGCGTACCGCGTCTAACATTGTAGGTGGGGGTTTATGAGTGTAATTAATACCCGAACATGTTTGAATATCCATCGAAAGTGATTACCACGTCAAATACACGCTAGAGTTTGTTTACAAAGAAATAAACTCTCGAGTAGGGTTTATAATATTAATGGTACTTACAATTTGGAAGGTTATTTTTGAAAAATGACTTACAGGATTAGAACGTCTATTAAAGGATAGAAAGGTAGGGAATTATGTTTTATGTGATAATTGAGCACAATGGAAACTGATCGTAGTGTATTTAAATACCGATAAAGACTGCAATAACGCGCTGGTCTACAAAATCCAACCTAACTGGGTTTTTATCCAGTGTAAATTCAGATCAGCCTGCGCAATAATTTTAAGTCATAGAAAATTTCAATAAATATCTGGAAAAATACTCCCAGCTTCTTCTTGGATCCAATAGCACTGATGCGCTGTCAGATATGTGTTTAAAGTTGTAATTACTACGCTAAGGTTGATTTTCCTAGAGTAACGCTAAATAGTTGATTACAGTTGTTATAGCTTCGTTAAGATTGATTTTCCTGGAGCACCGCTCAGTATTTGTTTACAGTTGTAATAACTACATTAAGGTGGGTTATCATGGAGCACCACTCAATATTGGTTTACATAAGTAATAACTAGGCTAATGTTGGTTATCCTGGAGCACCACTCAATATTGGTTTACATGAGTTATAATTACGCTAAGGTTGGTTATTCTGGAGCACCACTCAATACTGGTTTACATGAGTTATAACTACGCTAAGGTTGGTTATCCTGGAGCACCACTCAATATTGGTTTACATGAGTTATAACTACGCTAAGGTTGGTTATCATGGAGCACCACTCAATACTGGTTTACATGAGTTATAACTACGCTAAGGTTGGTTATCCTGAAGCACCACTCAATATTGGTTTACATGAGTTATAACTACGCTAAGGTTGGTTTTCCTGGAGCATCACTCAATATTGGTTTACATGAGTTATAACTACGCTAAGGTTGGTTTTCCTGGAGCACCACTCAATATTTGTTTTACAGGTGTAATAACTACGCAAAGGTTGGTTATCCTGGAGCACCACTCAATATTTGGTTTACATGAGTTATAACTACGCTTAGGTTGGTTATTCTGGAGCACCACTCAATATTGGTTTACATGAGTAATAACTACGCTAAGGTTGGTTATCCGGGAGCACCACTCAATATTTGTTTTACAGGTGTAATAACTACGCAAAGGTTGGTTATCCTGGAGCACCACTCAATATTTGGTTTACATGAGTTATAACTACGCTAAGGTTGGTTATTCTGGAGCACCACTCAATATTGGTTTACATGAGTTATAACTACGCTAAGGTTGGTTATTCTGGAGCACCACTCAATATTGGTTTACATGAGTTATTACTACGCTAAGGTTGGTTTTCAAGGAGCATCGCTCACTATTTGTTTACAGGTATAATAACTACGCTAAGCTTGGTTATCCACGAACACTGCTCAATATTTGTTTACATGTATAATAACTACGCTAAGCTTGGTTATCCGCAAGCACTGCTCAATATTTGTTTACATGTAAAATAACTACGCTAAGGTTGGTTTACATGGAGCATGACTCAATATTTGTTTACATGTAAAATAACTACGCTAAGGCTGGTTTACATGGAGCATCACTTAATATTTGTTTACAGGTATAATAACTACGCTAAGCTTGGTTATCCACGAACACTGCTCAATATTTGTTTACAGGTATAATAACTACGCTAAGCTTGGTTATCCACGAGCACTGCACACTATTTGTTTACTGGTGTACTCACAACTCTGCGGTTGTTTTCCTCGGGCACCTCTCAATATTTGTTTACTGGTGTACTAACAACTCTACGGTTGTTTTCCTCGAGCACCTCTCAATATTTGTTTACTGGTGTAATAACAACTCTACGGTTGTTTTCCTCGAACACCTCTCAATGTTTGTTTACTGGTGTACTAACAACTCTACGGTTGTTTTCCTCGAGCACCTCTCAATATTTGTTTAATGGTGTACTCACAACTCTGCGGTTGTTTTCCTCGGGCACCTCTCAATATTTGTTTACTGGTGTACTAACAACTCTACGGTTGTTTTCCTCGAACACCTCTCAATATTTGTTTACTGGTGTACTAACAACTCTACGGTTGTTTTCCTCGAACACTGCTCAATATTTGTTTAATGGTGTACTAACAACTCTACGGTTCTTTTCCTCGAACACTGCTCAATATTTGTTTACTTGTGCCATAACAACACTAAGGTTGGTTTTCCACGCTTACTACTCACTATTTGTTTACTGGTTTCATAACAACGCTAATGTGTGTGTAAAGAGTTTTAACCATAAACGTTTTTGGTGTAGTGATACAACGTCCGTCTCTGGTGCGACAGGTCGCGGGTGCGATCCCCGACCGGGTTATAACAATGATTCGAAATATAATTGTTATGGGTTTCCTGCCTTGGCGCTTAGATTTGACGGGTTAGCATTATATAAATATTGCATGGCTTCCAGTGTGACAGTACATATCGTCAACATCAGGAAAATACTGTTACCTGAGGCGAAGCCGAGGTTAACAGTATTTCCCCGAATGTTGACAATATTTATTCTGTACCTTTTTAGGGGAGGTGAACATGGGTAGATCTACTACAATGTAACACACACATATGAATATACCGGTTAACAGTATACTGTTGTTACATGGCACACGCGTCTAAAAGGTGACGTTATTGTTTGAAATAACGTCATGCACGTGCATAACAAACATTATAACGCGCGTGCCATGTAACAGTATACTGTTAACCGGTCAAAAAGGTACTGTTAGCATGAGACAGTAAGAAATTGCCCATGATGAGTATATGAGAATTTAACATTACAAAGTCACGTGAGGTATAATAATACGATTACGACCAGTTGTACACGTAAATGCCGTGAAATAACTTAACAGTTGTTGAAAGCGGCGTAAAGCAACTTGTAAATATACGTCATCATAATTGACTGCTTGTTTTGTTAAAATGACTTTAAACATCGTTGAAAATATGCCTCCGACGAATCATTTATCCTGGGCTGAATTTCATTTTTTACGAAATTAAATGTTCAGTTCCATATGTAACATTTCTAACATCCATTGATGTTTTGATACAAATGACTTAATGGCGTAAACGGATACAACTGTGGGTTCCGTAAAACTGTGTTTTTCATATGAGCCGTCCCATGAGAAAACCAACAGTATGGACTCTGCAAAGCTAATCCGGTCCGACACATTCCGTATAAGGGGGATGGAGGTATAGAGTAATGCATCTTGAAACAGAAATCCTCAAGAGGCGAAAAGAGTCTGTCCGGGCTAGCCTGCGCGGCATGCTTAGGCTGACCCGACTCGATACTTTACGCAGAGTCCACACTGTTGGTTTTCTCGTGAACGGCTCATATGACCTTGTCGGTATGGGGGACTCTTGATTTGTCGTAAATCTTTTTGTAATTGACCAATGTATAGAACTAAAGAGAAAAGGAGAAATTGCTCATTTAATATCTAGTCACCCGTTTGCATTTATGTTTTTAAAGTGTCTACTGCAGTTGCTCTAAACGGGAAAAACTGTAGGAAATGTTATTTTTTACACACATTATGAAATCGATTTTCTATCAATATTTAATCCCGCACATGAGAAAATATACATATCAGATTATTGTGCATTCGCACAGTCTGATTAAGATCGACACTGTTCATGTATAGCTTGCACACACTTTTTAGACGTTTCTGGCAATGTGTGTATATTTTGACAAGACAGCGTATATGTACAAGCTAACCTTAACCTACACTGTTCAGAAATATTTATTTAATATTCATTTATTGGTGTTTTACGCCGCTTACAACATTATTTCAGTTATATCACGGCGACAGTTCACTTATTCATGATCCCTGGGTAAACAAACCAGTACTAGGCTAGTAAGGAACGGGCTCGTGTGTCACCATGATGCTTGGACTCACTGTATGCGCGCCGATATAGATAAACCAATACAATGGTTTTGCCGACAAGTATACATTATGATTACTCTTGTCATCTGAATTTACAATTTCCCTTGATAAATCGAGGAGGCTTTCAAAAGGCCTCTACAGTGTATATGTAGATCACATATTTTGTACTGTTTTTTCTACATTCGTCAAATAGTTGTAAGGTTGATTCTTCACTATGAATAATTTAATATACATAGAGAAGGTTACTCTGCCGTTTTCACTGCTATAATTTTATAAACTTTAAAATTATAGAACGGTTGGGAATCGTCTTACGTTAACATTTACATTCCGTATTACAGACAATGCCCACTTCAAGCCAAGCTCTCATCCTACAGACATCGAATGGTGAACTGCCTCCACTATTCCAAAGAAAAACATGGCGACCAGAATTTTCCTTTCGTCACCTTCCATTCCCTGGCGAACCAAACAGAAGACCTGGTATTTCAATGGCACGTACAGAGTTATCCAATCTTTTTCCACTTAGAAGAACCGGGTCCGAGCCTAATTTGAGAGGAAAGTATGATTTTTCCACTTTAAATCAATTATTGAAGATAAATAGACTCGGGATTTCCGTTACCTTTGATAGCAAACTAGATTTCTATAATGCAAGCATGCGCCCGAGAGAGCTGGCACCCATACGCACAAATAGATACTTCGAGAAGCGATTGAACAACGGGAAAAATGTTTGTCAAAAATTGTTTATTCCCGATTTTAGAAAACAAGTTAATAAGCACAAGAAACTTTATAAGAACATAGATGATGACGAAACGCCAAAGGTATATATCAAAAGTAAAACAAGTGCTGATGAATTGACATTTGAAACAACCACCGCGGAAAACGCAGAATATTTCCGGCTATTTGAAGTTGATCAAACTGTAACTGAAACTTCGTCGCAGGCTGGCAGCATCTTCAAACTAGAAAAGACGTATTCTGCAGAGCCTGGGAGTTTTCAAATATCTCCCATTAACAAAGAGAATCTAATTCAGTTCTGTCTCATCCCACCCAGTGGATGCGAGTCCGATGTTTACCGTCTACAAACAGTGAATGGCAGTACAAATACATTCAAACTTTTACAGAGAGATCCATACGAAAATGAGCTGTTCAGAACAGTGGAGACGACGGACTGGTCAGAATCCAATAATTCACGATGGAACAAGACAACGTTTCAGTATCGCGATGAGTCATTTGTGGAAAAAGGGAATAATCAGAATGACCAACATATTCAATTTAGAAGAACTAAAACAGATCCTGCTGACAGGAATTTACGTCGTTCGCAAGCCGACACAATATGTCTGAGTGCAGAGAATCTAGCTAGTAATGTCGATGAGTTGCCACCGATTGTAAAGCTGCGAGATACTCTTAATACAGTTACGTCTAAACCGGATATAACCCGGTCCAGATATAATATTGACAGCGCCCTGCATGCACCTGGCGACATGAATACAGACACTGGCAACAAGCCGATGTTACAGGGTATTAAAGATCAAAGCGACGATGGCAAGCAGAACCAAGACATAATGGGTTCGATTCGTAATCAATCTACAGACATGTACGAACGTCTTGTAAACCTAGGTTTCCGGCGAGCCGATCAAGATCCCGACAAAGTCCTCTTCTACGAGAACATACGTGAAAGGGTAGAGAGAGAACGCAACCATGTTTACAGTAGTGATTGGAGGACCCACAATGATGACCACCGTAATCGGGTAACGGAGAGTTTTAATATGTCTGACGGAGTCTTATCAAGGTAAGAATAGTATAAAGAGGCATCTGTTACCAGATCCTCACCGCTCTGCAAACATACATGTGCCGAGCCCCGGTAGCTCAGTCGGTAGAGACGCGGCTGTAAATCTAGGGGTTTTGAGTTCGAATCCTGGCTCGGCCAACTTTCTTTCCGACGATTGACAAAAGTCAATGCGACATGCGTCATTCGTCTTCCCCCAATGGGCTAAGTCTATGTGGAAAAGCAACCAGTTGCACGAGTAGGTGAACTGGCCGCCGTGATATAACTGAGAATTTGTTACAAACGGCGTTAAATCCCAATCAATCAATCACATATCCATGTACATATTTTCATAACGTATATGTATTTTCATTAAATTTAAACTGTGTGACATTTAACTTACCATGTCTGTTTCCAAAAACCACATCACACATCTGAAACCAACATTATCGACCCAGCTCAATTCGCACAGGCTAATACGGGCCGACACATTCCGTATCAGGGGGATAAAGTAACAAATACTGAAACAGAAAACCTACAGGAAGTGAAACATATATAACCGGGTTAGCCTGCGCGGCATGCTTAGGCTGATCCGGGTCGATACTTTACGCAAAGGCCACACTGTTGGTTTTCTCGCGGAAAGGCTCATTTTATGAAAAGAACATGTTTGTCATTATTGCATACATATTTGCACGAAGGTCAGGATTAGGTCCATATAGTAAAGTAATACGCCTCAGGTAAAAATTCGTCTGTTGACGCATCTATATCAAACATGATTTTAAAACTGTGTGCCAATAAAAGAAATTGCTTATGATGAACATTGTCTCCTTTTGCCACAATGATTTAACTGAGTTCAATAAGTATACATTCGTTTATAGCACGTTTAAATATCTCTGCGTAGGTGTTGTCGAAGTCGTTTGGTACACTAGATGTTATTTGAGATGTGTTTATGACACATGTAGGTACATGTACGTATACCCTCTAAGGTTTGTTATCATATATGTTTACAGTCATCACACTGCTTGTCTGCCTCCTAATGCTTTAAGTCAGGTTGATGATGGTGGATGTCCAAAATGTTGAATCAGCTCGCTGCAGGATTCGAAGATTGGAGCTTTTGGCCAATAGTCTATCTATGCCAATACTGAAGAACAAAATTGTTATTTAATTACTTCAGAATATGTTTAAACTAATACATTAGATTACCCCCATGCATCATTAGTTCTTAGCTGGAGACTTTAATTTGTGATCCCATACATTATGTCATTGGTTAAAATCATACTGCGGACATTTTAAATGTGCATAGGCAGAGTTAAGTCATGTTAAGATTTAAGCTTTTTGGGAGAGGTCTTGCAAGTACTTGCAGTACACATGGCGAAAAATGAGTCGAATCTGATCATCCTCAAATAATTCGTCAATTAATATAATATAAACTATGTGCACGTACAGTAGATCGATATAACAAGAGGATGGTACAAAAGCCTCAAATTTAGTTCTGATGGTCTAATGCTATATCAAGAGAGTTTTCACAATCTTTTCACAACAATTGTCTCCCCTTAAAAGACAAAATAATTTATTCTGCACCAACTGATATTGACAAAAGCATTAGCGTCTGAAAGAATGATTTTAATAAGGCTGCTAACTGCATGGAAGTCAAATGGCATATATGTTATAGGTTTAAATAGTATCAGCCGCCTAGGTGGGATAATGAATGTGACGTTATAAAACAAGTTAAATGTGCAGCACTTTTACGGTTTGGGACATGTTATGACCTAGAGATGCATAAAACAATAAAAAATATGTACATGTAACCCAGGTCCAAGGGATTAAATGAATATACTCCTTGGTGGGCTGTATTATTTGTATGTCTTTTGGAGAATGTGGAAAAATGCCATTATAAGTTGCATACAAAACAAAATGTATCAGCTATTGGTGTTAACTCATCCATATGCACGATACTGTGTATCCTAAGAAATATTAAGGAATGTGGGAAGGGTTAGGCGATTTGGGAAGAACTACCTTGGATGGGATTGTTTAGCGACACATTTTCTTTTTCAATATGGATATGGCAGCGTTGACATAGGGCATATTGGAATTATTATTGTACTGCTCTAGCAATGACTCGATGATTGCGGTGACACCCAGACGTGGAACTCCGACATAAACAGTTGTAGTTGAAGCTGTTTCAATAAGCATTTTAAATATAATGTCTTACTACTTAAAACATATTTAAACACTGGAATTAAATTTCCACAAATTTTGCTAATTTTGATGCTAATGTCATACATTTAGATTTGAAACTGGATTACGTTAAAGCCTAGCTAGAAAAGACAGAATCTGTATCCATTGCCAGTCAAATATATAACAGTTAAGTGTGTCTTATACAACACAATTGCTGGCTGACCCGATGGATAATGTACGCATCTTAGAACATGGAAGCCCTGAGTGATTTTTCCTGTATCAAGGATCTTTCGGGAGGTAAAAAGGTCGTATCTGTAAAGCAATATTCGGATGACACTCCGTAGATTTCACGTGATTGAATCGGTGATTGAATCGCTATAACCTAAGCGATTTCTAGTTTAAAGTTTAATTTACCTCCTTATTTTCGAATCTAACTTAAGTCTGTGATAAACTGTGGAGTCAGTGGTTAGATCTTTCCCACAACGAAAGAACTCGTACTTGGTCGATATGCTGTTCATAAAATGTCCGTATAGCAGATATGTTATTGACGCCTTTCGATGCAGACGATGTTTGAAAAATGAGGGCAGGAGAAATTGCTTATCATCAGCTTGTTCAATGTTTCGTTCGATATTCTGTATGTTTCTCAAATATGTATTAACCCTATCCCACTTGTAGACGCTTTCTAACGCCTCTGCAGCAGACGACTTTTGAAAACACTGTGACAAAAGGAGAAATTGCTCATGATGAGCAATTTCCTCTTTTGCTACAATGTTTTTAACTGCTTGCATCATTTATATTTTATAGATATACCGATTTTTAGTCTAAATAGTAATCAACGTCGTCTGCTGCAGATTTGTTGTATGTGGGACAAAGTTAAGGCAGATGACTGCAAAATCTTTACAAAAGACCAACGTGACATGAGAACTACCTTTGGAACTTTTACCCTTTCCCAAATAAAGACGCGTTCTGACGCCTCTTCAGCAGACGACTTTAATGAATACAAAAATCTAAGGTCGGTTAAAATGTGTCGTGACTTATAGAATTAATGTTCAAATAAGTTTTGGCTCATCATATAATAACTCGAATCTGTACCTTCATGGTTCCGTAGGCAAAATGTAAAAAAGGTGTAAGGAAATGTCCTTTACTAAAACCGTATATTTTATATTATGTTTTACAGTTTGGACAGCACTAGCTTGTTTTTAAGTCAAATGCTACCAGGCGGCCAATCGACTTTAGTAGAAGGTACTAAACCGGAAGAACACAATAGTGCCTGGAAGAAGAAGAAAATGAAGGGATTTCGCATGCGCAAAGAGCCGCCATTAAAGGATCCAAATGCGGTATGTATTTGTCTGAAAGACAACGTTGTAACACACCAAGAGCTGAAACGCAAAATCGAGCAACAGTCGGGAGTAAAGGTTGTCAGTTTGCAGTTTGATCCAGTCTCGGTGCAGTGCCCCGATCAGGAAGTAAGGAGTCAATGGATCATTCGGTTTCCGAATAGGGTGATCTGTGAATATTTAACAAAGTGTGGGATAAGCCTAGACGGTGTTTACTAC